>JAWWLZ010000094.1:58199829-58214050 GCA_035041345.1 Poliocrania exsul
CGATCACCATGTCGTAACCATGATATTGATGTGTCTGAAGTTGGTAGGACTGCAGGGCAAGGGTATGTAGTGAAGTAGAAAGTAGTCTTGCATGTTTTGAAAAGTTTAGGATTGTCTCCAAAACCAGCTGAAAAAGCTGGGGCACACTAACATTTCCAAAAGTGGAATCTGAATCATGTTATCATTTCTATTCAGAAATGCTAATTAGCTTTGGGAAAAACAGTTAACTCCCATTTTATTATGCATACTTGGAGAGGATAAAATACTTATGTAGACAATGTACATCAACCATAGTGTTAGCAAACATAATCATACATAGATATTACATGAATTAACTTTTAATGTGTATTATTTAAATGTAAAGCTGATGGAGATATAGATATGTTTCAAGTGCTATTTCATAACAAATTAATAATTCCCAATTAGTTTACTAAAATGCATATCTAAAAGGAAGAAAATGCCTCTTGATTATTTATAAAATGGGATGCCCCTACTGCAGTGACATTCTGGCTGCAGCTTTTATCCAGTATTGAATTCTCAGCTCCCCAGATCTTTGTTGTTTACAGGAGTTTTCATTGTTAATCTGAGGTGAAAATGAATCTTTTTGTTCTCAGACCTTGATGGATTTCTTTCATTTCAAGTAAAAAGAAAGCATGACATTGTTTACCTACAGAGCTAGAAGACAGCTATCCAAACTGAAGACATGAAAATAAAACTAGAATACAGCACCACCGTGTGTTTAATGAAATGAATCATCGTTTTCATTTAATTTCTTACTGTGTAAGAGCAAAAATGGTTCTCTTTTAGCATGGGGAAGTAAACCAAGGCAATTTTAGAAGTAACTTCTTATTTCTATTACATTCTATTACTAAAAATCTTCTATGAGTAAACCTTGTATAAAGATGCAGTAGTAATGCTGCTGACTGATGATTTGGTTATGACTTTCTATACTCAGATAGGTACAGAGACATTTCTCAGATGTAAATATTGGAAATATTAAAAATATTCAAATGTACGGAACAGTGACAGAAGAGCAAAATAATGATATGGAATCCTTCATGGAACAGTTATTTTTGGAAGTAGTTCTTGTGCATCAATATATAGATGCAAAGCGTTTTACAGCCAATATGCTTGTCTCTCTGGTTTTGTAATGATTCAGATTTCCTCTCTTATGCTGCAGGAAATACTGCTATTTCACAGGTCCCACCCTGCAAGAAGAGACAATACGAAGAGTAGCTGTATATTTCTTCTACAGATTTGATGGATGTTGTACATACTTGATAACTGAGTTCCCACCAGCAAACAAACTAGTATAAGTTATGAAAAAAAAACCAACCAAGTCCTAAACCAGGTTAAATATAGCTATTTAGATGCGGTTTTACATCTAAAAGAAATGCTTTCTCACAAATATGTTGGTCAATAAGAAATTTTTTTGCCTCGTTTTACTCTTAAGGTTCTCACTGTGTTTGATATTTAACATCTTTTATATGTTTATTTTTCATACATGGTCTTTAAAGAGCTTTACAAAAGATGTATTCTTATCTCATTGCACAGATGAGAAGACCACAAGAGATGAGGCAAGCTGCTTGGATAAAGGAAGATTCAGTTCCACAGCTATAGTAACCATCTCTCACAGAAAATTACTTTTCCAGCCTTAAGACCATTGTCTATGGGTGCTGACACTCCCTTTTTTCAAATATAACCTCTCTTGTATTTCTCTTGTAGGATCAATATTTTAGGGATGCAGCCGATGGCCAGCCCATTTGACAATGACTTTTTCAATGGTCTTTGTGAAAGGGTGCGTGATGGAAACACACGGACATATTACCGCAAGCCATGGAACGTAGCTGTTCTCGTTTATGATGTGAGTTTAAGTTCTGTGCAGACTAGGATGTGTTTAACTGAATGCTGAATCCTCACATCTTGCAAGACTCAGTCAGGCAGCAGCAGGTTTTTAGCATCAAGCTTGTGCTAATTCTAGAGGAAAACAGGTTATATTATCATTTACTTTGGCAGTTAACCTCGTTGTGCCAGATAAATTCCCACATGTTCATTGCTGCACCTTTCCAAAATAAATGAAACTATTTTTCTGGAATGTTTACAAAATGAGTGGATGAGACAAACAGAAGACATACAGAAAGGATTATGATACCTAACTCTTACTCAGTAGAGCAACAATTAAGCTACTTTTACAAAGACAATGAAAAAAGACAAGTAATATTATGATACCCTAGTCCTACATGTTTTTTCTAATCAGTGATGATTTTCTCTGTCCCACTGTAAAAAAACTAATCTAAGAGGCATTTGAGTTTCACAATACAACCTCCAGTGAGGCTTGAACACCAAAAATGTTGATGATCATTGAAACATAAATGTCAGATGCATTTCAGAAATCAAAGCAGTATGTTTCGTACCAAAGGCTTTGCCTTTTTCCGCAAGAAATAACTTCATAAAACAAATACAATTTTAACCAGCTCCTGCTTAAAATGAGTAAATCTAACCCAAGACCACTGTTTACATTATTTTTTATGTAGAACCACTTTTTGATACTAAAATTCTATGTTCTGCTAAAGTATACTAAAATAAACAACACTGAAATAGGTATTTCTGAATTAGCTATTTTCTGCTCTAAGAAAAGAAGACAAATCATAATTCTGACTCATTTCAGATGGCAGGACCTATTAGCCAATCCTATCTGCATTCTAGGAAAGAGATGGAGACTATTATTCCCTACGTAGAATCATAGACTCTCCTGAGTTGGAAGGGACTCATCAGGATCACTGAGTCCAACACATGGCCCTGCATAGGACACCCCAAGAGTCATACCATGTGCCTGAGAGCTTCTTGAACTTTGTCATGGTTGGTGCTGTGACCACTTCCCTGGGGAGCCTGTTCCAGAACCCAACCACCCTCTGAACAAAGAATCTTTTCTTGATACCTGACCTAAACCTCTCCAGGCTCAGCTTCTTGCCGTTCCCTCAGGCCCTGCCTGCCCCTCTGCTTCGCCTTGGGAGGAAGCAGCTAACCATGTAACAGAACTGTAAACGCACATAAATTACTTTGACAGTGTTACATGCTGAGATTTAATACTCACTGAAATATTGTCATTGCAGTTTTCTGTTCACTTTTGAACAACCAAACTGATTGACTTGAAGTGGTTTGTGGAGGTAGTGGTATTTCTATTTCTATTTGCTTTGTTTCAAAAAGAAAAGGACCTGTAAGAAAATACATTGCTAAGCTAAGTAAAATATACCATTTTAAGGTGCTACATAGATTTTTCTATTACTGCCTGTTTTATTTTCTCATACAACCTTTTCATTATCTTTTCTCAGACCAAAGCAGACAAAACCTTCACATCTGTGCTCTACCATGATCGTGCAAAAATGTTACGAGAAGTTTATATAGAAAAAGAAAAACACTTTAATGCTGACCTGTCTCTGAAATACACACCTACTGATGGAAACAAAAGTAGTTCAGAAGCAAATTTCAAGTATTACTATAGGAAGAATGCAACTTTAAGTTCCATTCTGCAAAGGTTCACAGAAAGGGTGAGTTTAATTCAACTAAAGGTTTTAATGAAACTATTCTACAAACAGTACAATTTATACAATATTAGAATAATAAAATAATAATCTTTTTAATTATTCTAGTCAGCTGCTATTTGCTGTCACTTATTTAAAAAAAAAAAAAGAAACATTGGAAGCAATAGGGTTAAGATTTCAGACATGGACAAAAAGTAACCAAATGTAGCTTCTTTTTCCCACTGCTTATCCCTGACTAGGCATCATCCTTATCTTCCTCAGGGGCTTGAAGTTAGAAATGGTCAAGACCTCTGATCCCATGTTGATTAAAAAGCAGCTCTCATCTGTGCAATGTGGGCAAATTAGGTCAAGTTATGTGATAAAAAAATGCCACTGAATAGACCTACACTTTGCAAATGTAGAATAAGCTTATATAATAATGACTGAAAGGTCAGATCTCGGTCATTTGGGTACATCTGCGCCAGTGAACTAGATGGGGCCAAGATGCATGGGCATTAGCCCTAGTATATGACAATCCATAGTTATTAGCAGGATGTTTTTGTCAGGGTTAGCTCTCACGATCTCATAAGCAATGACTATCCTGCAGTTCCCTACAGCATATTTGAAGGGAATGTTCCCATAGACACTCTGGAGAAAGGAAGTTTTGGGGTTACACAAAAACCATACCACCACCTTCACTTTGAGATAGTGGAAAGACCCATTTTATTTACTAGTAAGGAAGTAGCCTTAGCATTTAGTGAGGCCAAAATGAGAAAGACTACAAAAAGTGATACTAGATATATTTTGGTTTAACCACAGCCAGCAACCAAGCCCCACACAGCCTCTCACTCATTCTCTCCCCAGCAGAGTCAGGAGGAGGGTCAGGAGGGTAAAAGCTACAAACACATGGATTTGGATACAGACAGTTCAATAGGGAAAGCAAAAGTTGTGCACACAATCAAAGCAAAACAAAGAATCAATTCCCTACTCCCCAAGGGCAGCTAAGTGTTCAGCCACCTCCAGGAGAGTGGGGCCCCATCATGTGTGAAAGTCACTTGGGAAGACAAACACCATCATATCATACATCCACTCCTTCTCGTTCTTCCCCCCACCTTTATGTACCGAGCATAATGTCATATGATATGGAAAAACACCCAGATCACTTTGAATCACCTGTCCTTGCTGTGTCTCCTCCCAACCTCCCAGGCAGCCCCTGCAACCTTCCCAGCATGGTAGTGGGAAAAGCAGAGAAGGCCTTGGCTCTGTGTAAACACTGTTCAGCAATAACAAAAACATCTCTGTATTATCAGCTCTGTGTTCAGCACAAATCCATAACATGGTCCCACACTAGCCACTCTACCCTGGCCAAAACCCAGCACAAGACAGCATTATGGCCTAATCCAGCAGCAGTGTGCTGGGTCATACTCCCTTTCCTACCCTATATCCTAAGATCTGTGACTTCAAGATGCCATCATGCACAAGGCATGTTGACTCCATGGGGCTGAAGTGCATCTTGTGCAAGGGAGTGTAGGTCTGCCTCAACTAATTCAAAATTTCAAGTTCGTCAGCCTTGCTATCTAGGATCAATTCAGAGCTCTGGAGGTTGAATGGATATAAGGGAAAACTAATTTAATTTTCATAACCTATTAATTCAAATCATGCTGAAGAGAAAAGTCTAAAGTTGACATACAGCACTGACTTTGTATTGGTATGAGTTCTCTTGGGATTGAAATGGACTCAAACCATAAATCTCAACAGATGAAAAAGATCAAGTTCTATAGCTTGCAGTGTTTATGGACTGCTTGTAGCGAAGTGGTTTATGATACAAATTTGACCTCAAATTCCTTCTCAGAGGTCAGTTCAAAGAATGAGTCACAATCTGTCATCTGCAGAGTTCTACCACTTTAAACTCATGTGGCTGCAGGGTAGTGGAGTGGCAGTCTCTGGCTGAGAATCCTCCAGGGCTCATCTGCAAGTTAAAGCCAGGAGAAGCCTGGAGGCACCTAGAGAGCTAAGGATTTTGTACATGCTAGTTGGCAGGGATATTGCACCTACAAAAATTTCCTCACAGTGATTTATATGTCTGCAGATTTCTGCTGGTCTCAAGCAGCATCTTAGTCAGCGGTTTAAGATCCTTTAAATGGTGCCAGCTAATGTGACAGTCAGGTGCTAGATCCCTTTTACATACCTCCTACTGGGCACTACTGTTAAGGGAGTCACATAAGTACTGCAGATAATAATGGGGTTTGAAAGGCATGTGTTTGCTTACAGTCTGAAGTGCAACTATTTCACAAGATTTTATTTCACAAGGTACAGGCAGTAGCTAGGTCCTAGTTTACAATATGATATAAAACAACCTGGAGTTTAATTTACAAGAATATCAGTCGCTATACGTAGACTTACAATGAATGTGTGGGTCAAATGACTAAAATGGATTTTTTTTCCTCATTAATTTTCACTTTATGATGTTATTTGGGGGCTTTAGTTCTTAATTGGAGCTGTGCCCTTCCTTTTTGACAGTATGACAAGTCATCCAAAAAAAGAGAGAACTTAGTTCTGCTCTGACTATAAACAAAGACAAAACTCATCTGCCCCCAGTGGGCAGCTATGTTTATCCAGTAATCCACACAGAACTACTTTTTGATGCTATGAAAGTCAGAAAGCCACTTTCGGTAGACATTATGCTTAATGAGAAGATTCTGTTGTCAAATAGATCACAAACGCCTTGCTGAAATTAGTAAGATAAGAGTTCTGCAAAACTGAAAGAATTGAAATTTCTTCCTTCTTGCTGTTTCCTCCATTTAAATCAGAGGACTAATTTTAATCAAACAAGTTTGTCCATCTTCCAAAACACTAGATTGAATGCCATATTTAAAAGAGCTGCAGCTTCTTTATAGGTAAAACAGAACATATTTTCCTGCTATGTTGCATCCCAGAATGACATTGTCATCTTTTTTCTTCCCTCTGCATTCAGAACCAAACCTTTCTTCATGTAAAAGGAAAGATTCAGCTGGGAAGATTCCAAATGCGGAGTCGTGATGTCCGTCTCACAGATAGTTTCCTAGATGACCTAAACTTTCTTCCTGCTGAATATGATAAAGGAGAGTATTTCAAATTCCTAGAAGATTATGGAACTCACTATGCAGTCTCTGGAATTGTAGGAGGAAAATACGAACTTGTGTACGTGCTGGATAATTACGCTATGTCTCAAAAAGGTACACATGTTTTTGGCCTTGTTGTGGTATGCAGATTGACACCAAGTCTCCACACATTTAAAGAGATGTATGATGATAGATCTGTGTATATGGAGCACTACTAAGAACAGCACAGGTCCATGTGTACTGCTTGAGGAGCACCAGTGACATGACAGAATTACTTAAGTAGAGTCAGCCTTTCTAATTTACAGAATTATTTGAAGTCTCTAGTTTAAGTCTGTAATTGAGAGGGAAGAAAAACCCCTTAAACCTCTTGAAAATATTAGAAATAATGACATGGTTTACAAGAGATTCCCAAAGCCTAGAAAATCTGCCTAAACCTTAAAACCAATTTGCTAGATGGTACTTTTTTGGGGTGCAATCACCCTAAGAGTATGGTGGTGACAAAAAACAAGGAATAAATACTTTTTAGAAGTCACATGGTTCACTTAAGTGCACTGAAACTGATTTCATAGACCTTAATGTTCACACTGGAATTTTTCATGTCCTGGTTAAGATAGAAATTTAACCCACCTTCACATGGGTTTGTGCTGGATTAAAGTGATTACTCTGAAATAAAGTTAGAAAAGGCAATTCTCCTGCTGATTTTGGAGATCAGAAAATAAGTACCTGCTACATGCAGCACCAACAACAATATTGCTACCAGATATTCAGGCTATGCAAAGGGACATAGGGAAAAGTTGTCACATATCCCACTGTTAGTCTGTTCACAACCTTGAGACTGTTGTGCTGGATTTATTTTTAAGTACAAATTTTAAGCAAAATTCTTTCTGAACACAAAAATAAAGTTGAAGATGATATGTTTGAGTTTAATAAACAGAAAGGAGCTGTTTGAGGCAGTAGTAGACAAAGGAGGACTAGAATTTATGGGAATAGTGCACTTGTAAGAGATAAGTGGCATTGATTAATTTCATAGGGGAAAGGAGTAGAGAAACTTAATTGAAGTTAGGAAAGAGACTGGAGAATTGAATAACTTGGTGCATAACAAGCAGCCGTGAAAAAAAAAATCCATAAAATAAATGGAAAGAATGTTCCCTAGTGGGTCATTTGCTTTCAACTAGAACAAGGAAAACAGAAATCAATTTTTAATATTTTCGTAATCACTATAGATCTCACCTACATCTGTGCAGGCACTTCAGGTACAATCATTCATTCATGCATTTGGTGGAAGGGGACAAAGCAGAAAATATATGGGAAGAAGAAACCTGGAAACATTTCCAATATCCCTGAAATATAATCTCTAAGAACAGTATCACATTATTTTTTGTCATTCAGTCTCTCTAATCACCTATTTCTACTTCCAGGTATCACTGTAGAAGATGTGAAAAAGTGCCTTGGCTATCACTTAGATGCCAGTATTGCATATAAAAACTTACATGCTGATATTAATGTTGATAAAGGCAAATGTGAAAAGATTCATGTGAAGGACAAATGTAAGTATATCCTTAATTTACATTATATCTCTCTTTTTATAAGCCCCCTTTGAATACTCGAACACCACAATGAGGTCTCCCCAGAGCCTTCTCTTCTCCAGGCTGAACAACCCCAACTCTCTCAACCTGTACTCAGAGATGTGCTCCAGTACTCTCTCTGTTTTTGTGGCCCTCCTCTCAACTTGTTCCAACAGGTTTGTATCTTCTTTGTGATGAGGACCCCTGAGGTGAACTCAGATGGTGTCTCATGAGAGTAGAATAGTGGGGGCACAATCCCCTCCCTTGACCTGCTGGTCATGCTGCTTTTGATGCAGCCCAGGACACAATTGGCTTTCTGGGCTGCAAATGCTCATTGCTGTGTCACATCAAGCCTCTCATCCACCAGCACCCCCAAGTTCTTCTCACCAGGGCTGCTCTCAATGAGTTCTTCTCATAGTCTGTACTCATGTCTGGCATTGCCCAACTCAGGTGCAGCAGCTTACTTTGGACTTGTTAAATTCTATGAAGGTTTTGTGGGCTCACTTCTCAAGTTTGCCAGAGTCCCTGATGATGGAATCCCATCCTTCTACTGTGTCAGCTGCACTGCTCTGCTTGGTGTCTTCTGTAAACTTGCTGAGGGTGTACTTGATCTCTCTGTCAATGTGATTGATAAAGATATTAAATAGCACCAGTCCCAAGACAGAGCCCCGAGGGACACCACACATCACTGGCCTCCACTTGGACATAGAGCCATTGACTACAACCCTCTGGCTGTGTCTATCCAGACAGTTCCTTATCCACCAAATGGTTCACCCTCTAAATCCATATCTCTCCAATTAGGAGATAAGGATGCTGTGTGGGACTGTATTAAAGGCCTTACAGAAGTCTAGGCAGGCGACATGATTTGGTCTTCCCTTGTCAAACATTGCTGTCATTCCATCAGAGAAAGCCACCAGATCTAGGGCAGAGTAACAGCTGCTTTGATGCTTGGATCCCAAGCCACTTATCTGCTAGTCTGGCTTGATACCTGCTGGTGATCACACATGGCATATGTATCCTCAGTTGTTCCCATTATTGGCACCACAAACACCAAGTCCCTATCAATCTTTGTCCAGCTCTAGATGCTGCACACAGTTCTCCATACACATGCATATATGCAGAATAGAGTCCACTTGCCCTAGAAAATAGTTAGAAATGGAGTTTAATGGCAAGCCAGGACAGACTGCAATGATGAAAGACAGTACATGGCAGACAAGCTCACTGATCCATCACCCTTTCATATGCAATCAGTCCCCTTTTTTTACCTCTATCTGCCCATCTTCATTCCTCTCAAAGCCACCTTAATCCCTTCTTACCTCTTCAATGGCACTCCTCTAAATATATGCTAGGTATTTAAGTTTGTGCAAACCCAAAATGCCATTCTTTGTATCCAGAGAGCCCTTCCCTTGACACATTTTGCCCTTGACTTATCCTCAGCCCCATCCTGCAGGGCTAATGGCTCTGCTGAGACTGGCCTGGGAGGAGGCAAGGCAGGGACTCCCTTTCTCTGATTAGCTCAGTAGTGTTCTCCTGCCTGTCATTGTTCCTCTCTGCTCCTTTGTGTATCTGGAGATAGGATTTGTTTCACATGACATAAGCATTGCAGAAAGAAAGGAGACTTACCACTGAGTATAGAAGAGGCAATTCATTTTAGTCCTCTGCTCTTGTGTTTTAGTTATGAATCTAAAGATCCTACTATTCTAATTCTTGCCCTTTTCTGGTTCAGCTCAGTTGATATAGAAACATTACTCATATTATCTTGGGCTTGTTGTCAAATGACTTTGATCTCTATAATGTCTCTCAGTTTGTTCTACCCCTTCTTTTCCTTTCAGCTATACAGTTTTCTAATTCAATTTCAGACTAGAAGATTCCTTCCCACATAAGAGTTATGAGCAAAGAAATAGTGAATTCTACTACAACCAGTGAATGAAGGGGTCTCTCCACAATTATTTTATGAAAAGGAACTGGTTGCACTAGGAGGACAACTGTGCTTCCAGATGCATGGACATTAAACACTTTTTTTTTATCCTCTCTTTTTTCTTTTTGTAGCAGAAATTAATAATGATGCTGTCATTGATGATGTCCTTTCCTTAGTTGATGGAGGAAAGATTGACTTTTCAGTTAAAATAAAAGAAATGTTATTACGAGGATCTGAAGTGGTTGATGTAGAGGATTACATACAGTGGGCAAAATCTTTGGTTGATGCTCCAGTAGTGATACAGCAACGGGTAAGTACAGCTTCTTCAAAGCTGTGGCTTTTACAGTTTGAAAGTTTTTGATCTAAGATGGAAGTGAGATGCCAAGTTTATCAGGAACTTTTAGGTATTATTTTCATCTTGACAGTTTCTTCAGATGCTTACCCTAGTGATGGCTATATCAAAAGGATTCAGAAGTTTGGAAAAGTGTATTTAGCATGGGCTTTTTTGCTTCTGCAGCCTTCTCCAATACATACACTTGTTCCAGTTAAGATGAGAGATGCATACTTAAAGAAACAAAATTTGGAAAGAGCAATTGAAGACTACATTACTGAATACAGTGTGTGCAAATGTGAACCCTGCAAAAATGGAGGCACCCTTGTGCTGTTGGATGGAGCTTGTACATGCATGTGTTCAAGCTATTTCAAGGGAATTGCATGTCAGATTCCCAAATCAACATTAATTAAAGGTTAGTAAACACTCCAAATAAACTAAAATGAGCATATTTGTTGTTAACAATATCCTGACAAAATGAGCCTTCAAAAGCACTGAAGCATTGCATAGCACTCCATTATACCAACAGCTGTCAAATCTCATGGGTATAATGGTGTGGAAGTTAGTGGAATTTTCTGTGTTCTTTCCATAAAGAGGGTACTTTTATTTAGAGTTCATTGTCCCACATACATTATTATGTCTTAAATGACATAAAGTTAACTTAAGTACATGGAAGCATTGTTGAAGCATGGTGCGGGAGTGGTAAACTGATTTCAGCAAAAGCAATCTCACTGTGTCTTAAACTTATCTTCAGCCTTCTGGAAAAGCACTGTGTTTGCAAGCACGTGATCACATTTCACCGTTACCCTGCTAGCTTAATATTAGGTTGATCTACAAAGCAGAAGAGGGAGAAGAATGCAGTTCCACAACTGTCAATGTAAAACATTTATTGTGCAGTAAATTCATTCTCTGTGGACAAATTTTTAAAGCACAGGTCCCCAAAAAGGGACCTAGCATGACAAAAATACTGAATGCCACTGACAAGGGCATTTTCAAAATCTAAATCTGTGCTATAGGTGTTGTGTGCTGGAGGCTGCAACAATCTGCAGAGTCACCATAACAGAATGTAAGAGTTGAATCATGGTCTCCTAGAGAGAGGTAGAGGGACTAATCCTAGTACGATGTCTTAATACCAGTTGTCACCGATGGAGGCTGGAGCTGCTGGAGTGCCTGGTCCACCTGCATCAATGGAGAAAGCACTCGAACTCGCCAGTGTAATAATCCTGCACCAGGACCTGGTGGCAGACCATGCCAGGGAGAAAGCATTGAAAAACGGCCCTGTGAGGGAAAAAAATAGCTATGCTCCTCAAAAACAGGTAAGCAGCCTCTTTAAATGGGTTATTGCAGCTTAGAATAAATGATCAGGCAATACTTGGAGCATTTCAGAGATGCAGTTGACTAAGTTATGGGTAAGTCCACTTGCATGTTTCTTTTAAATCTATTCTGCGATACAGCTGATCACTGACCTTGTATCAAATTTGAGAATGGTTAGATTTGTGTTTGAATATCCTGATAAGCAATGTTATATTACAGAACTCAAGATTAGAATGGATTTCTGGATAAGAACAGACTGAAAAGGCAATTCTTATAAAACAAATTTCATATCCAGTTAGACTCATCACTAAAAAGCTTATGTTTTAGAGAGAGGAGAAAAGACATATTTTCCATTTAAAAAAAAAAATCATGACAGTTTGGGTAACTGAATTCTATTACTTGATACATAGAATACTCAAATCCAAAAAAGTTAGTGTTACAGCTGTTTTGGAACTTTCACCTTGGAAAAATATATTTTTTTAAAAATGTGTAGTTTGCAGGCCCAGGAGGAAGTGTTTGGAGTTTATGCTTAAGATGTTGTTGTAAGTTCCTTATCTTCTGGGAAGCCACAAGAAGAAAAGAGGTTGCAAGGTAGGGAAAAGCTGTTGAATGTTTCCCTACTGAAACTCCCTCATGGGAATGCTTGCAAGATGAGCTCAACTTGCACCAAAAATACGTATCAGAAGATTTCTTCTATGGCTGCCCTCTCTCAGCTTCAGTACAGTTCAGCTACATCTAATATTTTATTTCTGAAGCACCCTGAAGAAAGCATGGCCAGCAAGGCTTAACAGCACTTATGAGCCATCTCACCTTACATGAAGGAATTAAAATTACCTTCCTACAGCACCAGATCTCCAGGCTATCAGAGCTACTTATTCTATTAGTTATTCCACAGGTGGAAAAGAGAAAATTGAGAAAAGAATATGACTCAAAGCTGGAAAATCAAGAGTAATGTGATAAAGACAGGTATAAGAAGTGGAATAAATTAAATAAACTAGCAAGTGGCAAATTTCAAGCAGACTGAAGACTGGTCCTTCACACAAGGGGCATACTAAAAGAAAAAACATACATATTAAAACATCAAGAGAAACTAATGCAGTGATCTTAAACATGAGGATAACTATGGGTACTTAAGAAGTCTCTGAAGCATCATTTTTTGCAGGATGGAAAAGTATTCTGGGAAATACCATATTTCTATGTGTTTGCCTACTCCTGGACATTCCTTAGGTCAGTGCTATTGGCCTCTTATTAAACACAGGATATGAAGTTAGCCTTTTCCTGATCCAGTTATTTTAAAAAAATAAATAAATAAAAGAAAACCCCAAATCTCATAAGCAGACTAATTTTGTTCCTCTACTGTACATTAACATGTTCCTATTCAGCCACGAAAGCAAATACAATGATGATTATTCATGACACATATACATATTCATATGCCTCAATATGGCATAGTAAAAACTCTAAAAAAACAATTACTTAACTTTGGATTCCGATATTTATATGCCTTCAGCCATGTGGAGTACCCACTCTTCAAACTGAAGTCTGATAGTTTTATGAAAATCACACTGTGTTTTAATTCATACTTCACAAAACCACAGAGTGGCTCAGGTTGGAAGGGACTACGGTGGGTCTTCTGGTCCAACCTCCCTGCTCAAGTAGGGTCATCCCAGAGCACATGGCACAGGATTGTGTCCAGACAGTTCTTCATTAAAATTCTTTTACATTACAGTCGTATTTGAGAAAAAGTGAAATCATGTTCTTGGTCAGCCATGATAGTGCAATTTCTCTTAAATTTTGACCAATATGTATTTTTTGGCTACTATCTTCTATCACTTCTTCACTATTCTTTCTTTTTTTTTTTTTTTAAGAAAAAAAGTGGATTTCAAACCAATTCCACAAATGACAGTTTCTTCTGGCCAGCTGGATACCCAAGAGCAGTGGAATGCCATGATATAAAAACTGCCTGCAGCTTATATGATCGGTAATCAAAACAAAGTAATATCCTAATAAACAAATTAACAGAGATGAGCTGATGCAGTGACTGTGGTCCGTCTTTTATTTGTCTGTCGCTCTCATTAGAGCATGAATTCTCCATCCTTGCTAGTCAATGTCATAGTGGTGTCCCTTTGCCAATGCTTTTTCATAATTCTTTGTGATGTGTTTTCAAACTGATTTTCAGGTATTCAAATCCAGCACGAGTATCAGAATCATGTATATGGCATCTGTTGATTGATGGTATATTAGTAAAGAACTTGGGATAGTCTTTATCTTCAGCAATATGCCCTTGTGGATTTATTTCTAGCCCTACATTTTACATCTGATTCACGCCAGCATGTTTATGAAGACATGCAGCTTAAATGTATTTATTACTCTTGCTCCTCACATTTGCTGAATAGCCCAACATTTTGTCTTGACCATGTCAATGAGTTGAAGATTGTGATATGAAATCATAGTCACATTACAAAGGGATA
>JAWWLZ010000094.1:58218712-58229405 GCA_035041345.1 Poliocrania exsul
ATTTTTAGCAACACTTCAAAAGGAAACAATGCTATGTAATTGGTATAGTCATTGCACCTATCTGTCAGTCTCCTTCAATGATTTTTGAACCTAGCAGACAATTACTGGAAAACTTGTTTGGGCTGGGGAAGAAGGATAGTTCTCAAAAAGGTTTCATTTAAAAAAGCAGTTAAGTTGAGAAAATAAAAGAAATTTGTGTCCCTGTTGAGTAAAAGATATCCATGTTAACTTAGTTAAACTACTGGATTTCAGAAGAGCTACATGGAAGCAAGATATAAGGAAACAAAGATATATGAGGGCTGAGTGGTTTGGAAATACAGGAACAGTAAAAGGCATCAGATCAATGAAAGTGGTCTCTTGCATACTGGTAGCTCAATTCTGGAAGAGTCCCCTGAAACCCCCTTTACCTGTGTTCTGCCCAGCTCAAGTGACTCTAATGACTCAGAGTATCCAAGATCAAACATTACAAAAGAAAACAGGAGAGAGAACTGTTTCCTAGGTCCCTATGGTAGGATGGCATTCAAAAAGTCAAAGTATACAGGCAGCAAAAGGAAGTGAATCACACCCTGTGCTAATAAGGCAGACCAAAAAAAGGCCTTTCACTGGTCCCTATCACCATTAACTGATCCCTTAGACAACAGAAGTGGCAACAGGTTTCCACTATCAGGCTTTCACTAGTTAATCATAAAATCATGTAATCATAGAATCAGTTGGGTTGGAAGAGACCTCTGAGATCATCAAGTCCATCAATCAACTTTGATTACTAGATCATGGCACTAATTTCCCAAGTGCAGGGGATTTTTTCAGTGGATGGGACACACATGCACCTAGCATCCCTTCAGTCTTCCTGGGATATTTCAGAAAGCCTCAAACCTAATTTTTATGCTCTTTACTGCAGTGTGCACCTGTCATAAAGCTACTTTTGGTGGAAGACCTAATGTTAATATCTCACAGTGGGAACAGCAAAAGTCTTCATCAAGAGCACAGCTATCAGGTATCAGGAAATTCCTAGAAGACAGAGTGATTCGTAAGGAGCTGGACATGAAAATAATTCCTGCTTAGGAAAAATACAGACGATAGGTCTAGGGAAATCTAGTATAGTCTAAGATTTAATTCTCAGTGTGAACAGACATGGTGGCCCAACATCTTTCCAGTCCAGTTCATATTCTTTATCTGATAAAGAGATTTTTTTTCCTAACAGCAGAATTCTCCCTGTCCTATCATTCAGTCTCTTTCCTAAATTGCTCATGTAGCATAATGGAAGCCTTACTGATTTCCTTCCTCCTCTATTCTCTTTGGAGGATCATTTCTGAATATGAATGACTATAAATGTTTAAAAATTATGATATAATTCCCATTTTAAATGTACTCACAATGTATTCATATCCATTTTATTTCAATCCTGTATTTTTTTGTATAATCTTTCTTCTCTGATACTTGCAAACCTTTTCTTAACCTTTCATCTCCACTTTCTTAAGTTACACAAGGTAAGCTCTTTCAGGGTCCTTTCAGAAGCCAAGTCCTTCTGGTAATACTAGCAGGCTTCACTTGTACTTGTGTCATTTTGAATTCATGGTCACTCAACATAGTTGACCAGACCAGCACACAAGACTCTAAATGAGACCTCATCAGTGTTCTGCACAAATTCTTTCCCTGAATCTCCCCTAAATCATTTGCCCACTCTGCACTCAAATTATATATGCTTTTCACATATGCATGTCCTGTTAGTGACTCATCGTGTTCCTGGCACAAAGCAAAAAATCTTTACTTAGCCCTAAATATATGACTTTCTTGTTAAGCTTTTATTGACTTTTATCACTTCTATACACAAACTTTTCTCATCCTTCGTGTATAATTACTTGATTCTCCCCAGGAGGAATAGAACCATTCATTCAAACAGCATTGGTATAGGCCCAGATCTTGAATCAGACTCCTCATCCAAGTAGTGGATCAGACAGGATCAGTCCCTTGACCAACACCTGCAGAACACTGCTAGTAATCCCAGTTAAACTCAGTAATTCCCTTTCTACTGCTAAACTGTTTTTGTTTTAGGCATCTCCTTATCTGCCTTGCAGTCTTTCTGACAGGTCACATCCTCTCCCAATGCCCATCACTTAAAATTCAACAAAAAATATTATATGAAATAATCTGCTTAAGTCTAGACTGATCAAGTTAATTGTATTATATGTGCCAAAATTTTCAGCTAAACTTTTTAAAACAGTGTTAATTCATCTTTAATGAAACCTACATTAAAGACATAATTCATCTTTAATGAAACCTACATTAGATATAGCTGCATAAATCTAATATTTTCTCATTCAGATTATATTTTTCAAATCTTGGAAGTCATAAAATATGCAAAACTCAGTCAGTATCTTCTGTTTTTCACTGTGGTGCACTATAACCCAAATAAATGCTCTTTGAAGGATTTTTAGTTCTCTGATAACTTGATGAGAGCATGGTGTGTAACGTTAGGATTGTGTTCTTTTGCTATGTTCCTGCAAAACAAGAATTTGCTGATAAGTTTTCCTATAAAACATGAAAGGACTGAAGACATTTTCAAAGGAGGGACATTAACATTGAAGGATAAAGAACATCCTCGATGCCAGCATAGAGTGTAATGTTTAGCAAACTTGCATTGGCAGAAAGAACAGAACAGTGGTGAGTACAGAGCTCTATACTTTGTGTTACAGGGATGCATAAGATTTAGCACTAACACTCCTGTGGCTGTGATAGCAAAACTTTAAAGTTTTCAAATCAGTTTCTTGCTCCTGACTTCCTTCTTTATATGAAGAAACTTTTTATAATTTTTTTAGCTCCATTGTGTGAATTAGTATATGCTTTACTGGTTCTTGCATTAAAAATTAAGGCTTCTTTTAAGGCCAAGCCAACAAATTAGTTTGTGTATCTAGAGGAAGTATTAATGTGACACCCAGCAAGAAATGGGAATGGGTCAGTCTTTCTAATTAGATTTTCAGGAAGAAATTGTGCTATTTTGTTTTGATTCACCCATGAAAAAAGTTGCCTGTTGCAAATAACACTTGAAAAATGACGACATGAAATAGATTGAATACAGAATAGAGTTTACATTTAATAATGCTTCACAAAGTTCTGGGTGTTCTGGTTGTGTTAGTAGAGAAGTAGGCAAAGCAGAGAGTTTATTGCTGTTTTCAAATGTCTGATGGAAGTGTGTCATACTTATCTCAGAGATGCATAGGGATTGAGTTAGCAGAAATGGAAAAAACATGAAACATTGGAGGGGTTTTTACTCTTTTTTTTATTGGTTGGTTATAGTTTTTTAAGGGTTGGGGGACTTGGCTTTCTGATTGTCCTTTAACAGTGATGGAAATCAAATGCTTAGACAATTTAGACGGGCTGTATGTAGGAAAACCGCAACTGACCCATGTGCTGAGCAATCTGAGGATATTGGCCCTGCCTTGAGCAAATGACTTCCAGAGGTCCCTCCTTACCTACATTATGCTGGAACTCTGTTATTTGTAACATGAGAGGCTTCTCCAGTAGATGTCCCTGTTGTGCAAGAAACCGGGAAGGGCTCCGCGTTAAAACAGACAATGTTAGTATCAAGATTGGTGTTGGTTTCTTCCATGGGAGATCCTCTTCCCTCTTAGCCGAAAAGTGACACCACCTAACTGTGTGTGATGGAACAGGAGATATACGGCCCACTGATCTCATTTCCTAGGCAGCACATTCCAGATATGGGATAGAAAGGGGAAAAGTGGGGTTAGCAGAAGAGCCTTGGAAAAATACATGAGAATACAGCAGGAAAGAAGAAATATTCTTTTTTAAAGACTGAGTACACTAGCAAGATTTCAGAATATGGGTGTTTGTGTACGCTCATTACCTAAGCTGATTTTACTGAAAGGACTCTCCACAGATGGAAAACTGACCCCGGGCTTCTGCTGTGGCTGACAGAGGCACAGATGAAAGCATTCTTGTTTAACATAAGCTACCCTTTCTTTTGTTTAGGGGTTTATATCACAGGCTAACTGGTCACTTTGAAACAGGCTTTCTGACCAATCTGCTATGACCTGATAAGAATCAGAGATCAGAATTCACGGATAGTCAAATATAGACTGACGATAAAAAAGATGTAAGGCCTTATGCAAATACTAGGCAAGAGGACTTAGGAAACCTTCATTTTGAAACATTCTTCTTAAAGATGTTTGGATTAAGCTGTGTTTTCATTTCTAAAGTTTATTATCTGATTAAAACTGTTTCTGACGTTACTCTGTGCTTTGAAATGTTTATGCTGTGGGAGCATCCTCTTTGTTGTTATGTAGGCCATGTCATTGTCTTTGCTACTGATGTCAGTAACAAAACTAAGAAATCATACAAAGGGTTGCATTTTTTTTAATTAAACTTTAACATTCTGGATTGAATGTTTCTCTAGACTCTATGTCTAACAATCCTTGAAAATGTATTGCTTATGCAAAAAATCGACAATAGAGAATGTGAGACTGTCTACATGAGAAAAATTCTGAGGTTTGACCATTTCTGTGACTGGCCAAAAGGTTCAATAATCTAAAGCTGTTGGTTCCTCTTGCTTTTCCACTTCCTCTTCCTCCTTATATCAGCAGCTGGGGTGTGGATGCCAAGAGGGAAGCTAGACCAGTGTGTAAAACCCTGCCCTACCATACATGAGGGTACATGGGGCGTAAACTGAAGTAACTTCCTTGAGAAAGTTTCCTTCCACTCTTACTGCACAATGTCCCCTTTCCCCAATTCAGGCTCCTTCTCTTCTCTCCCTGGGGCCAGAGTGCCGCTGACAGCAGCTGCTACTAAGAGAGCCACCCCCATGCTCTAGGGCTTGGGCTGTCTCCAGCCACTCTGGGTCCCTCCATGAGAGCCCCAGCAGGGAGGCACAGAGTCAGGGCCCAATGGCCTGACAGTGGGGGAAGGCAGGGCACAGGCATGGACATTTTTAAGGGGCACAGTGGTGGGGGGCTCAGACAGCACTACCTCACAAGGACAGAGCCTCTCCAGCTGCCAGGGATCCTTTCTCCATCCAGAAAACCCGGCGCTGCTTCTCCATCCTCCCTCTTACCCCAGTCTCTACTGATTTGCTCTCACACACAGGTTCTAGAAACTTCACAGCCAGCAAGACCGCTTGCTTTCCAGCCTCCCGACTGGCTGGCTTGCTTCACTGACATGGCCACCAGCTCCTGTCCACACTCCCCTCACCTCAGACCAGGCATTGGTTGCTGCAAACTCAGCCATCACATCTGCATAGAGATCACCTACAATTTAGCTCATTAAATCACCTAACTGAGCTACCTGTGGTGATCAGTTGTGATCCTCAGTGAGGCAGAGCTGTGGAATATGTGAGCAGCAATGATGCTGTGGCATGCTCTGCAAGCCTCCTCAGCCTGTGCTTAACGGGGCTGTGTCTGCTTGTGTCAGGGCTCTTCACCACCATGGTGAATTCTGTGCCTTCCAGAGGCTTTACTGGTGCCTATGGAAGGTTTAGTGAAGGCCCAGTGTTCCTATTTGTTCTATCTCGAGTGTTTTCTGCTGCTGCACAGCTTTCAATTCCCCCTGAACTCCTGCTGCTGAACCCAGGCAGGCAGAATACAGGAGTGCTGACATAAGCAAAACCCACAGCTTGCAGGACAAAAAGCCTCATTCAAAAGCTGCCGAATTTGAGCCCCCTGCGTGGCTGAGCTCGGCAGCAAAAAGGAGCCTGTGACATGCCAGAGGGCACAGGGGGCAGTGCCAAGGCAGGCGTGGAGGTGGGGTGCGGGGCACTGCAGGTGAGGCACTTGGTAGAACATGACAACAAATACCTGAATAAGGGCTTTGTATTGAAAGAAAAATTGCTTGAGATTTGAGCACTCCTAAGGTCAAGTCAAAAAAGAAAAAAAAAAAAAGACTTTTGCCTTTTTGCCTGAAAGATTACAGCAGGTGCTTTGTATCAGCTTTAGGTGTCCCTGGGAAAGACTATGATTTATTACATTGTGCATACCCCAGCAGAAAATCAGGAGCTTAACACACACCTGACTGCGATACTCTGGAGTACACTGGGCAACAGGAATACGTCCTTCACAAAGCATAGGCAGGGTTAGGAGGCTGTCAGCAACCTTTGACTTCTTTCTTGAATTTCTGAATTTTAACTATAGAAAAATATAAATCATGGCAACAGATTTCTTCTTTCCTTGTTCAATATAGGAAAATATCAATATAGTGGTAATAGACAATGGCTATAAGATTATAGGATTGAGTAACAGCAATTGATTTGAGGAACTTTCAGGGAATCCTCCATGTCCTTTGTCCCTGAGCTGCATCTGGAAAGGCTGGTTGTTCCCATAAGCATGGCATGCATGTAGACACAAGACAGTGCTGTTAATTCACTCATGACCACATCAAATTTCTGTCAGAAATGCTAAAACCACCTTCAAATTACAATACTATGGAAATGCAGCAGCACATTTTTCAGGAAGTCTAAGCCTGTCTGCACACACACAGATAATGCAGACTGACACTACCAGAAACCTTGGTTCTCACAGTGTGCTGTGGCAATTGCAGGCAGAAGTTCCTAACAGTGTTCAGGAATATCGAGTTTTTACTGAAAACCAGTTACTTTTCAAAGTGATGCTGTAACAGAATCACTGCCATGCCAAGGTGGCACTTCTCCCCAGAATTCCTGACACTGGAGAGTGTCACAGTGTTGTGAGGCAAGACTTCTGACTCTTTGCCTTGCCCTCTGATGAGGTTCATGTACTCATAATGTCACCCTGAGCAGCAGCATGAAATCATGCCTGAAATCATGAAATGCAGCATGAAATCATTCCTCAGTACAAGTATGTACAGAGATTATCAACGGACAAATATGTCATTTTTGCTGCTGTGCCCAGTCCCTCTCACCAGAAGGCAAAAGCTCCATGAGAGAGAGGAGGAGGAGGCAGGAAGCAAAGTTTCAGTGAAAAATGTTGCTAACATTGACTTTCTTTTACTCAGTACTCTACATATTTGCATGTGTTGTTATATTACAGAATAACATTGTTCTTACTTAGGAAGGAGATTTTCAAAGTTGCTTTAATGTAGTAATGCACCTGTCCAAATGTAGCTTCCCACATACTTCCCCTGCCTCCTCCCTTGTATATACATGGTTTAAAGATTACCTGCTAGAGCCAATCATTTCTATCTTTTTCTTCTCCTACCCTCACTCACCACTAATTCTGTTATGCTGTCTCACCTGGTCTGGGATCATCCAGTACACTTAATGTCAGTAAAATGAAAGAGGTTAAAAACAACATGAAAAGAAAAATGTTGGTGGTGGGCTTGGTTCTTTTAATCATGCCACTTCAGTTTTCACCAACTCCAGCAATAGTATTGACACAGCTGTAGAGGCAACATGATTCCAACTATGATATTCTTTGTGACCATTGCATTGAAAAGCCAGAGGTGTTCAGGTGGTAGTGCCTAACTTTTCAAACCATTTCAGAGCACAGCACAGCATCAGTAGATCAAAATAAGATCCCTGGAAAAGGTGGACTAGCCCTTATAGCAGAGAAATTCAGTGATACTCACAGAATCATAGAGTCACATAATCATTAGGGTTGGAAGGGACATTTGGACATCGTCCAGTCCAACTCCCCTGCCAAGACAGGATCACTTGGAGCAGGTGACACAGGAATTCCTCCAGGTGGGTTTGGAATGTCTCCAGAGAAAGAGACTCCATGGCCTCCCCGAACAGCTGTTTCAGCGCTCTGCCACCCTCAAATGTAAAGTTCTTCCTCATGTTAAGGTGGAAATTTTTGTGTTTTAGTTTATGACCATTACTTCTTGTCCTGTTTCTGGGCACCACTTAAAAGAGTCTGGCACAATCCTCTTCACACCTGCCTTCAAGATACTTACATGCGTTAGTGAGATTCCTTCTCAGTTTTGTCTTCTGGCTAAACTGGCCCAGATCATTCAGTTTCTCCCATTAAGAGAGTTGCTCCAGACCCTTCATCATCTTTGTGGCCTCCACAAGACTCTCTGCAGTAGCTCCTTGTCTTTCTTGAACTGTGGAGACCAGAACTGAGCACAATAATCCAGATGTGCTCTCACTAAGGCTGAGAAGAGGTGGGAGGATCACCTCCGTCAACCTGCTGGCCACACTCTTCCTGAGGGGCCACTGTTCTACCTCTTTTTCTTCCCTTCTTTCTTTCCATGATTTTTCACAAATTTAATTCCAAAGTATCCACTTTTAGCAAAGGTACATGCAAACAGTTGTATAAATTCTCTGATAAAAAAATATATACTTTAGGTTGCAGTCATAAAAATTGCACACGGGAACAATAACATAGAATTGCTGTGCTGGGATTTGAATGCTGGTTTTGGTCTACACAGAGAGTGTATGGCATGTTTATACATGAGAAGGCATTATCATTATTGATATTCTGGTCTTGCTTCATGATCTTGTGATTTTGTTGTTGCTGCTGTTGGGTTTTGTGAAAAAAATAAAAAAAGGCAAAAAAACTTTATGCTGCTTTCAGGCTTGAGGGTTCTGTTCCTGAAACTATTAATTACATCAGATGCTTTCTCCACTTAAAAATAGCTAATTTCTTAAATCACTCACAAACATCCTTCACAGAAATAAGTGGAAAAAACAGAGAGATTTCAGGAAGCTCTTGCACCTGTAAGTGTAAAATGAAACATATGGTAGACATTGCAGATGGGCAACTTTCACAGCACAAAATGTTATTTCCATTGTGTTTGTTGCAATTTATATTCTCAGCAGCATTCTATCAGTCGTGGTTGTACTTATTTTTGTGTATTGAATGAAAGAGATGGCAACAGGAACTGTCTACCATTCAGAGCTGCAAAGATGAGCTAGTTCTTTGATCATTGCATGATTTGTCTAGAGCTAATACTGAGAGCAAATTCTTGCAGTGGTGTTTACCCATGCAAAATGACTATATTGCTACAGTTAGCATCTTAAAATTCATGAAGACTGTCAGGTAGAATAGCAAACCACAAAGTCTAATCTATTGTAATTGTTTATTTTCAAAGTAAATATTATTTTTTAAATAAAATACAGTGTTTAGCAGAATGAAAAGCACAAAAAACTGCATTTCTCCCACAACAAAAAAAGAATTCTGTAATGTAACAAAAAATGCTTACCATTGGCATGTAACAGTGTTTTTAACTCAAATAAGTTCCATTCACCACTCTAATAACCTTCTGAACTAAGCAGTTTTAGTAAAATTAAGCTGAAAACAGAAAGCACTTCCAATGCTTTACTTTGACACTCCAAAATACTAAGAAGGTTGTCCATAACAACCTTTAACTAAGCACAAAGACACACAGCTTTTCTTCTGCAATCTCATCCCTCCGCAGAACTCCAGCAACTTCAGTGAGTTGTATTTTGTAGTAGGTTCCGCCTCTGTGGTTTATCTTCAGCACAAGCACAAGTTTAGTATTTGTTGTGCAGCTTATTTTCTCAATATTGGCTTTCCTATGTCATCCTTCTGACTCTTTGACTTGTGTAACAAATAGCCTTCTCAAGAAGGGTGGAGAAAATGTATGAACATAGGGGGTGTTTTTAATTAAAAAAAGCTCCACATAGCAGAATTTTTAAAAAACTGGCAAGCAAAATCTCGTGAGATCCTGCTGGCATAGGTGGGAGCAAATGAACATGTTAACTGATGAATGTATGCAGGATTCTCAGTGGCAGCAGGGCACTAGGCTTGAGGTTAGCCCAATTTTTACACTTGTAATTACCACATGCATTTCCTTAGCTATTATTCAGTAAAGACCAAGCTTGTGTGCACCAGTAGAGCTTCACAGGACTATGCAATTTGGGGTAAATGCAATGCTTTTGAATATCACATGGTGCATACTGCTGATGGCAGCAGCCAGCCAGTCTGAACACATTTAGTTCCCTTTTCCTGCACCACTTCTTGCTTAATATCCTGAGGAGCGCAGTTTTCTCTACTGTTCATGATAATGAAACCCACAAGTGACATTCTTATGCAAACCTTCTGGGAGAAGCAGAACTACTCTTAGCAAACAGACCAGGCTGTTAAGGTGATACACTCGTGGACTTTCACGTTGACGGAGCCAGTTTTTCTGCCTTTATCAAAACACTGAAGACCTTTGGGGTATCCAGGTAAACTGTTGTACATGTTTGTCTTAGAAATAAGTGTGCAAAGTTCCGGAAGAATTATAATGAGGACAAGGTATTACAAATAACTTAATTCACTGGAAGTTTATTTGTAGATTTTAATTGGAATTAATACAGGAGCTGAAAAGATGCTAAGCCTACAACACATACTTTTGTCTCTGAAAGTTTTGTGTTTGGTTCTCTGGAATTTTACTGAGAGACATCCTAATTTAAGTGAACTTTGCATTTTAAATAATAGCAGAAATGGTATCACTCAAAGGCCATTATTTTCTAGTTACTCCTTTTATTTGTGGTTTGTTGCTCTGTGGGTGGGGTATCTTTTTTAATATACCATACTCTGGATTGAGACATCAGTATATATATATTTTGTTAGTAGTTGGTCATGGAAAATGTTTTCCTTTCCAGCTATGAGTCAAAATGATACTCAATGTCTTAAACCTGCATGAAATTTCCTCTAAAATCACTTGAGAACCTGAAATTTTAGAAATAAGAGTAGGAACTTTGCAGTGATAGGAACCCAAGTTTTTCTTCCTTGAGACTTAGAGCTGTTACATTCATTTTAGT
>JAWWLZ010000094.1:58260177-58273503 GCA_035041345.1 Poliocrania exsul
AGTATGCTAAAAGGGTTGATGATCTGGATCCCAAGTTATGAAAGACTGATCCATAAAATCAATCAACATTATTAAAGACACTTGCTTGATTTTTAAGAGGACTAAAATGACAGTATATTCAATAAGACAGTTTGCACATATAGAACTGGAAAACACCAGCTGAGCACTCTGTAATACTAGATCTAAAAAAGACTGTGTCTCATTCAAAGAGTTGGGATTGTTCAGTCTGGTGAAGGGAAGGCTCAGAAGGAATTTTATAATTGTTCATAAATACCTGATGGGAGGATATAAAGAAGACAGAGCCAGGCTCTTTTCAGTAGTGTCCAGTGAGTGTAAGAGGCAACAGGCACATACTGAAACACATAAATTCTATCTGAATAGCAGGAAACACGTTTTTACTATGAGAGTGACCAAGCAAGGGAATTAGGGTTGCCCAGAGTTGGTGGAGCCTTCATCCATGTTGATCTTCAAAGCCTGACACTAAAAACTGCATTCACTCAGAAGTGGTAGATTTTCCATTTTCAAAGGAATATGTGAACATTTTTCACCTTTGAGAAATCCATTCTTTTCTGTACATGCAGTACACTTCTCTAAAATTTGCCTCAGCAGATAAAGAGTTCCTCGTCTCATGCAAACTGTTCCAACGCAAGTTTCTCCTGAGCTGTTGTACCCAGGGGTATAATCAGATTTTTGTAGTAAAGATACCAGGACAAGATGATAGCAATGCAGATTCAGCATATATACCAACCTGAAACAAAATGAATGCAAATAAAGCATCTCTCCCTCCTAATGTTCTGTCAGAATATTTATGTCATGGACTGACCTGAAATATATCACAAGGCTGCGGTGGTTCTAAGGTTAGCTGAGACATGGAGCCTGCCTCCTGATTCCTGCAGTCTGCAGAAAATTCTGAGCTGCAGCTGAGAAGCAAATAAGGGTGAAGTTAACTTCATGCCCGCTGAGGAAGGTTGAGTGGGAAGACAGATGTGAGATTTGTGTAGATAGATGGAGGGTCAAGCCAAGGCTGTTTGGAATGAGATATTTCTTTGAAAGTTTTCAAAAATCATACAAAAAAATTCAGTTCTGAACCTTCTGTTACACTCATTCTTTTACCATGAACTTTAAAACTGTTTCTGCCTAATTATTTCATTCATTTAGATGGGTACATCAAAACAACCATGGTGGAGATCGATTATGATTCTTTAAAAAGAAAGCAACAATCACCTACCAGAGCACCTGTTACAGTCTCAGAAAGTGACATGGAAGTGTATGATGATGTTGGGGACCATGACAGCAATTTCAGGTATGTATAAGGAATGCACAGAAAGGAACAAATGATCCACCCCAGTCAGCCTAGATGGGGGAAGTTTTACAACAACAAAGCCAACTCTTGTCACTGAAGAGCCATTTATACAAGAAATGTAACTGTTAATTAGAGGAGCATAAATGAATTCTGATATCCAGGACCACTAAGCAGTCATACTCAAGAGGAATCCATACTACTGGAAGATGACCTACCTACAACACTGCAGTCCAAAAGGGAACAAAATGCAAAATATTTAGGATTACAAATCATCAGCAGTAAATGCAATTCTCTTCACTCCCTCCCTTCTTTCATTCTGTCTTTTGCAGTCATGTACTCCCTTTTCTAACATGAAAGAATAAAAGACTCTAAAAGCAATGGAAACATTAACTGCACCAGGGAACTCCTGGTCACCCTCATTGCTTTCATGAGCCTTAGCATGAGTCCATAAGTCTTACTACCTGTCTCTTTTTGAAGAGAAAGGACTTTTGGAGTCAAGTCTAGGATGGCCCTTCAGAAATGAGTGTGGGTAATGAGTTTAATCCTGAAAAAAAGGTCTCTCAAATTTCATGAGATAGGTATGAGCTTTTTGACTTTTTTGACTTCACCAGAAGGTTCTTCTCTATGGCACAGTCTCACATACATTTGCAATGCATTGCTACATTGCAGACTCTCTATTTCAATGTGTCATCTTTTTCATATTAAACAGATCGGCAGCTAAGTTCTTCTGAGTTATTACACTTCTCTAAATGCCACCTCCAGCAGCAGATCAGACTTGCTGGCAAGGAAGTATCCTAGTGATCTTGTGACAAGAGTCAAGACTAACACATAACCTAACCTGACAGTGATACTTCTGTTACCAGATGTCACATAAAAGTCTGCATCTGAAATGCAATGCAACAAGCAAGTGATCATTCTCCATTACATGTCCTGATGTGCAGAAACACATACTCCAGGACAAGGGATCTGCATATGGTTGTAAAGAATTTCAATATGTAGAACAACCGTCTTGAAACAGCGACTACATCTGCTTTTACAGCTTCCCATGAGGCTCCTTAACTTAAGAGGCCTGCCTAGAATAAAAGTACTGCAGTGGGCTTGCTGCTGAGTGCAGCTAATCCTCAGCTGCTAGAGCATCCCCATGAACTCCAGAAACAGCACTTGCAAAGGTCTCCCTTCAGGTTGGCATTGTTTAAGCAATGAATCTGATAATTTTCCAGATTGCTCCAGATCAGTTTTCCTCCCTGCACATTGGTCTTATAGCATCATGACCTAGTCAGGAACGTTGTGTTAGTTGTTGTACAGTTGTTTTAGAGGTAATCTCAGCATCAGTTTCTTTATTGCATAAGTATCTTTGGCCAATCCTTTTCATTATGGCAAGCATTGCAATTAATCACCTCTATGTAAGGAATTTAGAAAATCTATTGATTTCAACAGCAAATAATAATACTGACACTTTTTTGTACTAAAATAACAGTGTATTCCAAGGAACTTGGAAGGATGAATGACTGGCTCAGATTTGTAAAATCCTTTAAGATGTATTTTGACATTTTTATCTTCTGTAGTGATTAATAGTATTCAGTTCATGAGCCTGAACTATTGGAAGGTCTGACATACATCAACATGTTTAAACCACTGTAAGAATGCCATTCTAAAAAAAAATCTCTTGACCAAACAGTATTATCTCATTATCAGCAGTATTGCTAATATTCCAAAATTAATAAGTGACTAAGCCTGTCATATTGCAGAAGTTCTTGGCACAGGAGTTTAATGTCTAACTTGTTTTGATGTATAATGTTAAGTAAGGTTTTGACCTGGAAATAATCTCAGCTACTATTAACCTCTCAAGGTTTTTTTCAAATACTATTAGAACATTGGGCTAAAATGAAACCTTTAAATGTTAGAAACATGCAGTTAGAGGTTTGAATTGTACCCAGGGAAAACTAGTTGAGCAATAAATTATTTTATTTACTATTTCATTTCAAGAAGATCCTTCATGAGGAATGAATCTAAAGGGTCTGAATGCACTCCCTTGTGTTCAGTTGGATTATATATTATATTTTTATTCCCATCAAGTTTGACTGCATGACCCCCTGAGGTCCATTCCAACATAAATTATCCTATGATCCAAAGGCATATTTGATATTTTAGTTTAAAAATATCAAGAGGAATATAAAGTATATTCTAAAAATAGTAAATCATTGCAGTTGTAGACATCAATTTGCATTTCCTTAAAAATGACACTTCATTGGAAATTGCTGACAACTGCTAACAATTAGGACCAAATATTCTGCTTATATGAAAAAGTGCACCTTCATTGACTTGAAATATCTGCATTAATTTGTGAAAATAGAGAATTTGCTTCATAATTTACTTACAAAATACTGTCCTTTTTTTTTTACATTAACTAAGGATGGTACTGATAACCCTCTTATTCCCCTTTGAATTCCTTTGAGCTATATATTAAAATACTCCTTTATGATTTTAAGTAATTATTTTCAAGGAAGAAAACAAAAACCAATGGAGCATTTTTCCTGCTTTACCTGAATCTACTAAGAGTTAATTTTTCCTCATCTAGGGGCTAGTTCATGTCTGAACTAGATGACACATTTTCTTTGGCATTAGTGAGAATGCAAGTACTTATTTGACTGTTAGAAATTGGTGTGAGTGTGGTGAAAACAGATAGAAAAGAAGAGCTGGCATATTCACTTGTTGCCCATATTGAAAATACAAGCATGTGTCTGAGCTCCCAGTGCAGAACTTGTAGTGTTCAGCTGACATGTATACAAGTGCCAAGGCCAAAAGTTTTAGAATTAATAACTGCAAAAGCAATGGGTAATCATGGTGTTTTCCTTTTGTGAAAGATGACTGATCTCTAAAATATCTTCTGTTTGCTTTTCAGTCTGAGCGGTGAACAAGGCGGAGCTGGAAGTAAGTTCTACATACACATTTTGGGGGAGTGGTTATTGTGGTATTTCTTTCAGCTTCCAAATAATGCACTAATTATCCTTAAGCATATTAAATGTTTGCTAATAGGCAACAAACAAGGAAGTTTTGTCTTCAGATACTATGAATCACTAGCAAGACAGGTGACCAAACTTCAACTTTTTTTGGTGCATGTGTAAAGGTAAAACATCCCACAGACCAGCACAGAAAAAACTGCCAAGATATTAATATGAGCAAAAACTTTTGAGCAGGAGAAATCCAGTTCTGAAATAGTCAGTAATACTACCAAATAAAGCTGCATTTTGTTGAAAGACTTAATGGCAAGTTCAGTTACAGCAATACAGTGGAGTCCCAACTGCAGCAGCTCTACACTGTCAAGAACACAACTTCAAACCCAGTTCCCCTTTAGTAGCCTATATATTTATGTAGCATTCTCTGTTGATCACAAGAGCATAGCTCATCTTCTCAGCTGAGAGTTTAGATACTGGTCATGGCAGAAGCATCCCCTGGCAGTACTGAACGGAGCTGCTGCCAGCTAAGTACAGACTTCAGTGATTACTCTGATCAGTGGCTGGAATCAGACATGCAAACAGAGCTAGTGCTGCACTGGGCCCAAAGGTCAAAACTGAGACCAAAATGCAGAGCTTACATTGCACTTGTCTCTGACTTCCATGGATGAAAACAAGATGTCACTTGCTGAGAGTGTTGGTCTGACATCTTCAATTATCACTTGAGTCACACATGAAAATTTAAAAGTCAGCATAATGTCTGGGCCAAAATAAGCCATTTGGAATTTCATTGACTACAGTGTAGAAGTATTTGTATTCAGTATCCATGCTCTTGTGATTGGCAGTGCCACATTTAAATGCCATGAGTGCCATTCACAACTAGGATAGCTCTAAATTACTGTTTTAATAAACAGACTGTGCTGGTTTACAGAAAGATTCAATTTACAAGGATATTGCCCAAACTACATGCACATGTGATATACTTAAGAGGCCTATAATGAATATCCTATTGAGCAGCATTAAATATAATTGCACTAATTCACTTATCTGTTAAAGACACATTCCCACCTCCTCCTTCGGATCAAGAGATTTATGATGAAATCGATGATGATAATCCCATGGCTAGGTAAGTTTTTGTATAATTTAAATAATTTACTACTTTAACAGAATGTTTTCAGGTTTTAGTATTTTTTAATTAGACATGATAATTAGCAAGTAGTAGGATGATCAGCAAGTGAGTATACATCAGTATGGACTCATGGAGCTAAAGAAAAATGGTTTTTCAGTCTTTTGGAGAAGTTTTGTTATGCAATTAACATAAGTATGTCAATAAAAACAATTACAGTCATGAAAATGTCCAAATTCCCTAGTAGAGAAAATAGGTCTGAAATGAAAATAACAAACTAAAATGCTAGCTAGCTCAGCAACAACATGAAAACAGTAAACCACTAGATTAATATCTATACTACAAATAAATCTTAGTATCTACAATTCACCTAACATACATATTTCTAATTTAGCATTTTAGCATTTAGGTAAGTGACCTCATTGCGTGGTATATGAACATTGTTGGTGCTAATGATAATTATATGCATCAGTGAAGAGTTTAAACTGGGCCTTCTAAGAACATTACATTTTACATTGTGATAATCACATGCGTACTCCAAAGGTCTGTATCGCAGGATGAAGATAAGAATGGTATCTGGTCCTGGGGAATCTTGAAGAGGCTAAAAGTGAAAGATGACAGAAAGAAAAGTATACAAGAAAAAACAACCAAAGTCAATGGGGCAGAAGATAATGGAAATTTGTTGTAAGACTCTACCAGGAAATCACAGTGCACATTAACTAATTCTAATAAGCATTGATCACATGCTACTAACGTGTCCTCACAGCAGCCTAATGAATCATGCATCAAATTGCAGCTCAGGATGATCCTTTTCTGCAAAACCACTGATCTTTCTTTTCACCTGCATAATTATTCTCTTAACAAGCTATATTTTTTGCAAAAGTCTGGTAATTAAAATACACCAAATTCTTTTTTCAGTGAAGAGCACCAAAATAATCCATCATCTCTGTGTCACTCTGGTGATTTAAATTAGCTGTATCCTCAGTTTAAATGTACTTTGCCTACCAGTACAATGTAGCTGAGACAAACTGGTAAATCTAAACTTCTTAATCCAAATTATAGGAAAAATATGGCAAGCAGAAAAGTGTAAAGAATGCTTTCTACCCACCCTACCCAGAGGTTAGATGAGCAACTGTGTTTTCACTCTATGCTTCAGTCATTTGGTTCTGAAAAAGTTTACTTTAATTCAGTGGTAAACATACATTTAATCCCTACGTACTGCTAGTGTCAGTGGCAACTCAAAAATGTCTGGAGATTACTTAGAGCCCTTGTGTTGCAAGATTATTAAATTATATATCTTACAATAAGGCCTATTAATGTGATATAAATACTTAATGAGGGTTGGGTTTTTTTTGTTCCCCTCCAGCATGTCTTCTTCCTCAAAGCAACTTGGAAAAGGTAATTAATAACCTATTGTCAGTCTCCAAATTGATTCCTGATCCTTGTTCTGTATACATTGCTCTGTATCATACTAGTCACAAAACTACATCCAAAGAAGGAAACAGGATTTCCTATTGCTTACTCAGTTCCAGTAAACAAATTTCAAATATTATGACTGATCTGTCAAGAGACAAGGAGATAACACATACACTGCCAGCTCTCTAGAAAGCAATTTAATATATTTAATGTAATTCATCTAGGTGAGATTTACACTAGTACATTTAATTGGATATTAATTTGAACAGATACACTTGGAAACAAGCATTCAGTGAATGACTTCAAAAATAAAAAGCAATGTTTCTTATTTTTATCCCTTGCAGTTTTCCTTTAAAATAACATGTATTCATAACCATTAACTCAGCCCTCGAATAAAAAGCAAGTTCTTCCAATTTTTGAGGCTGTTCCAGAACAGAATTCTAAACCTTTTATATCCTACTGATTTTTCTAGGCATTGATTTGATGAGTTGAACAATTGCTTCCTCTCTACAAATATGCTGAATGGGATTCAAAGAATATTGTCAGGATAAGACTTCTTTTCACTGCATTGGGATTGCAATATGGCCTAAAACCTAACATACACATGATTAATATCCACTTCTAAGCAATGTTTGATTGACCAGAGTGCTATACAAGGACTTGAATATAGATTAAAATCAAACTCCAAAAATGTACTTTGATGCCCTATAGAGGGGCAGGGATTAATTAAAATGAACATTGAAGGGTATTGCATTAGCCATCATGTGCTAAAACTTGCTTAAACTTCAGAAGATTAAAATTTCATTGTATACTGGTTATTACTAATATAGAGTCTTAATCTGAAAAGATTGTGTGGTGTTGCACAGTAGATTGTGAAAAACAGAGAATCTACAGTACTGCAGACAGTAAATGGCTACAGTACGTGCCTTACTTTCTTGTCAATTTAGCTAACACATTAGATTGTAACACAATGTATTCACTTCTCAAGTTTCACCATTCTTTGAAACACTATTATTTCAGATTGTGGAGAGGATGTGTATGATGATGTGGATTCTTCAGATTTCCCTCTTCCACCGCCTGATGCCATGTAAGTGGAAATATTGTGACTAGAAATCTAATACACTGACATTTTAAAAGTATTTACTAGAGGCAGATTGCTACTAATGTCGTAGTTCTCACAAACTAAATGGCAGTTGAACCCTCCTTCCTCCATTTCAGATCAAAATAATAATTGATTAGAGAATAAGTAAGAGTATCAACAAATTCAGTCCCTGATGGACAAGAGGGATGAATGCATGCATGGCCGTAAGGTACTTTTCATTGCAGATTCTGTGCATGCTGTTCTTGTATCAAAATTTGGGGATTGTTAGGATACACTCTTAATCTCACCTTCTGCAATATTTTAAAGAGAAAAGGAGACAGTGTCCTGTGTTATGAGTATGAAACACATCTGGAGGTGTAAAGTTCAGCTTGGAAAACTTTTATTCTGGACCAGAAAATTACCATTATCTCTAGAGCAGAGGCATGTTATGAGCACAGATGAATCTGTGATGATGACTGCAACATGTCAAATTCTGGTGTCACTTACTCGACTGAGGTGGAGCAACAGTGCACTACAATAGTCTAGTCTGGTGACATTAAAACCAAAAGAGCTTTTTGGACTGTGTATCCAAAAAGAAAATACATGGTCCTTTTAACCTAAGTCTAGGTTAGTTCACACATGTACAATGGCATTGTCATCCACAACTCCTACAGAGATGAGGAAAGATCAAAAATTAGAGTCAGACTTTGCATTCCCAGGTCCAGCATCAGAAAGGACAATTAGGGCAGGAAACACTTCCATGCTCCTGGGGAGAACGCAATACTATCAGGAATATGGGAAAAAAACCAACAGAACTTGAAATTGGTCATGCAATGCAGATTCCCTGCTGCAGCAAGGTTTTCTACAGGCTGTAAGGCTAAGATGCTCCAGCTGCCTCCACAGTGAGACACATGTCATTCAGCTTATTGCCCAAAGATACAAAGACTTCACAAAAATTGCTCCTTGTTGAAAAATTCTAAAGTGCTGTAGCAGATAGATACTTAAAGTAATTTTCAATATTCTCTTATATGATAAATATATTAACATCAGCAAAAAGTAGGAAGACAACCCAAGCTTTTCATTAATTTTGAAATCAAATCTGTACTGTATTATCCATACTAATTTTGCAGAGTGACAAAAAATATGATTAAGACACATGAAAGCAAAAGCATTTTCACCAAAATTATCAGAAAACTTGCTAGTACATCAGATGTGTTGCTCATTTTGTTTTATCTGTAACCTCTTGGTTTAGTTCACCAAAACCAACAAGGTATGGAAAGCGAAAATCAGCTGAAAAAGATGTGCAAAAGTGTAAAAACATAGAACGAGAAGAGAAGGAGTTCCGAAAAAAATTCAAAGTAAGTTTTTTTTAAAGTAAGTTGTTTTTTCATAAAATACAAAAACTAAAATATCTATATGGTGTGCTCTAATTTATGTTCCTTAACTTGCCTTTGAAAAATAAAATATTACTACTCATAATAATAGCAATTTTAGCATCTGTAAGTCCAAATGGCAAGCATTGAACCCTACTACATAGCATACACAATTATTTGACTAATTTTAAAATATTAGTTATAAATGGGAATATATTGATGTGAAAAAAATGCATGAGCACAGGCTTTACATTAATTGTTTTTAACAAGTCTTTTTTTTTCCCCTCCAGTTTGTAGGTGAGATCAAAGTACTTTACTCTACCACCACAATCCAGGATTTACATCAGAAAAAATGGGGACCCAAAGACTTACCAATTAAGCCAGGGGAGACACTTGACATTATAGAGAGCACGGATGACACCAAAGTTCTATGCCGAAATGAGGACGGCAAGTGTAAGTCTTATGAAAAAACTGTAGTACATATCTAATTATCAGAAAATGATTGAGTTGGGGTGTTTAACAACTCTATTCCCTAACATATTAAAGGAGAACCCAGTACTTGTCTTTTCTTTGCTTGGTTGCTGACAAGAGGCAGATTGTTGTTATTTTATTACTGTGTTTTAAAAGCCGCTTGCCTTTTAAAAAAACCTAAAAGACTTCACTGGACAAGATACACCAAATGTGAGAAAAAATGACAACTTTGTTATGTAAATTTTGCTTTCATCAGCTAGAATTAGCAGATGTTTTTATTGCTTCTGTCTCTCCCTCTTGCCACAAGGAGTACAGCTCTGATACCCTGCAGAGTCTAGTAAAAGTGAAGCCCTTGCTGCACCTTTGGATGGCATGTGCCCATTGATTGCAGCCAGGAGAAAATCAGTAACAGCATTTTGACTTCAGGTTGCAAGAGATGCAGTTGAATCTTTTTAAAAGGCTGGGGGGAATATTGCTTAGTCTTCCCCCAGCCCATAGCTGATCCAAGGCATATGTCCTTGTTGGCATGTTTGCTTGTTCTGGAAGCTGCATGAGGCCTTTCAGAGTTTCTTTGAAACCCTTGGCTTGGGTTTGCATTGGCAGAAACTTTTGAATTTTTGGAGAAGTCCAGACCATCTCCTGATGGTTTCAATTTCTTAATGAGCTTCTGTTACAATACTTTCCAAATCTCCTAACGAAAATTCATTTTGTGCTGGAACAGCCTAGTTAAAAATATCCTTTGAGCAAGCATCATTTTCCTACTCACCTTTACTTTTTACATGTGTCATGTGTAGAAGACAGTCACATGCTATTAACCTCTGAAGAGGATTCAAGCACTTTCCTTCTGGTTTTTTCCTGTCTATACTCAGCTGTTATAATCTGGAGTACAGCGTTCTTCCTGGCAGGCCTGAAGGGTGAGGGAAAATTTCTTTCATAACACACATATGTTTTTTAAAATATGGTTAGCACTAGTAGAGGCACTTCCCAAAAAAACAGCTTTCAAAGCTGCGTTTTTTGAACGAAGCAAATAACCAAGTAGAAAGTAGTTCATGTTGGCTGTTTTCCTTTCATAGTCTTCAAAGCCTTTCAAATGATGACAGGAGCTACTGTTTACTTATGCATAAAAGAGCAAAACAAATAAAAATATACTTCATGAAAACTTCAGAATAGAACTCTGTCAATTTTCACGTTAGTTAGTGAAGTTTGAATCCTACTTTCCTGACAGTTTTGCTTATCTGCTCTAGTTTTTCTAGTTCCTCAGATATGATTTTACCTTCAGAAGACCTGGTAGAGTGAAAATCAACAACTAAAGAAGGCTTTGTTACCTTCTTTAACATGAATTCTTTGATTTAATCATAAACTTACAAACCACTTCCATAGTTTCAAGCCTCTACTTATAGCTAAACAAAATTACAAATTATATTGTAAAGTGTTTCCACCTTTTTAAGCAAGGGCTAGCAACGCTAGGAACATATTCTGCTATCACTTACTTTAATTGTTATTAAATTATTGAAATGTCAAAAGTGAAACAAAAACCTGATTCTCATTTATCCTTTCAAATTTCTTCTTGGTATGAGCATGTACATTTTTAAATACTCAAAAACTTTCAAATCAGGTTCATAGATTTTGCTTAAACATTACAATATTAATGGACTTCAGTGCCTGGAGGTTTTTGTCCTCTTGGAGCTCCCTTTACACTGGCAATGAGCAGCTGGCACAATGTGTCATATCTGTCAGTGGTGCGAAGCAATTAACAGAGTGTGCTGACCCGCTGATGTGTTTCTCTACTTGGAATACCCATAAAAATCAATAAATTAGTTAGAAACTGAAACTTTGGACATACAGCTTCGGACTAGCACCTCTGAAATAGTGGGAGCTGTATCTCCCACATAATGAGGGCTACAGACCATCAGAAAAACGTAGATTTTTGCCAGGATGTAAGCACTGTCACATGCACATGACTTGCAAGCACACTGGGTTTGTATGCCATGACTCTGAGTGAAGGAATTTTGCTTTCATATATTTTATGTGAGAAAATTTTAAGAAGAAACATAGATTAGATTAGCCAAATGATTTTAAATTACTCTCTGGAGACTTCAGGAATCATGAAAATTACTGGTCTGTCCCGAAGAGAACTTTAAAAAGATGACTTTTTTTTTTTTTAAATCAATTTCCATGACTTTATTCCAGATAATAAAGTCTGTGGAAGGACTGTCTTACATCTGGCATTCAGCTTGAGACAATACACAGGTGACTGAAAATCTGGAGCACTGGATTCTTTGACTTTGAAGATTACTTGCAGTTTAACAGTTTTAGTAGGCAAATGTTATAGCAGAATTTATATATCAAATCTTCATAACCCTGAAGATAGAAATACAGACAAATCAAGCAAATTTTATCTTACATAGAAACAATCAAATTTTAAATGCACAGAACTATTTTTAAATTCATATAACTGTTAAATCTTAAACAGTAGCTAGTGCAGGTAAGTGTAAAATAAAATATTTCCTCATGAAATTATTGTCATTTTAGAGAATCTTCAGTTCTAACATGAGACAGAGGTTTTATTTTAAAATCAAGTCTTTTTAAATGTATTATAGCCTTTACAGATCAAATCACTAATCGACTATATACAGCATATTCAAGGAAAAAAATCCTTATTGAGATTTTTATACAACATCTGATATCTCCCTCTTTTATGCTGGAAATACACCAAGTTAAAGTGACTTATACAAATATTTGTTTATGAAGAAAAGCTGTTTATTATTGTGTTTTAAGAGTGGCTTGCCTTAAAAAAAACCAAAACAAAACCAGAGCAGAAAAAAAACCAAAACCAAACCCTGTTGTGAAATAAAAGGTTTTTATTACTACTTGCAGGAATATTTGGGATATTATTCTTTTCAGATACCTTACCTTTTCTAATATTCCATATAGGAATCAGGATATCTTTATATATCAAAACAGTGGCCAGTTAAAGATTGTCACAATTCATCAGCTTTTGGGAAGAGTACTAACTTATTGTGTCTGACTCACATTAACAAGGGATGTTTCCTCCTACTTGTATATTTACACATCCTATAAAGAACAATTTCAGTTAGAATAGAATTTTGGCTTGGATGTAAAAAAGGTTTAACCAAAAAAATTGAGATTCTTTAGCTGGGCATTACTGTGCATTTAGAAAAAGAAAAGGTACTGCCATCTCTTGAGTATCAGAAAAGAAAAATTACTGTGAAGGAGGACACAAGATAAATGATATTCTATGAATATGCAAAGTATGTGGAGCAGTAGATACCTAACTCATCTTAGAGCTACTGTAGTATCCTGATTTCCTGTCTATGACACCATGTTGTAACAGACAAATAACTAAAACATTGGATATAGTGAAAGCTTCATCAGGTATGTGTTCATTGTACATTGTTATGCATCCATTATGTCTTTCTGTCTGAAGTATATAAAAGAGAAAAGAGGCATTTCACTAGAGCTAGCAACAGAAGAAATAACATGAGTATTTAAATTTAACTTGAACACATACATTTCACTTTTACAGATGGCTATGTCCTCAGAAGGAATCTAATTCAAAAGTAAGTACAAAGTGATCTTTT
>JAWWLZ010000094.1:58315355-58333848 GCA_035041345.1 Poliocrania exsul
CAATTGAATAGCATGAGTGATACTATGATATGGAATATGTTTTCAATCTGCTCAAAACGAATTCTGTCATTATTTAGTGAAACTCTGCTGTTCTGCTCTGTATGACCATGCTGCTGCCTTTCACTGACGTGGATTGAGTGCTTTGGATGTGGATATGGTCGTTGAGGTTTTCATGGGTTGTCTCTAGATTCACAGTCTGTGATTTTGGAGTCTCAGCAATCTTTTGCAAAACCCAAGTATTTTAGAATCTGAATGTACTGACTGACTGTTTCATCCAGGCAGACAAACCATTGTTGGCAAAACATGAAATGTCATGATAATGTAGCAAATTGGAACAGAGCATGTGCTTGGGGACAAACTTGTGGAAAACCTGGAGAGATAATGTGTCTAAATCCAGAGTCCACAATTGCAGAAGGACTTCTCTTAAGAATTGGATGTACAAAGTAGTCTCCTTGTAAATGTTACCACTGGAGGTTCAAACTGTATTTCCAAAGTTACAGTGCAATAATTACATTTTAGGTGCATAGAATAATGTAATATTTTTACCTAGTAATTGCTGTGAGTATTCTAAATATAAAATTGAATGGTCCCAATGTGCACTCCACTTGTGCATGCTGTTGACCTCCTGTGGTTTTGTTGTTCTGAGCTACTGTTTCCAAGACATGTTGATATCTTACTCATATTTCTGTGACTCATTTGAGTAGCATGAAAAACCCATAGCTGACAGTAAACATGAAAAAGACCTTCACTGGAAGTTAGTCACTATCAGGCCTAGTGTAAGTACCATTTTGTCCTGATATTAAATCTCACCTTCAAAGAGTCTTTGTTATGTCCATTCATTGTCTGTTGTGTCACAAATTTTAATTTTATAGTTGACTCATTGGCAGATTTAACTTGTGATGTGTCCTCTACTTCTGTTTTTACATATATAGAGATAGATAAAATTTATAGCTTGTATGTAAAAATGCATATTTTATAAATAAAATCTATATATGGGAAATACAGAAAATATATAGAATATAAAGAATTGCATAATTCCAGGTATGATAAATATGATAATCCATTGCTATTTTAATGAAATATGTCAATGTATAGCCAAAGGTAGATTTTAGTATTCTACAGACTTAGGGTACCATAGTCTGTATGTTAAATGTTAGAGTCAAACATAGGACAGTAACTTACCTTTGCTGGGAATTCAGCCTTCTACAGGTATCTCTGCATTTGGGGCAGAATCTTTGATCTGCTTGATGTTGTTTGAAGGTGAGAGAAAAGTGGCAAAGTTTTTTGTATTTTTAAGGCCAGACGTTTATAGCTTAGCAAATACCCAAAGCATTGGGACCAGCTGAACACTATCTTCTTCATAGCAGCTCCCATGATTTGTTTCTCCCCTTTCAAACATACAGTAGTCCGGCCTTGCCTTTCTGTTTTTTCCTGGACTAAATAAACCAAGTGGCGTAGCCTTCATTGGTGTGTTTTGTACCTGCTTTCTACATTTTTCTACTACACTTTTTTCACTCTGTCTACTCTTAAAATGTGGCACACAAAATTTTGTTCTTACAGTCTGGGGAGCAGCCTGTCAATTAGAAAAAAAAGTCTCTTAATCTCAATCATAACGCAGTTCTGTTAATATTTCCAAAGATAAAATTTCTGTTTTCAGTTAACATTCTGAATGTTTTCTGTACATCTGCTGTTTCTCTGCTGGAGTTCTTTCATTTCTAGTGCATCTGTTAATGTGCAGTACCCTGAAGGATATGATATGCTGTTTCTTTTGTTTAGTTGCATTTTCTTAATGAGTTTGGGCCCTCCTTTCAAGTGACTGAAACATTTTTGAATTCTGATCATGCTGTCCATCTTTTAGATTATTTTTAGATTCTTTTTTATCTGGAAATGCTGTTAGCACATTACCTTTCATAAATTGCAAAGAAAACTAAGGCATACGTGTTGATGGCCCATTGGAGTGAGAAGGAACTAATAGCTACAGTAGCTAATCTGTGTATTTTACTTTAGCCAATTTTTATTGCTCATTCTACATGAGAAAGGTTTCACGTTTATGCAGACACTATCAAACACTTTTATAATAATTTCCATCAAATTCAGAAATTTGTATCTACACAGCAGTTAAACTTGATGAAAGTTTTAACTTGTCAGGCTACGTGACTCTGTTTGAATATCAAGGTTTTTCTGCATCAAAGGTCTGTGCAGTGGGAGCACATATATAGATGAAAACAGTTGGGACCTAATAACCATAATATATGTATTTGGTAAGAGCAACAACTAGACTAGAACTGGTCAAGTGAACTGAATGCTCTCTAGCAGTTGCAGCAAGTTAGGTGAGTTCCTGGAAGACATCAGCTGCTTTAGTTTCATCTCAGGACTGCTCAAGATACAAACCAATGGTACATGTGATGCTAACAGACTAGATTCAGAAATGCCCTAGTGCACACAACATCAGCTTTATCAAAAATAATTTTTCCTACATCAGAATTACAATTCTATGGATTTTTTAAAAGTAGGAAAAATAGATTGTCGAGGATAATCTGGTACGTTAAATTAGGATTTCCCACTTGTGTCTGGGGTGGAATGCTGGCGAGAGGTTTAGACGTATAAATGATTAGCCTAACAACTACTGATGTAATTGTCTGAAACTGAACAATGAACTGTTTTTACTCACTGTCCTCTCACACTGTTTTGCTTACACTCTGCCAGCCAATTTTTACAGTTCATAAGATGTCAATAGAAGTGCTAGAGCAGCAGTGGTGGCCTTAGGCAGTCCAACAACATGGCACAAAAATAGATTGATGTTAGGAAGTGACATGCTGTCGTAACCAGTTAACGCATCAATTGTCTAGTCTTAGTATCACTTAAATTTGAAAGGTGGGGAAAAAGGGGTTATGTAAAACCTTTCCTTATGTTTTATAATAATCTTTGGTTTAATAAAATGCGAAATCCAAAATACTTCAGTTAACTCAGATTATTTGAGCCCAAACATGAAGGTAATTCAAGCAAATTTAATGATCTAATAATCTCATTAATAGCTTTGGTTTCAGCATTATAAATATGCATTTTTCTTGCAATATGAAAAACAGTTTCCTAAAATGTAATGTGATCCTTTGATGAATTTGTACCTGCTGACCATAAACCTCTGTATTGTTTGAGTTTATATGATCATGCTAATAAAATGGGTTTACTTAAAAGCAGAGTTTGTGTGTGTGATATGATGGTTTTTCAGTTGGAGGTGAACAGTAGAAGTGGAGCATGGATCACACTAAACATTTTAACTCACAATAGCCTTAATTTAGTTAATTATAAATTTCTTATTGTTAGCAGTAAATACGTATAAAGAGAATGGCATGGGGTTGGTTCAAACACTTCCTGAATTCCTCACTGAGGAGAAACTTAATACTGCTCTGACTTGAAACTGAACACATGCCTGTTTCAAAAACAGAGGACAAAGTGCAAAGCTATTGCAATCAGTGTTAGTCACTTGAATTTTTGGAAGTGCTTGGTAAAGTGCTTTGGGATTTGGGCATGATAACACTGTAATTTTAGCTGGGGATAGTAAGTGAGATTACTAGGATTTTCTTTGCTGTTCTTGCAAAGGAGGACAGCATCACCTCCTCTTACAGAAGAGATTGGTTTCATTTCCTCAAGAGGCTAAAACATTGCCATTCACTAGATTGCTACTTTTGAGATTGGTTTTGGACTTAAAAACTGCACTTAACAAATCTTTTGTGTACAAAATTAACAGATATGGTTGAAATGTTCAGAGTTTTTGATCGTTTATGGCTGTCCTTTTGTGTGCATATATTAAACTTTGCACTGATTTTTCTGTGGAATGAATGACAAGCCAAGACCAAATGCCAGTTACAGGATGCTTGGCAATGCCTTCTGAGTTTTTTGTACACCTCTGCTAATGTGGCAAAACATGACAGTGGACCATCTGTGTCAGTCTTTGCTTCAAAACCCTCACCTGAGCCTGCTTGAATCCACTCGTGGCTTGACTTCAGTCATTTTTCATCTCGGCTCAGATTGAGTTTCCCAGCTACCAGGCTGGAGGGGAAAAGCTTGAGCAGTACAGAACTTACACAGTTGTGCAAACTTTTCTTTCAAGGAGAGGCCACAAATGTGTCTCAGTGTCCGATCTGCATAGGAATAGAATATGGGCAGCAGAAATTCGCAGAGAAGTCTGAAGTTGGTATTTTTTTCCATTGCTCTGAATGACATTTCTCAGGTGTTTTTGAAGCATTTCCCAAAATCTACACTTTTGCACAGTCATTTTAGGAGAGCCATAAATAATAGATGTTTTCTTTTTTTCCAGCTTCTTTGTAATACTGGCCATACTGAAGAAAAGCTGGGTTTTACCTATGACAGCATCATAATATGGTAAGTAATAAGTAGCACTAGAGCAAGCCTAGGGAACTTCAGCTGTTTAGGTGCAATTAAATAAACTTCATTTGTGCTTTTGAGCTACCATTTTGTATTTAAAATATGTTTTAAATTTCATAATGTAAATCTACATCCTGCAAATATTTTAATGAGTAAAATCAGAAATACTCACTTTCAGGCAAAGAGAGAAAAGCTGCCCTCTTTATTATATTACTCATAGATGTAAAAGTACCTAAATGTTTCAGTACTTGCAGAAAGCACTTTTAGTAAAAATGTACACGTGCAAAATATAGAGCATGCTCTTGATGTAGAATCAGGATTTAAAGATCAATATTTTATTTTGGTATTTGTATGTCGTTGTGGCATTGCTTTCCCTGCTGCTAAAATGCCCTGTGTATGTGCTTTTACGTGGAATTTCTGTCTATTTTGTGGCTGTTTCTGACAGTCAAATGACGTGCTTATTTCCACAGAGACATTGATTAATTTGTTCTGAGGCTCAGCAGTGGTGGCAGAAACAGTTAAGATTTAGTATTTCATATGTTTTTATGTTCTTTCAATTTTGTTATCTCACTTAAGGAAAGAAAGCTTAGAAAAACTGTTTAAGTAAAATGTTGGTGAATCTTGTGTAATTGCTTATGAAAATACTGTTAGTAATTTTCTTAAATAGAACTGGTGTCTTCATTTTCTGACTAGCTGTACTGTTTTCATTGCATTCACACTATTTTAAGATAGTGACACATCCCTTTTTGATAGCTTTTTATTTTGAATGTGGAATCTCGTTATAGTGGTGTCCTTTGTAGTGGTTTCACTGTTGCAGTTCTTTAATTGGTCTGCAGCTTTCCTCACCAGGGGAAGTGAAGGGACAGGCACTAATCTCTTTCTGTGGTGACCAGTGATAGGGCCTGAGTAAACAGCATAAGCTGTGTTGGGGCAGTTTAGACTCAGAACGTGTTCCTTCCCCAGAGGGTGGCTGGCCATGGGAACAGGCCCCCAGAGAAGTGGTCACAGCACCAAGCCTGAAAAGAGTTCAGGAAGCATTTGGACAATGCTTTGGGTACATGATGTGATTGTTGAGGCCACTGTGTGCAGGGCCAGGAGTTGGACTTAGTCACCCTGGTTATCAAGCATACCCCTGGTATCAGTACAGGCTAGGGCATGAGCTGACTGAGAGCAGCACTGCTGAGAAGGACTTGGAAGTGCTGGTGAGTGAGAGACTGGACATGAGTCAGCAATCCCATGTCCAGTCTTGCAGCCCAGAAAGTGAACTGTGTCCTGGGCTGCACCCCAAGCAGTGTGTCCAGCAGGTTGAGGGAAGTGGTTCTAACCCTCTGCTCTGATGAGACCCCACCTGGAGCTCTGGATAAGAAGGACATTGACCTTCTTGAAGCAAGTCCAAAGGAGGGCTACCAAGAAGATTAGGAAGGTAGAGCACCTCTTAAGAGGAGAGGCTCAGAGAATTGGGTTTATTCAGCAAGGAAAAGAGAATGCTTAGAGGGGACCTAATTGTGGTCACCCAGTACCTGAAGGGAGCATACAAGAAAGAGAGACCTTTTATGCAGGCAAATAGAGGTAGGACCAGGAGGAATGGATTCAAACTAAAGGAAATTAAGTTTAGTGTGGATATTAGGGGGAAGTTCTTGGATGTGAGGGTGCTGTGTCACTGGAGCTGTGGATGCCCCATCCCTGGAAGTGTTCAAGGCCCAACTGGATGGAGTGAGCAACCTGGTCTAGTGGAAGGCATCCCTGTCTGTGACAAGGGTGTTGGAATCAGGTGATCTTTAAAGTCCCTTTCAACCCAAACCGTTCTATGATTCTATGGTCCTTCTGGCTCCCTTCCACCTTAGGATATTTTATGATTTTATGGTTAATTTCTGTCTACAAATGAAGATTGTCTTCCTCTTGTGAGTTGTAGAACAAGCTTGCAAAGTACTGTTTTATTTTGAGAAATCTAAAGATTGTTTTATTCTGCCATTTAAAAAACATTTTCCTCTAAAATATAGAAGTAAAAGTACTCTATTTGATGAGGGGAGGAAAAAATCCAGATTGAGTTTTTGTCTGTCGTAATGAGAAATGACATGGATAGCAACAACACTGTTTACATGAGTAATGGGTAACTTCTACCCTAGAAGGAAACTGCTGAAGAGTCATAAACTGACATATCTAAAGCAGTTGTAAATTGTGAGGTAAATGTCCAAATAAAAAAAATACCACTGAATAGAATTGACTCTTACATGTTCATCCCTCGGACCTCTACCTCTTCATTCAAAGCTGCAAATCTAGAAACAGAGCGTGATTTGTGATCTAAAGAATACCTGCCATTTGCTCAGCACAATAGAAGAGTTACATGCTTTTCTTGAATGACTTTGGAAATAAATAGCATCTCTAGTACAGCTTTTCTTACAGTAATACTTGGTCTTACAGTATTGAAAATCTGTATCTTATTTGCTTGCAACTCAGCTTAAAGAAAATAAATAAAGGCATTTAGTGGCACTCTTTTATGTGAAGAATCATTTCATATTACAGAAAAGACGGTCTTCCTGAAATAATTCCCTGCTTGGTGCTGAAAGTAATAATCAGATCATCTTTATTTGTGTATGACATTGCAGCCCTTCTACTTTGTTTGGATACCACCTGAAAGTAGATTCCTGTTAGAGTGACTTACCTAGCCAATTAATCGCCAAAAGTTTGGCCTTGGATTAGCTGATTATCATGTATGATGACCCTAGAATAGGAAAGAAAAAAAGAAGCCATTTGTATAAGCAGAAGTTCAGTGTCACTGGCTGATATATTTACATTCTTAGATGTACACTGGAAGATCCTATTAGAATATGTCCTTTAGAGTCTAAGGATTCCCCCCAATCCTGCAGGTGGTCAAGGAAGAGGAGCAAATCATATGAGGGCTTTCAGAAGGACAGTGTGCCACTTACTGCTTTCATACTCCATTTCTAGAGGTCTTCAATATCACATTTCTTCTTACCTACCTTACTCTACAGGTTAATTTTCTTGGACTAATATTGTGCTCAGCTGTTTTATCAGATAACAAGTCCTCGACAGATTTTGGCCCTGTGTCCTTTCATGGACGTAGAAGCTGTTCTTTGGGGAAAAAAATTGTCTTACAACTTTTTCAGATTAATATATTGTCTCCATCTGCTAGCAAGGCTTCTAGGCTGCACATGGGAATATCTCAAATGAGTAGGTCACAGCTGCATGCCAGATTGTCAAGTCTAGCTGCTGCTAAATAGTTTTATCCCTCTTGTTTTCTTCATTGTAGCCTGAGGTTAGCTTTACTGAATGAGGCAAAAGAGGTGCGAGCAGCAGGATTACGAGCCCTCCGCTATCTTATTCGAGACTCCAGTATTCTCCAGAAGGTGCTAAAGCTGAAAGTGGATTATTTGATAGCCAGGTAATTTTTCTCTTTCTTCTTGTTGTAAATTGTACAGTTAAATCACTTGCTTTTGCATGGTTGAGACAGGTGAAAAAAGTGTTTCCAAATTCTCCTACTTTCTTAATAAGTAGTTTTGTAAAAGCCATTTTCTTCAGTCAAAGGATATTTCATCAGAACAGTTAATCCAAATAAAATGCTGTCCTTATAAGTGGTAGACTATGAGTAATCTAAATAATTCTTTTTTTCAATAATAAATGCCATTAATCGTAAATTAATAAGGTTGAAAGATCAGTAATGTTCATGTCTTAAGTTACTGTATGTGACTTCTTTGATTTTAATTTTTTTTTATTATCACAGTGCTTTGGAGCCTCCAGTGCAAAGTCAGGGCTCAAAAGTAGTTCATGCCTAAGAATTTGTAGACTAAGTATAACTGATGACACAACAGAAGAGTATGGAAGGGCAAGCCCATAGTAAGATAATAAGATCAGTGTAATGAATAGATGTTAGTAGTAGCATTTCTGGTGCTTCCTGTGTTAAAATTTCATTGAATTTAATATACTGACACAGATATATTTGCAAATATACACCCAGAATTTTAGTGTGCTGTTTAATTTTGTTCAAGCAAAGGGCTTTCCTCATCTGAGAACTCTCAAAACATGTTGATGTGACTCTTTACCAATATGTGGTTTAAGCTCATTTGCAAATGTCAAATCTTAGTTCAGAAAATACTTGCTGAAGCCGTTATGCTTTGCAAGTGTATATTTGAGAACATTCTACTGACTTAATTATATTGAGGATAACTGAAAAAATATAAACCAAAGTTTATTGACCTATCTTTGTGAATATGTTTGCTGAAGGACAGTTTTTAAACAATGAGTCATTTCATTTTCTTCCATTTATTCATGTGCATAAATATTAACATGAATTGTTAACATTTAAGGTGAAAGTTACTGTTGTAAATAAAATGTGGTTTTTAACTTATTTTAGGTGCATTGACATCCAGCAGAGTAATGAAGTAGAAAGAACACAAGCACTTCGCTTAGTCAGAAAGGTAAAATCTGCTATGTATGGTTGTATCAGCTATGCCAGTCATTATGCTGACTCCTGGATCTCTCCATCAACAGTGTTTTTTCACACTCTCTAATACCTTACTCTTTACTTTATCACATGAGAGGAAATGATAGGTGATAATTTCAAAGACAGAACAAGAAGTAGCAAAAAGAATTGTTTTGATTTTAGTATTTTACCATTTAGAATCTTCAGTGGGCTAGAAAAATCTTGCTAATTTTCCTTTGATAGAGAGATCATATTGGACAAGATTTGGGAAAAACCGAAGAATGAATGCAAGGGCATAAGAACAAATATTAAGTTTAATCTAGCGGCTTCACTTTATTGTAGTCTGTTTAAGCATCTGTGAGTCAAGAATTTTCGGCCATTTGAGAAATGAGACAAATTGGCATCACTATAGTAATCATTGAAGAATGTTTATAGCCTTATTGCTTTATTTGTAGAGGTTGATGCTATCTATAGGCTTTTTTTCTCAGACACTCAACAAGACGCGGTTAGTCTGTGATTGTTGCTGTACTGTGTAGCCACGGATACGAGATGTTTGAAGCTATGGTAGCTATATTTCAAGTTCATCCTAGGTAAATTGGCATATATGGCTACTTTCTTCAGGAAGTGCTGGACTTGACTATTCTTTATTTTTCTTACATTCTTCAACTGATGTAAAAACTTTGGAAAAGTTGAGTAAAGTCTGAAGTAGTTGGAAGAATTGTTCCCTGGGAGCGCTCTGTGTTGTTTTATATGTGATTTCTTTTCTTGTATTAAGGTCCCTTTGTTTCTGTCTTACAGAAAATACAATTTACTTGATTAACATGTCTGCTAAAAAAGAGGGTTAAAATTTTAAACACTGCCCCCTCCTCCAAACCCAAACAAACAAGAAAACATAAAGGAATAGCTCCTTGAAGAAGCTGCAATTTATAAAAGTTCTTTACTAATTTACTTTGAAATGAGAGCTTCAGTGTAGAGTCAGGATAACTTAAATCAGAAGATGGAATGGAAACACATTTATAATTGGTTTTATTTGGGTCAGAAATTTGTCCTCATTATTCCTGGACTCTTTGGAGCATTTCCTACTTGAATAAAAGCTTCTGTCTTGCATGAAAGAAGAGATAACAAGAGAAACCAAGTTGATTTGAAAAAAATGATGGCCAAAGATAAACATTGGAGAAATCATAGAGCTGACAACCAGTGTTTTTTCTTCCACTTTGTGAAAGGGTGCTGTGTATGCACCAGGTATGTACATCAAATGTACACGCTCTACAGGGATGCTTGAGGTTCTTTGACACTGTGTTGATAAAAGGTGTTTTCTAACCATTTTTCGTTACCTTCAACAGTCTTTTTTCTTGAACGATACTGTCAGACAAACAAAAGGTACCCAACCTGGATACCAGTGAAGTTAACAGCTTTTTATGTGCTGTCTGGGCTGTAGCCTCTAAGTATGTCCTGACATAGAGCAGTCAGTACTTGAGGGACTCTCACAAGGAATACTGTGACACACTTCCCGAAGGGCACATTCTTTATTTTCACACTTTTTTTGTTACCTGGCTCTTACCTTTTCCTCACCTCTCTTCATCTCCATCAGTGTCTCAGACTAGGTAGTTTGAAGGCAGAATTCCTAATAGATCATATAAAGATCTAGAAGCAAGGAATGAATGGCAAATAAAATTAACCTGTGAAAGGACGATTAACTGTGAGCCATGGAAGAACTGAACCGAGTTTCTCCAGCATCACAGAACTATTGTTTGCAATTTCAAGATCTGTGCAATTCTTTACCCTTTGAAAGGAAAAATGCCTATGTGAGAATAGCAGACATTAAAATTAAAACATTCTCTCCCTTTCTTCTCTTCTTTTTCGTGAAGTAGAAGAACAAAATATAAAATATTAATACTGCTTTGTGAATTTAGAAAAGGCACTTAACAGTAACCTTTTTTAAAAAATGTGCAGGTTAAAGTAGTACTGGAAGATTAAAAAAAATTACTAGTCAGAGCTTTGCAGTTTAATAGTGTCTCCAGCTATGACAAAGATGGCATGAATTTGCTTTGAGAAGTGTTTTGCTATCTAATAGACATTAATAAGACAATTTTTTAACAATTTAGTAGGCAGGATGTTTTCCTTTTAAAGCAGAAGTCAGGGTTAGAAGCAGTATGAACCACCTTCTTTCTTCCTCTTTTTAAAGGAATCTTGAAAGACCAAATTTGTAGTCTTAAATATTTGTTTCCTGATAGCTGCTTCTAAGTAGCTTAGTCTGTCCTTAGTCTTTTGAACTGCATTTTAATACCTAGAGCAGATACAAAGCAAATGCAAAAATTTTTTATTCTACCAATCTATTTGGAACTGAATATTAAAATTAGTTTGTGTTTTTCATGTCTTAGAACTAAAACAGACAATGAACCAGAATAGCCTTAAGAGGCTGCTTGTGCTGCCCTCACACTAAGTACATGTCAATATCAGTAGGAAACAGCTTACAGTTTTGTAGTACAGCCATTTTATTACTAGTTTTTTTTTCTTCTTCATGCCATTGTAAAAGTGAAAGACTGTGTGGGTGGGGAAGAATTTGTTTTTTCTTTAGAGTCCTATCTTAAAGCTTCCTGTTTTGTTGGTATTAACATTACATACAACAAGAAGTTACTCAAAAACATGTCTTAAAACCAAATTTGTTAAAACTCTTCCAAAATATTGGTCATAACAGTTAATCTTCCCAGTTTAACATCCAGGCAAAAAAAGGTAAAAAATTAATTGCCTTTTAACAAATATTTATAATGCATCAAAGGCAGATGTAAAATGAGTATAGGACAAAACATTTTTTTGAAAAATAATGAAGATAAGCCTGCTTTTGTTGTAAATGAAAGGGATGATCAACAAAACCATGGAAAACTAGTATCAAGTTTTTAAGGTGCTTCATGGATATTGAGAATTTTTATGCCTTACTTTCATTTATTAGTGGAAAAGAAAGTGACATGGTTGAGTGGGCAGTAAAACACTGTGTTGTTCCCTTTTTAAGTAGTCAGACAAACCTCTACTTCCTAGTAATACGTCTGTTTAGCGATACTGTTGTTCCATAGTACAGAGTATACGTGTCTTTAATTTTCACAAATCGAAAAAATTCAAACAAACTACTCAGGCTTTGTAATCAAAGCCTCACTTGGAGGATAGTGAAGAGCTGTTAGAATTGGTGGTTTGCTTTGGAGTGGCTTTCTTAGCCTTTAATGTGTGCACAGAGTATTGGTCCTTAATCAGGTGTGAATTCTGTGTCCCAAACTACCAGCTGAGGTTGCAGAACATCCTCAGGAGTATAAATGAGCATTGGTTATTAAACCTGTTTCTCTAGTCTACCTCAAACTTATTTTAAATACTTTTTTAGTGAACAATAGCCTCACTACTGGACACAAGTCTTGTTTCCATCTTTTTTTTTCCATTTATCATGTTGAAAGAGTGGGAAGGTTTTTTTGTGCCGTATCTATATAACTTATGATGAAGTTGAGTTCTAGGACCATCAGGCACTATGCAAAAGAATACTAGGGTTGTTACTGAAAGTTCCAAATATGATTAGCAGCTGCTTCTGTTGACTGTCCTCCTTTTTATATTTTGCAACAATCAAAGAATATCTCTACAAAACAGGAGATGCTAAGCTTGGCTAATGAAACAGTTGAGTAGGTATTGAATAATCTGCTGTAGTATCAAGGAATCTTCTAGATGAATTTGTACTGTGCTCTTTGTCACTGATAGCGTTATTTGTCAATAAAGAAATTCTTGGAAAAGAATCTATTAAAAAGGTAGTTGTAATTCTCACCTCAATGATCATCTTTTTATTTCCTTCTTATTAAGATAAAACAATATAAAATAAACAACTGAAGCAGGAAGAGAATGGTAAAGTACATTGGCAAGTGAATTGGAATTGAAATTGAAATAATTTCAGGAGCAAAAGAATAGTTATGAGGATTCACCAGATACAACCAAGTAATTAATGGGGTGGTCTGTCTCTCTGTATATAGGAAACAGAATGCCAGTGAATTTGTGAGTGTTTTTAGAGAAATATGAAGAAATCAGGGGGCTTTTTCTTTGTTTTTTGGCAGATGATCACTGTGAATGCTTCATTGTTTCCCAGTTCCATTACTAATTCTTTAATAGCAGTTGGAAATGATGGTCTTCAAGAAAGAGACAGAATGGTTCGAGCATGTATAGCCATTATCTGTGAACTAGGTAAGATAATTTTTCTTAATTAGTTTTCAGTTTCAATGTAATTGTCATTAGTAGTATTTGTTTAATAAGGAGTTAGATGTTAAGTTTTCTCATTGTCAATTTCATGGATTCTAGCAATTGACATGATACAAACCAAAGTGACTTTTAAGTCATGAACTGTATCTCTCTTTAAGTATGGTACTTGAAGGTTTCAGATACTCTCCTTTCATTTAAGACTAGTCAGTTTGATTTACCTTAAAAGCATTGCTGCAATTGATATTTCTTAAACTAATGGATTGGAAATAGGGAGAATTCCAAACACAAAATGCTGACAAATTTACAAGAGTTCAGAGAATTACGGAAGACCTTCCTTTTAAAAATTCTTGGAGAGGGTAATGGAGTTCACTGGCTTCTGGAAGTCAATATTTGTGTTCCTGTGTACAGGCTATCTGGACAGTGTTTACACTAACTCCCTAGAATTTAATTTTAAAAGATTTTTCAAAGTCAATCAGTGGGAAATAACTTCAGCAACTTCTGTTTTAAAGAAATAAATGATGTTACTATTATATTTTAGTATAATTATTTTATCCATGTCAGTCCAATGGAGCATGAAATCTGTCTGTGAGGAAATCCAGAATTTCCCACGTGGAAACTTGGTTGGAATTATGTTAGGAAATGGTCACGTGGTGAAGACTGACCAGTATTTTTGTATATGATAAATTAATCCAAGATCTCCATTCATTGTCAGGCAGCTCCATTAAAAGCAGTGTTCAGGAAAAGTAAGATCTATATACTGAAGAGATGACAGGTTTATCATATGCCATGAAATGTTTTCTTTCTTATCACTGGCCAAAATGATGTGTTTATCTTTATTTAGCACTTCAGAATCCCGAGGTGGTGGCTCTTCGGGGTGGTCTAAGTACCATCTTGAAAAATGTGATTGATTGTCAGCTAAGCCGAATAAATGAGGCTCTGATAACTACAGTTTTACACCTCATTAATCATCCAAAGACCCGGCAGTATGTGCGAGCAGATGTAGAATTAGAGGTGGGTGCAGTTTCACTTCTTCAGTGACAGAAATTAAACATTTTATTGCTAATGGAAATGTTTCATTTTTGTCTTGATTTCACTATCTGTGTTAGTGCACAGTGTTTAAAGTAATATTTTAGTCTGAGAGCCATACCTTCATAAAGCAGGAATAATACGGTAGTTTGGAGTGGGATTGAGGGAAGGGCAACAGGAATTTAACTGTATTTTCATGGGAAAGTAATCCATATCTTTCTTTTGTTTAGCGAATTTTAGCCCCTTACACAGATTTTCACTACAGGCATAATCCAGACACAGCAGAAGGACAACTCAAGTAAGTTTTAGTGCTGCTACTTGTGTTACCAGTTATGTTCATGGTGTTGAAGCTAAGCTGCTCTTCTTTGCAAATACTAAACTTCTTGAAGTTGAATACTGTAGGCTAAAGTGCAGCTTCCTAAAATACTGTTAAGCATTTAAGATGTAAAAGGGCTTGATTAGCCTGGAGAAGAGAGGGTTGGGGGACACCCTCCCCAGAATGGCAGCCTTTCTAATACCTATGAAGATGTTGTCAAGATACAGCCAGCGCCCTTCACAGTGGTGAAAAGTGGGAGGACAGGAAGCAACAGAGAGAAACTGAAGCAAGAGAGATTTCACCTTGATATAAGGGGGGTGGTTTTGTGTGATGCTCGTCAAGTGTTAGAACAGGATGTCCAGAGAGGTCCTGCAGCCTTCATTCTTAAGAGTTTTTAAGACCCAACTGAATAAAGCATTGGGTGTTTTACAGGTATCCAGGCTGTGTTACAGAAGCTTATATAGCTCCCAAAACTCTGGACACTGTGAAAGGCCTGTGTAATCCACACTGCATTTGCTAAGTTCTTTCAGTGGGGTGAACGAGATGACCTTTAAAGGTCCCTTCCAAACCAAACCATTTATGATTCTGTAACCTGGCCTGGTCTGATAGCTCATCTTCTTCATGCAGGAATTTGGACTAGAGAGACGTCTGAGTTTGTTTCCAGCTTGAATTGCTCAGGCTCTTTAAATTATCAGATAGGATTAGATGGTTAGGTCTGGATAGCTGAATAAGGTCCAATCTTTACATCCCTTCTCTAGATCCACTGCCAGTGGGGGTGCAGAGTGATTCATCTGACCCCATATAGGTGTTCACTTTTTGATGTTACTCCCTTCCTATGGAAACTCTGTTGGAAGAGGAAGAGTAACAACACTTAAAAATCCTAAACTACTTTTGTATGTAAATTCATGTGCATGTATGAAATATTTCTACTACTCTGAATTTTGTCCCCCATCTAAAATTTCAGTTGGCTACCTTTTATCTGCTGTGTTAGTAACACTGTTTTATAGTCATTACCTACATTGTGACATTGTTGTTTTAATGACAGAGAGGACAGAGAAGCACGGTTCCTAGCTAGCAAAATGGGAATAGTGGCAGCATTTCGATCATGGGCAGGTAAGATTTGTTGTTTTGTTTGAAGCTGAAAGATTGAAAGAGCAATTTTATTTTCTAGTCTAAGTGACACAGATGTCTCATTTGATGTGTCTAAGTTCTGTCAGTACCTTCCTCCAACGCTATATGTATTATATGTATATTTATGTTTTATATTGTAGAATTGAAGGAAACATACACAGTTTTCTTTGAGTACTAACAGGGCACAGCTTTTCCCCTCCCTGTATAGAATACCTTATGAGTTGTATCTTGATGGTTATACTTGATGTTTAATGGGTGAGAGAATGTTTAAAGTAATTTCATATTAGAAGAATTTGCCTTTAAGATGATTCTGCCACTGTAAATGAGGAATCTTTTGTCTGTGTTCAGAGATAGTGATAGAATTTAGTTTCAGTAGCACCTGTTTTTTTTACCAGCTGCCATAGCTGAAAAAAAATTGCAAGTGAACGTAGTTTACAATTTTTCATGTAGAAAACATTTTAAAATACAAAAAGTAGGGGTTTGGGTTTTTTTCTATATTGTTTCTCTGCAATATCTGAGATGATAGTCCTACCTCAGGGACTGCTGATTCTTTTAGTCAAGCCAGTGTCTTGCAAATTTAAATTACATCAGTTGATATAACCTTTACCAAAATTTTGAGTAGAAATTTTACAGCCTATACTTAAAAAATATTCAGGCTGTTTTGTGACACTGTTTGCTTTATTTTTCAAAGTTCTGAAAATTATCACTAAGCTTAATTCTAATATCCAGTTATTCTTCAAGTTTCTTATGTATTTCCACATGTTTGGAGAGGAAGAGTAGGAAGCTTCTGGCAACTTTGAAATTTCTAGTTTCTGGTAGGAGTGTTGCTGCATCTTCCCATACTCAGGCACTTAGAACTATTAGAATGTGCCTGAAAGTTCAGGTGGCTGAAGAAACCATTGCCCTGGGATATGCTACTTGCTGTGGCACTGCTGGTGTTAGCACTTTCATCCTTTCTTCTATTACTTGTTACGTTGGAAACGAATGTCTTAGGTATTCTTAATACAAAAATGTCCTTACACTGTCAGCCTTCAAAAAGGACTTGCTCAAGGGTGTTCTTTGTTTTGTTTTGACTTTTTCTGTGGGTTTTTTGCCTGTCTGTACATCTGCCATGTACTACTGTTCTGTTCTCTTTATTTACCCTTCTGGACTCTTCTTCAGAGCTCATACTTACTGTGTGCTTTATGCTCATGTGTGGTCATGCCCTTAGAGACAAAACTGGGGCATGGAGCAATGATTGCATGCACCCAAATCTATTGCTGCATTCTTGTTGGGTTTATGGCCACAATATGGTCATGCAAAAGGCTTTTGATGTGCATCATGGTACCTACTTAAGTACTCTTAGTGTGTCTGTGGCCAAATGTGCATATCTGAAGTGTTTCTGACATGTAATCTATGAAATTGAGAACTTCCTTGAAGTTTATATAAAGCACATCATAGAAGTTAAGGTACTATTAGTGGAATTAAACAGATGAGTGCATGATATTTTTCATCTCTTAGTAGTTTTTAAAGAATAGCAGTTTGGGGTTGTTTATGATAGCTAGGGCAATCTAGTTTGTTTGGGTTTTTTTAATTTAAAGTTGAATTATATAGAAACTTGTTTGTTTTCTGTGTAGTATGGTTTCTGTAGGTTTAATGTGTTCTGTGAAGTCTGAAGAGAAGTGGTCAAGGAAATGAGCAAGGTTATATTCTTTGCAGCTCTATTTAATGAAGAGACTATATAAATTAAAGCTGAAAATCAGTGAAAGCTTTAAGTAATATTCTGTAACTTATAGAAACAATTTGAAGGTTTCCCCTTGTAATGTTAAAATTTTAAATCAATAGAGTGAAAATACAGTGTTAAAGGATCCAGTTTTAGGAGAGACTCTGAAATTTTTTGTAACGTTACATCTGCTGTGTTAGGACTTCTGGAGATGAGCACTGATCATTTTGGGGAATATTATTATATATTTAATGTATTCTAGGTATTATCAGCCTGTGCAAACCTGGAAATTCTGGGATTCAGTCTCTCATTGGAGTACTCTGTATACCAAACATGGAAATACGGGTAGGTGGTTAACATTAGTACTGATATAGGAATAATATTGGATATTTTAATTAAATATATTCTTAACTTTCTAACAATTTAATGGTTTAAACCATCTAACTCTCCAGTTATGAGACTACAATCATTGAGTTTATTCAACATCCAAGTTCAAGTCTAAACTCCATTATAAAATTCCTCCAAGAACAGGAAACACACCATGTATGTGTGAGAAAATGGAGGAGAGAAAAGTGCATAAATTAGTCTTGACTCTGTTCACAAATCAAAGCAAATTTATGGTCACTACAGTTACAAGTTTAAAGCATAATAATCAGAGTTGAATCCAAGGGAAATAAAAATACTTCCTCACAAATTAAAGTATTAAACAAAGAAGTTGATGGTGCCAGCTGTAACTGTTCTAGAAGTCTGCTGTCAAAGTAGCCTGAACTTCATAATGACAGTAAGGTATAGTTCAAAAGTTAACAAGCGCCATCTTTTCTTCTCTTTTCTAGACTATTTCAGTTTATAACAAAAGAAACAATTGCACAAATATATATGCAACAAATATACCAGTTTTAGCACTCTATAGAATTTTCAGCCTCAGTATTAACAGTGAAAATAACAACAATTTTTTTATAAATCTGTAAAATTCATGTTTTGGGTTTTTTTGGTAGCGAGGTCTCCTTGAAGTTCTCTATGATATATTTCGCCTTCCTCTTCCTGTTATCGCAGAAGAATTTATTGAGGCACTTCTCAGTGTAGGTAAGTCTTTAAAACAGTTCATAAGAATTCTGTCTATTAAGCTCCTCTACAAATTTGAAACCTTCACTGTTTCCTCTATATTGTAAATTGCCGAGTAACTATCTGTACTGGTTTTAAGGTAAACCAGCAGGAGAAATGAACTCAACACGAGAGAGATTATAAGTCAGAGCCACAATTTAATAAT
>JAWWLZ010000094.1:58343983-58359879 GCA_035041345.1 Poliocrania exsul
CACAAAATCCACCAAAGACTGGCAGGCATCATACTGTTTGTGAAATGTGTTGTTATATTTTGTACTTCAGCTTCAGTCCAGTGAATTTGAGTGAAATTCTGAAGTCCAAAATTTTGTTCATGTACAGATAAACGTACTTTCCTTTGGGAATGAATTGGTTAGTGACTAATACCAGTTTATTTAGATATAGTAAAATATAAGCAGAAATGCAAGTGTTTTGATGTGCTCCGTTTCTTCTAAGTTGGTTTAGTTGATTATAGAAAGGAAGTTTTTTACTGGCTTCAGAAAACTGGACCATTGATAGGACACAATGTTTTACAATGAAGAATTGTTCACAGAGCTTCATGAATATTAATTTTTATACTCATAATTACTAATTTAACTATGCTGACAAAATCTTTATTGAATAATTATAAAAAACGTTGATTTGGGGTTTACCCCTTGGAGTTCAGTGCATTGTTTTGTCCACATTTGACTTTACGTCTCTGACAGTTTAAAGCTACTACCTTTCATATGAGAACTTACTTTTTTAGGATTATACTTCATATGGAAGGATAATTCAAAATCCTTAAGTTTTAATTATTGATTGAATAAATAAATGAATTTGAGTGGATTCAAATACTAATTTTATTTTCTTCTTCCTCCCCTTCCATACCTCTAGTCTTCTTAATCTTTGTTCTTTGAAGAACCAGGATCACTTGTTAAAATTGACTGTTTCTAGTCTGGATTATAGCAGAGATGGATTGGCAAGAGTCATCCTTTCTAAAATCCTGACAGCAGCTACTGATGTAAGTTCAGTTCAAGTTGCATTCCTTGGTTATTTTCTACTAGACATTTATTATGTTACTCAAGGTGATGATTTATTTTTTAAGCTATTATATATACAGAAAGGTTTTTATTTTTGTAATCAGGGAAATGAAACTCCTACTCATATACCTTTTGAATTTGTTGTGAACTTCACATCTTATGTTGTATTTGTGCTCAAGAAATTAAGTCATTCAATTAGAGGCTTCTCTTGTGTATGAAGGAGGTTAAAGTCTTGTTATGTATAAAGTGAATGTAACATTATTGTCTAGGTCAGTGAACATCTAAATTAATTGTGAAGGCATTATTACCACAAGGAAAAATCTGTATTTCTAGCCATACTAAGCAGGTTAACCTTCCAGTAGTGGTACTGTTTCAGTAATGATTGATGTTACTCAATGTGGTGGAACTGAGCAGAGGCTACTGCTCTTGCAACAATGGATTGGTTCAGAAATAGGCATTGGGATTTGTTCTCTTGAATCAAAGAAATCGAGTGGGATTAAAATACAGAGTTCTGTGGACTTGGAAGAGGATACTGTTGAACTTTATAGGTGTAACATTACTAATCAAGCAAGCGTTGATGTCAAGGAAATGGCAATTAGTAAGTTGAAATAGAACTAGGAAAGAGCGTTCATTCCTTCAGGGGGAGTTGTTTCTGTCACCTGAACAGACAGAATGTGTTCTAGAGTGGATACAACAGAGAATGAAGTAGGTGCTACTTTTAAATGTCTCATGGTATTTCGGAAGAGGGGAAAAAAATTGACGCTATTTCTGTGAGACCATCAAAGATAAGATGATTCCCATGGTTAAAGAATGGAGTCTGAAGATATTGAGAATAGTTAAGGTTGAAGGGATTATTCATTGGAAGAGGAGGGTGCGGCTCCCTACAAACTGTATTTTTCTTTAATTGGCCTCTAAATTCTGTATAAAAGCAATAAAAAGGTATGGGACTTGACATAATTTCTGAAAAGTTGTGTTTAGTAGGGGAGAAAGACCATCTCCAGTAGGTTCCTTTCTTTCAGTAATCTTCATTCCCTGAGACATTTCTGAGTGAAATACCTTACCATTTTATTTCAGAAGCAGAAGATCCTCTTTTTTTGGGGTACTGAGGTTATAGCCTCAAACACCTGTTAGAACTACCCAGAGCTGTGAAGCAGCCATTTGCTAACAAGTGTCTCTGAACAGTGAAAATTAATTTCTCCTGACAACTTAGAATTAGAAGGGGAGAGTAGCATTTTAGGGTGATTGTATACAGCAAAACCAATTACAAAGCAATATCCTTGCAGATCAGTGGAGGAGAAACACAGCCTACTTTCAGATGTGCCTTGGTCATTCATGGTAAAGCAAATTAATATTGCCTCAGCTGTCTTTCTGCCAGCTCATGGTAGAAATAGCAGAGTAGCCAGTGTGTCCTCAGGTACTGCAGTTCATGACCTCAACTTACGGGTCGCTATATGGGGGTAAATTACCCTACGTCTACTGGTATCTGTGCTGTATGTAGACAGATGAGCATAGCGACTTAAGACTTAATTCATTACTTCTAAGAGTCTCAAAGCACTTCAGTAGTAAAAGTAAGAACCTTGTGACAGATTTGGTATAGAGTTTTGTCTGTGTTTTTCATGTAGTTCATGCATGAGGGAAGAAAAGATCCTCTACCCTGGTTTGTCTGTTTGTTCTCATCAAAAGTAAAAATGTTCCAGGATTTTCCTTCATCTGGAAAAGCAATGCTAGGCTTCCCCTCCTTGGTCTTCACTCCTTTCTCTTCACCATGCTGAACAGATAAACTGATCAGTTTATGTTGTTTATTCAGTAAGTTATGAACAGCAGTACAGAAATTGACAGAGTACTTGGTTCATTCTGCTGACACTTTCAGAACCATCTTATTGCAGAAAACAACATTTGAGGTTTTCTAAGAAGTTCTGAAGATCAAGTATTTTAGGAAACTATTTAAAATTTATGAAAATAAGTTCCGCAGAGGTTTTACTATTTGCAATTTAAAGTCTTTTGCAAAACATTGCAAACTTGAAAGCGTGTACAATTGCATCAGCCATTTGCAAGATATATTTGTTGCTAATTTTGATGATTTTATATAATGCTCTCTCATAAAGGCTTTCCAAGGAGACTTGCAGTGACCAAAATCGATAATTGGAATGTATTTTTCAAAGTTATAAATCATTAACTGCACTGTCTGATTTTCTTCCATTCATGAAAGCATTTTCCTTACTTTGCAGAGCTGCAGGTTGTATGCAACAAAACACTTACGAGTGTTGCTGAGGGCTAATGTAGAGTTCTTCAGCAACTGGGGGATTGAGTTACTGGTGACCCAGTTACATGATAAAAATAAAACTATTTCTTCTGAGGCACTTGATATTCTAGATGAGGCATGTGAAGACAAGGTAAGCATCCTTTCCCTTTCTCTTTTTGGTATGACACTCTTAAGCCGTTCCCCACCCCCTTCTCTAGAAGCAAAGTAAAAACTTGTAAGAAGCTACTCATGGTTTCCTTTCTTAATTGTCATTGATGGACTTATAATAGTTTATAGACCCCTTTGATGAAAATACTGCAGTATGACTGACAAGAAAATGTAGACTTCTGGATTATGCCTATTTTTATATAAGAATTGCAACTAATTCAGCTATTTTGTTCATTATAATTTTTGTGAAGTAATAGGTATTCAATGACAAAAGGTACCTAAAATTGATAATAGTAGGATGAATTTGGTGCTATTTGATATTTCCTGTTATGAAAAGCTTGCTTCTTCATTGATGGCAGATTGTTGAAGTTATTGCAGTTTTCAGAATTATATAGTTCTCAAATACGCTTTTGTGCTCTTAATCATTTTAGGCCAATCTTCATGCCCTTATCCAAATGAAACCAGCTCTTTCTCATCTTGGAGACAAGGGTTTACTTCTTCTCCTAAGGTAAATGTTGAATGTGCTGCTTGGTTTCACACTGTGGAAACAAATACATGTTCCTTTTCATTCTAATTGTGTGATTTTTGTTTTAGTAGAATGATAACTGTCTGACATTATTTTACAGATTTCTATCCATCCCAAAGGGCTTTTCTTATCTAAATGAAAGAGGTTATGTAACAAAACAGATGGAAAAGTGGCAAAAGGTAATGCTAAGAAAAAAGTGTGCTTGATACTAGGAGGAGGAATGATGTGAATATGTGGGTTTAGATGGTCAGAGATTCTTTACAATTATGTACATTAATGTACCTGTATGCTAATGCTGATAGATTTAAGGTTTTTAGAAAAATGGTGGCAGGAGTTCCATAGCTCCTCTGTACATGTGTGCTTTTGATTTACCCAGGCCTTTATATAATTTTGATACTTCAGCAAGTATTTCAGTAGTGTAATGGCTTTCTGAAATACGTTGTTGTGTAAAGGTCTTATCTAGAGGAGTGTGCAAAGGAACGCTACCTGTTACCTCTGGTTATTGCTAATTAAAGTTAAACATAGAGCTCATGAAGATAGAATTGGCTTATGCTGTAATGAAGTAAAGAGGAACACAAACCATTAAAAATCCATCATTGTCATAACTTGAATAAAACTCTCCAGACCTTATCTTGTTTTTGTAATAGATTATAAATGATTGGTCTCATTCCTGTTAGCAATCTTTTCACTAGTTCAACTGTCACTCCTCAAAGAGTACTGAAATACCTGGTGGTGCATCGAGATTATTTGAGTTTATCAGATATGAAATATTTTCTTTAACAAATTCACTGAAATAGTTAAACAATTTTTGACTTGCAAACCCATTGTATGTATGAAGTGCATTAATTTTGGTGAGTCCCACCTTCAGATCATAAAAAATTCAGCCAGCCTTAAGGAGCACCTTAATTACTTCTTCCTTATAAAGTATCATGCTATAATACCATAAACCACTAAATGTTATTATGTCAACCTTTGTCTGTCTTCTTATAGGAATATAACCTAAAGTATGTCGAATTGATTGAAGAACAGCTTAATGAAGCACTTACAACATACCGCAAACCTGTTGATGGTGATAACTATGTTCGTCGGAGCAACCAAAGGTAAATTTGGGAAAATGGATCTTGAACTGGTGGGACTGATCAAGAAAGCCGTAAACTAGAATATGTGAGAGAAGGGAGTGTCCCAGGATTTCAGTTTACACTGCTCCTAGGAACACAAGAGGTCTCAGGAATTTACCTGGATTGCTTTTACATCAACATGGTATAAGAAGCAAACGGGATGAACTGGAAACCCTAGTCAGTTCCAGACCTTTAATATTATTGGTATTTTAGCAACACTTGGTGGAATGAGCCGCATTATTGGAGTGATGGGAGGGAGGGCTACAGGCTGTTCAGGAGGGATAGGCAGGGTGCAGGGCAAGTGGAGTGTCACTGTATACAAGGAAGAGGTTTGATTATACAGCCCTTGCAGTTAGTGGTGATGTGGTTGAGAACCTCTGGGTGAGGATTAAGGGGATGGGAAAGAAAATGTACTGGGTGTGTGCTGCTGATTGCTCAGCCAGAATGTTAGCACTGATGAGTCATTCAGTAGGCAATCAGGAGAAATTTCTGGTCTTGTTCTTGTGGGCTTTTATGTAAGATTTCAACTTCCCAGGCATCAACTGTGAATATCATACTGCAGTAATAAGCAGTCTTGAAAATTCTCAAAGTCTGTAGGAGGTATTTTCTAATCACAGGTACTCAGTGAGCCAGCTAGGAATGATGTGCTCCTAGACTTGTTGTTTGTGAATACAGGAGGACTTAGGGGAGATGGGATGGTTAGGGGGTTGCCTTGGCCACAGTGATCATGACATGGTTTAGTTAAAAGTTTTCAGTTAATGAAAGAAAGGACAGCAGAGTTGCTGCCTGGGACTTCAAGACAGCAACCTCAGGAAGCTGTTTAGCAGAGTACCCCTTTTGGGGCCTAGGAGTCCCTGAGTGCTGGTCTGTCTCTAAGAAACACCTGTTGGAAGTACAGGAGCAAGCAATCCCGTTGTGTTATAAGTGGAGCAAGTGGGGCAGTAAGATCACCTTGGCTGAACAGGGAAATCCTCATGGAGCCCAAGAGGAAAAGAAAATTATGTGATCTCTGGAAGCAAGGTCAGGCTTCACAGGAAGACTGTAAAACTGTGATTCACGTTAGCAGGAGGAAGGCACGAAAGGCCTGAAAGTACTGAAACTGGACAGTGTTATGTTATACAACAAGAAAGGCTTTTTTTAAGTACATTAGTAGCAAAAGGAGGTCAAAAGAAAACATTGGATCAATAGTTGTTGAAGAGGGTCACTTGACTTATAGGGATGAATTAAAAACAAAGGCATTCAATGTTTTTTTGCCTCACTCTGTAGCAATGTTGATAAGCCTTGGACTGCCTGGCCCCAGGTTGGGAGTCTGCAAGTGTGGGAACTGTAACATTCCATTTGTCAACACTAAAATTGTAATGGACCATCTGTATCAGCTGAATGTTCACAAGGTCTTGAGGCCTGCTGGGATTTCTTGTTGAGAGTCTGGGAAAGTCCCTGCTGACTAGAAGATAGCCAGTGTTACCCCTATTTGAAAGAAGGGCATAAAGGAAGACCCAGGAAATTAGACCTATTAATCTAAACTCAGTTCCTGAAAAAATTATGAAGAAGATTATGCTGGATATTATCAAAAGGCATGTGTTGAGGTTCGAGTAAAGGAGGCTGTGGGGGGTGATCTCTTTGTTCTGCAGCTTCATGAGGAGGGGAAGGGACAGGAAGAGATGCTGATCTCTTCTCCCTGGGTCCAGTGACAGGACTAATGGGCATAGTTCAGAGCTGAAGCAGGGGAAGTTCAGACCGGGCATTAGGAAGAGTTTTCTTTCACAGTGGTTGTGAATGTCACATAGTGGAACAGGCATCCTAAGTTCAATGCCCTAAGTCTATCAGTGTTCAAGAGGCATTTGGATAGTACCCTTAAGGCAGACTTCAATTTTTGATCCGCCCTGAAGTGGTCAAGCAGTTGGACTAAATAATCATTGTAGATCACTTCCAATCAAAATAACCTATTCCTTTCTAAGTTCCTCAAAAGAATTCTCTTCATTTGAAAAAAAGTCAAAAGCAACTAATTGCATTACACTGCAGTGTAATTTATTTTAGAAGAAAATAAAAAGTGCTGGGAAGCTTTCATGTGATTTCTCTTTCTGACAGATTACAACGACCACATGTCTACCTTCCAGTTCACCTTTATGGCCAACTGGTGCACCATAAAACCGGCTGCCATTTATTGGAGTCTCAGGTAATCATAATAATTGTTTATAATTTGGAATATTTTAAAGATCACTGTAGCCCTTTTTAAGTACGTTTTTTAAAGAGATGACATTTAAACAGTCATTGCAAAATAAGTTCATTATGAGTCTTTAAGTTGTGAAAGTCTTTGCCACCTAGGCTCATGTAAAATTCCTTCCTGACACTGAAATGTCAGCAAAATATCTTTTAGCATTTTTCTTGAAATGACTGGCAAAATCTTAGAATGGAAAGCAATTCATAAATAGAAAAATTTTCAGTTTCTGTGGATTGTATATTGACAAATATACATACAGTAAAACTGTGCCTACCCTCTTGAGCATACAAAAATTTGGAGGTGAGGGAACAAAATCTATCCAGTATTCTGAAAATACAAGAAAACAAGCCTTAAACCAGTTCACAATTACTTAAATTCACTTTTAACGTGAGATTTTAAGATGATATAATGAGTTGAATATGATAATTGAAAAGTTCAAGGGAAAATTTGTATATTGCAGTGTGTTCATTTGATTAATCTTTTAACTTCATAAAATCTGAAATAACTTCATCATTCAGTAATTTCATTAAAATTTTCTTCTTCCATTATCACTGCTGTTAATATATTATTATTATTGTTTTTATTGTTATTGTTATTATTGTTGTTGTTATTATTACTATTATTACTATTATTCCAGACTTACCACTTTTCTTCTTAGGGCACATACTTTAAATTAGTGCTTGAACCTTTACTACAAATGCAAGAGAACCTGTTGACTGAGATCTCATTTACATTTCCAGCTTAATTTTTTTTTCTGTTTTTCTCCTTCAGAGTATTGTTACAGATCTAAGTTACACTGTTCGTTCCCCAATGCTGGATAAATGGGAAGGAATTAAGCAGCTGAAAGCAGCACTTTGGGCTTTGGTTAGTAATAGATTTACAAACCTTTTGCAGTTGTTTAGTTATGACTCTTGATTCTGAAATAACTAAGCAAAATGCTACATGAATAATAAATCAGGGTTTTGTCAAAAAAATCTGTGATTTTTCCAAGTTGGCATTCTGTATCATAACGGGTCTTTCAGTTGAAAATGATTCACTGCACCTGTTTTGTTCTGAGTTTTTAGTAGTCACTTTGTCTTGTTTTCTTTTTAACAAACCACACCCCCTGCCAACATTGCCATGTGTAGCAACAATATTAGTATGGCACCAGTAGTTACCAATTGCTGTGGTCTGATTCTAATGTATTTACTGTGGTAGTCCCTAATACTTCTGGAAGTTGGCTGCCAATATTGATGCATGAGAATACATGTGTCATGACACCCCTAATACTTGGGACACTCAAAAACCTGGTGTTGGTGTCAATCCAAGCTACACTTCTAAATTTGCTTTGCCACCCCATGCCATGCCATTTATTTGTCTGCTTCTTTCATGTCTTACCCAAAGTTAATTTGTCCAAAGTGACTTTTACTGGAAGATTCTGTAGGTATGTAATAAAATGCCAGTGTAAGAGGAGTGCAAAATGAGCAAACCAAAACCATCCTGCAAGCTGTAGTAGAAGTGGTAAAGTGGGGAATACGTAATTCTAACTGTGAGCTTTAGGTATTATATATATTGTGCTGAGTCCTTTTTTGGATTTGCACAACTAGGAGATGCAGAAAGGGTGCTCAAATATCATAATTGGTTTGAGAAGATGTAGTTTGAAACTCTACGATCAACAAACAAAAGGTCAAAACTTTACACTGACAGTGCTCCAGATCACATCAAGATCAAAACTTACTTGACAAATTTTATTCCAGGGCAACATTGGATCATCGAATTGGGGTCTTAACTTGCTTCAGGAGGAGAATGTGATTCCAGATATAATGGCACTTGCTCAACATTGTGAGGTTCTGTCTGTTAGAGGGTATGTGTATCTGATTTATATGTAAAATTTAGAGATGGTTGTTGCCATCAGTTTTCAGATAGCTTTACCTGATTTTGCATGAAAATATCTTTTTACTTTATTGGAAATCAGTTACTAAAAGTCACTGGTGATTGAGTATCAGTCTGTTTGATTCAACAGTCGAATTGTATAAAAAGTCTGAAAGAAAATGCAGTAAGCAAATGAAACCTATGAAAAAAGATACATACTCTTCTCTTTTTTAAAAATAAAATGCTTGCTGCTTATATCTCTGTGAAAATCAATTTATCATTCCATTATTTTTATTGAACATCTTTTTTGAATCTTTAAAACCATAGATAGATGCTGTTCTGCCTAATATGGCAACTGTGGTGGTGTTTGTCCTTTTTTTTCAAAGGGTACTTTTCTACTTCATGTAATAAGGCTCTTGTGATAATTAGTTTTTATTTTGAAATAGTGTAGTGTTCTCAGATACTTTAGTGCATTTCTTAAGCATCCATTGATCTACAAATAAAAATTACCAGTATACTAGTTGACAGTTTTGTGAAGTTTCTGCTGAATTGTTTTGCAACTTTGAAAAGAGAAATAAGTTTAGTTAAATTAGATGCTATTATTGTTGCTCTTTTTTTTTTATATATACGTTAAATACAGAACGTGTGTCTACGTGCTTGGTCTAATAGCCAAAACTAAACAAGGATGTGACATTTTGAAGCATCACAACTGGGATGCAGTGAGACACAGTCGTCGACAGCCTTGGCCAGTGGTCCCTGATGACATGGAGCAGCTCTGCAATGAACTTTCTTCTATACCCAGCACTCTTAGCTTAAACTCTGAGTCCACCAGTTCTAGACACAACAGTGAAAGTGAATCTGCTCCTTCAAGTAAGTAACCAGAATACCAAGACAAGCAAACAAAAAATAACAAACAAATCAAAGCCAAAAAAAGCCCCAAACTACCACTAAACATAATTTTGGTGCCCTTACCAACATTTTGGTAAGATGATATTCAAACAAATGGTGTCAATGTATAATTGCAATAAAAAAGACTGCAAACTCTAGGACAGTTATGTGCATTCAGAGAGATGGGAGATAAACTAGAGGGAATAAAACAGTGTCTTAACTTCACATTTGGTGTAGGAGAAAGAAATTAGGGTAAGTTACTAGTTTTTATGTCAAGTCATGGCAGTTTGCTGTAATATACTGCAGAAAACTCTGTGCTTGGATGTAAAGATGCACTTGATTGTCCTCAAAGGAATGTTCTGGAACATATATTCATGTATTCTCTGGGTGCCCATATATAAAGTTTGCTGTATTTAAATAATTGCGTATTTCTAGTGTGTAATACATATTATTTTTGCTATATATGGCTGAAATTTAAATCCAGAAGTATACCATATTTAGATATGGTTAAAGGAGTGCTTTGGTTGTAATCCTAGTAGCTGGATATTTGCACTGAAATAAGATGGTATGGCTTTTCTTTTGAAGCAAGAGACCTTCAGCTCAGATACTCTTCAAGTTAGTTAATTTGCATTAAGTTCTGCATTAAAAAATGGTATGTTCAAGTTGCAGTAAATTGCATAGACTGACACTTTGGCTTCCATAGAATGGCTTACTATACTGCAGCATAGTTCATACCCTTTGAAGAAATGTTCATTTTCAGTGACAAAGTCTCATGTAATTTCAGGTATGTTTATCATGGAGGATGACCGTTTTGGTAGCACTTCCACCAGTACTTTCTTTCTAGATATTACTGAAGATGCAGAACAAATATTTTATGACAGACCTGGACCTTCAAAGGACAAAGACCGTAGTCCCTTTCCTTTTTTTTCCTCTAGTAGACTTGTGAAAAATCGCATTCTAAACTCTCTTACTCTACCTAATAAAAAACACAGAAGTAGCAGTGATCCAAAAGGTGGAAAGCTGACATCATCTGACAGTAAATCAGGCCTGAGGCGAAATCGTACAGTAACAGAACCTAGTGCTAGCTTAGACTTTCCTTCTGGGGAAGAATTCAACCCTGTTTTCAGAGTTCCAAAAATCCAGACTTTGCGATTAGAAACTTCTTTTGTTGGAAGTAAACATGTGGAAGATACTGATAGTACCCCAAGTATTGGAGAAAATGATCTGAAGCTGCCAAAAGGTCTTGGAAATGAAATTCATCGGGAAAACACAAGCAAAGAAAGGCTGATAGGAGACGGTACTACACAAACACATTTCAAGAGTCGTAGCTTAAGTTTTAATACAGATACCACAACAAGTGGCATAAGCTCAATGAGCTCTAGCCCTTCAAGGGAGACTGTAGGTGTGGACACTACAAATGTAGATACTGACTGCGGAAGTTTAAGTACTGTGGTGAGCACAAAAACAGTTAAACCAAGTCACTGTTCAACACCACAGTCTAACCACCTGCCTCTCTCAAAATCCAACTCTGTATCCCTGGTACCACCAGGGTCTTCTCATACCCTTCCCCGAAGAGCCCAGTCTCTTAAAGCTCCTTCTCTCGCTACTATAAAAAGTCTTGCTGACTATAACTTCAGCTACACAAGTTCTCGAGATGCCTTTGGCTATGCTACACTAAAGCGCCTACAGCAGCAGAGGATGCATCCTTCACTGTCCCACTCAGAAGCCCTGGCATCTCCAGCAAAGGATGTTCTGTTTACTGACACTATTACCATGAAATCTGGCAACCTGGATTCTCGGCTAACCCCAAGCCGGTAAGAGATTATTATGTGCTTATTTCTTGCTGCAGTTCTGTAAAAATCAATTAAATAAGAAAAGTATCTTTCTAATACTTCTGTCTGTCTGCTCCTAAAAGGACAGTTGTTGCATGGTGATTCATAATTCTACTGAAAGCAGTACCGGTATTAGGAGATCAGTATAAGAGAAGGATAATTCTCAACTTTGTAATTGCTGTCAGAGAAGCCAGACTTTCATAGCTGTGCTCAGCCCCTTTAATGCTGTTGGTGACAAAGGAAAATATTTCCTTTTATCACATTTCCTTCCTGTTTTTAACTTTCATAATACAGAAATGCAGTTGCACTGCTAACATTATTAAAGTTACAAACACAACAAATTGCCCATGAAGTCAGAGCTGTATTTCAGGAGCGAATTTTCTCAGTGTCATTTGGTGAGGTTTTCAGACAGGGACTTCTACCAGTATGCTGTATTCGTGTTCACTGTGGCATTGAGGCCAGTGCTTGAGATACTGGTACCACTGATAGGAATGTCAGTTCGGCTTGTGATCTACAACAGTGCAAAGATCCTACTCACAGCATTTATTTTTAGATGGCAGTGTCACCTCTTTACTTTTGAGTAATATTACATGTTCTGAAGACTAATTAAATGGTTACATAAGATGTCTAGCTCTTGACATTGACACTGTTCCCAGCTGCAACAGTCAATGCTTAAGACCTTGTATCAAATTTTTCTTTTCACATCATCTTTTATCTCGTGCCTTGAATTTTCACACTGTTGAAAGGGAAAAGACACTTTGTATCTCTGTTCTTACCTTAACATCCTTTCTTAGATGAGAGGAAGAAGAGACACTACCAGTACACCTGTCATCTACTTACTGCATAGATCAGCAAATGCCCAGTCCCTGAGGTGCATTCCTCATACCCAGCTGAGTGTATATAATGCCTGATTATTACTCTGCATTTTTGGTCTGATTAAGGCCAACATTCATTTGTTGATATTTTTACATCATTCTGAAAAGATACTGTAAAAGATAAATTCTTTTTCTTTTGTTCAATTAAGTTAGAACTAGACTGAGTATACTGATAAAGGATGATTCAGTAGTGAACCTACACTATCCTGGAAATTGAAAGTGCTGTTCCTTGCTGTCACTGGCTTCCTGTGCTAATGCAGGGGCAAATCAGTGTCATTTCAGTGGTGGGACAGGGTCTGTTATGGCTGTAAGTAGTGTACCATTTCTTGCAGTCATGCCCTTGATGTGCAGAGCAGCCTTGCTGCAGCAGACTTGGCAGTGTCATACTGACAATATTCCTGGTGCTTAGCTGTTCATGTTCTCTTCCATCTGTGGATAGGCTCAAGGATCTGAGCTGACTTGTTTAACACTGAACTGAAATGTCTGGAGTGCTCATATCTCTCAGGAGGTTAAACAATTGCAGGCATACATGCTAAAAGAGATTTTCAGATTATGTTGGTTACCAATATAAATGTTTGGAAGGACTGCAGTGTAACTTGTACATGTTTTTCTTACTACTTACAGTTGAGTGTCACCCCTGAATAATAGTGGTCCTTATAACTGCAGATTATGTTCACTAATAACTTCACAATATGTTTACTTTCCAGCTAAAACTGTCCTTAACTGCTGTTTAAATAACAAATTAGAAAAAAATATATAGTCCATTTTATCTGCCAAAGTTATTTTTTTTGAAAACTTTCATTTACGGTTTATTGAGAGATCCATGTGTTAGTAGCAGCTAGCAGCCATAGATTTATGATGTTGGTTTTTTCATTCCAACAGTTAAGAAGCCTTTTTCTTTTGTATGAATTATTTTGTGAGGCTAAATGTCCCACCTTTGTCTGTAAAGATCAACCAAAAATGTTAATGTGCCTGTGTTGTATCCTGATTGTGACTTTCACCCAATCACTTGCAGACATTCCTTCCTGAAAACTGTGGTATTTATCACTACTAATGATATATTTTTTAGCTTTTCTAGGAAAAGCAGGGACATTTAGTATTAATACTTTTATCTTTAATTTTAGATTGACAGTGATTGTAGCATGTTTTATTATTAAATAATTAATGGAATTGGTAGCTTTTTGAGTTTTATAGTCATGCAGACATTAGGTTGGAAAAGTCTTTTAAGATTGAGTCCAGCTACTAGCACAGCACTACCAAGTCCACCCCTAAACCATGTCTCCAAGTGCCACATCTACACGCCTTTTAAATGTCTTCAGGGTTGGTGACTCAGCTTCTTCCCTGGGCAGCCTGTTGCAATTCTTGACAATCCTTTCAGGGAGGAAATTATTCTTAATAGTCAATCTAAACCTCCCCTGCCACAGCTTGAGGCCTTTTCTATCTCTTTCTGGAGTATGGCTTGACTTTTATTGGAAGCCCACTGTTACTGTGATCAGCAGTGATCTGAATTAGCAGCAAGAAAACGACTGGTATCGTACAAATTGTGTTTTGTGCGTTTACATTGAATAATAATTTCCTTAACCTTACATAGCCAGATTTTGATAATTTAATTTTCTCAGTATAGACATATTAGTCTGTTAGACTTTTTATTGCCTATCGAAAACAAAAAGTTGATAGAAAACTACTTTTAAGGAAAAAAGTCAAGAAAGCAAATGTTCATGGTACTTTAGTTTCCAATGTATAATAATTTGCAATAAAACTTTACTGTTCCTCATGTATGTCTTTTTATTAGGAAACTTTAATCCACTGCATATAGACCATCTACATTACCATCTGATGAGCAGAAAATTTAAGTAGCTTTTTATCTTTGGTGAGAAGTAAAATGACAAATGCCAAATGTGAAATTTCCATTACTGGGGCTCTGATCAGCTGAGGACTTGTTCTCCAACCTCTTCTCTCCTGTTTCATTCTCCTAGCCTTTTTCGTTCTTTCTTTATTCTTTGAGGTATTTGTCAAAGTCAGCCCTGCTCACTGGACAGATTTAAGTTTGTTCTTTGTGCATTCATTTTAAGCAAGTACTTCCTCCATGCTTTGGAGACCTGATGGTGGCTCTTTTGGAGTGCAGAAAAAAGTATTCCTTGAGCGCACTGCTGGTAGGCTAAAGCAGGGACGTGCGTGCTCAGGTCAGAGTTTGTGAATATCCAGTGTATATGTACATTTCAAAATTAGGCAGTTAGGAGTTTAAAAGCCCAAATCTTTACTGTCTCTGTCTAGGTTGTAAATATTGAAAGCCTGAAAAGTTGGAGAAAATTTGTAGTTTTGCAGGATTAGCATGAATCCCTATACCAGGAATTATAAAGAAATTTTTCCTCGAGGAACTGGCAAACCATGCAATACAAGGCAGAAAAAGCAATGAGCCTATAGCTGTAATTTGTCATAACAAGCTCTCAGATCTGCAGTGGGATGATGAGGATAATCTTTGTGCCAGCAGTCCCTACTTTTAATGGGCCATAATGGGAGAGTTACTAAAATTGTGATGTATTCTTTCCATTGTACAGGTTCATGAAAGCTTTAAGTTATGCTTCATTAGATAAAGAAGATTTATTAAGTCCTATTAACCAAAACACACTTCAGCGTTCCTCTTCTGTTCGGTCCATGGTTTCTAATGCTACCTATGGTAGCTCTGATGATTACATTGGCCTTGCTCTCCCAGTGGATATCAATGAAATATTCCAGGTATGTATGTGTTTTAACTGATTTGGTTCATACACATTTTCATACTGAAAGGTAGTCAACTGTAGCCTTTTCATCAGAATAGATTAAATCTACATAAATGAGGAAAAACAGATGTGGTACTTTCAAGAAATGCATTTTGGAGAAGAGATTTTTTCTAACCCTGTTTACAAAAGCTCGCAGGTCTGGTTTGCATTATTAGGCAAATAATGACAGACTATGTTGGAGTGTTAAAGAATGGCAAAAATATGCTGTCATGAGATTTTAAGTTGACATCTGTCTTTTATACTAAAATTAGCATAGTCTGGTGATATCGGTTAATACCATAAATGATGTGCATGATCACACAGTTTACTCCCTCCTAGTATAGATATCACCATAGTATTATATTGTCTTTACTTAACCTCAAAGATACATATATGTGGGTTAGAACAGATTATTTTAAGTGTCTCATCAATTGCCTTCCTCTTTCTATGTGGTAGATGCACATTCCCATTGAACAAGCTTAGACATCACAGAATTTAATATTCTCTTACGTCAGTATCAAAACCAGGACATGGTCTATGTCAAAAGTAAATCAGTGGACTTCCTTATCTTTAGTTTACTTATCTTTGCCTTTCCAGTCTAAATCACTT
>JAWWLZ010000094.1:58363770-58396975 GCA_035041345.1 Poliocrania exsul
TGATTTAGTGGTAGAGACAGCACTGTAACTTTACCTTACAGGGTTTTCCAGTTACGAAATGGTAGAAATATTTCGAAATAGTAAACTGTTTCAATTCCTGAAAATAGAAATATTTTTAGTAGCTTAAAATACATATATAAATATCTGTGTGTATGTGGAATGCTAAATCAGATTTTCATGGCATAAGATTAGCATAATCAAAGACAATTCTGTTGAAATTCCATACTGTTTAATTTGTTTTTCAGGAGTAAAATCAATCCCAGATGATACACCAGTGTGCAGAATACTTCTGCGAAAAGAGGTCCTACGTTTAGTAATCAATTTGAGTAGTTCAGTAGGAACTAAAGGCCATGAAACTGGACTTCTGACGTGAGTTCAATACATTCCATATGTTTTAGCAATATTTAGTCGTATATATACTCTTAAGATCTGAAGGACAGTGAATAATTTGATTTCACAAAAAACTGTCAAGCAGATATAATTGAATGTAACGTAAAAGCTAAACAATTTTAACATTTTTGCTCTGTGTTTACTATTCACCAGACTTTTTAAAATCAGTAATTCAACAGTTACGATATTTTATTACATACCCAATGTACCATGAAACTTTAAAAAAGAAATTAGTTCTCTTTTTATGTTGAGTAATAAATAAGCACAATAAGCAACTGAAAGTAACTTCTTTAGAAACACAACTCTGCTTTAAGCAAGAGTACAACCACTGAAATTTATTTATTAAGAAAATGTTATAACCTGTAGTTGTCTGGGCTAGTGACATTGGAAACTGACAACTGCTAAAAGAAAATGCAGTAATGCTTGGATTAGTTTCAAAATTAATTACAGATAGTTTAGTTATCTTTTTTAATACTTTTTATCACAGCTGTACCTGTAGATGCCACTTCCTTGATACACTGTTCTCTTTCTACATCTGTTCTTTTAACAGTAGGCGATCTCAGTAATTCTGCACAACTTTCAAGTTCCGTATTCTGTTTCATCTCATTAATATAGATTTCTTCAGGTTTGGTACAAAGTAATGCTTTCTGTTTTGATTTTCTTGCATTGTCTGATCTAGGATTTGTAGTGCTTCTTACTGGAGAGTTCTACTTTGTTAATTATGATAATCTAATCGGAAAGTTTTTCATTTAAATGTGATGGCAATGTGTTCAAGACTTAAAATTTTGTTTATTCTGTTGTTCAGAATTAAGGAGAAGTATCCTCAAGCATTTGATGACATATGCCTTTACTCTGAGGTGTCCTACTTGCTAGCACATTGTACATTTCGACTTCCATCTCGAAGATTCATTCAAGAACTGTTTCAGGATGTTCAGTTCTTGCAAGTAAGTGGAGGATTCATGTGCACTGAATGTACCAAAGTGTGCTACCTGGGTGCAGGTTTCATGTTCTAAGTAAAAGATGCTTACAGAGAGGTACACCAAAAGGAAACCATTTATCATGTCTTTTCGATAAAGCATCTAACAATATCAATACTTCATCTTTTTCTTTTAGATGCATGAAGAAGCCGAGGCTATTTTAGCAACGCCAGCTAAACAGCCTGTAATCGATACATCAGCTGAATCCTGACCTCTGCACATTCAGTGCATTTCATACAGACTTTCCTCACACATCCTACAACTGACTGGACAAAAAGCTTGGAGCATCATCTTCTAGACCGTTCCGGAAGCTACTGGTACCTGAAGACTGAACTGAAAACATTTTCTTCCTCAACCATTTACTGCCGCAGTCATTTGAGCCCTTTGGGGATTTATTAAACATTACCATAGTTTTAATAATAGTAATTACCAGTATATGCAAGAGCCAAGCACTGAACACCTCCACAAGTTTTCATTTCATTTTCTACCATACATTAAGAAGAAACAGGTTAACTTACAGAGACATTTTTAATTGACTTATGATTCTGTTCTGGAGAAGCAGAACGATGCCTTGCTTTTTAAACCCTGAATACCAGGAATTAGAGAGATGGGAGTGTATTCCACAGCCAGTGGTGGGGAGCCATGCTGTAGTTGTGGGCACTTGGGGATTAATGTTAGCCCTTCTCTGTTGGTTTTTGTACTGTTTATAACACTAGGAACATGGGGATTTGGAACTTCAGACAGAAGGAAATGCCTCTGTGAATCTGAGGTTTCATTAAGTTATTTTAATATTGGTATAGTTGTAAGACATTTTATTAGCAGTCTCTCCTATTTCATTACATTTACATACTTGTATCTTACCTGAACCAGTTAAGGATTTTCACTACAATTTGATTTTCAAAAAACAAATAATTTAAACCTAAAATGCTGAAATCAGATTGTTTTCCCTGAATATTATGCATGTGTTTGCGGTTTCTACACTCACGCTCATAAAGTACAAATGTGGGTCTTACTCTTTACTACAATCCCTTAAAAAGCATGATTTATATCAGATAAGTAAATACTGTGTGAACTAAACTTGAAGATATAATCATAGCAGCTTTTGTGAGGAGACATAATCAGTGTTTTCCAAGTACCATGGAAACAGCTTTTTCTAAAAACAAATATTTATTTGAATTTTCAATGGATTAGTGATCAACTGTCAGATAGTACTAATAATTGTAGTGAAAAGCCTTAAGTAACAAATTTTGGAGCAGCCGGACTTACAGTTTTGTACTGGTATTTAAGACTTGTTGCAAAAGTTAAATGATACAGTGACTGGTAATGACTGAAGTAGTTGCCTCAGTCATGTTACTAGTGAGGTTTCTAAACTAGTAAGTGCAAGCTTAAGAAAAAGAAAAAAAAAGTAAGAATCCCTGTCACTTTCATCATGGATCTAAAGATTCAGAAGCCTTTACACAAAAGTAGTATAAATATATGCAAATGTGTATATACAGTAGCATGGCCACCTTTGTTAGAATGCCTGTAATAGAAGGGATTACTCTTTGATTTTGATATAGTTGAATAATTCAGCTGGACTGTACTAAGTAGAACGTATTTTTATCCATTCACTTCTACCATTTTTTATAATTGTCAGATAATACTTAACTGAAATTTATCCTGATGCTCATAATTCTGTTCTTATTAGCAATGCTACTGGGGATTTCAGGAAGTAGTCCTGTGAACAGTAACACATGATTCCTAGTGAAACGTAGAATTTATTTGTTCTTATTGGAAATTTCATCATGCCATGTAAGCACCGCTTTGCAGCTATCCCTTCACTGAGTTCTTGTGTGCACTGCATACCGTCAGGTTGCAGTAAAGCAGGTTGTAAGTTGCTGCCCATAGTCACATTTAGTTCCTAAGATGACCTTCTCATGAGTTCCCACTAAAAGAAGGAGCAAAAAGAAACTGATTCAACTCTTCGGTGGTCATTGACACAATATATTTATGTGTCTAGACATGTTTGAAATGTTCTGAAAACAGACCACACCAGTAACTATTGGACTTCTGGTCATAAGAAATAAATGCTTCTGTAAAACCAAAATGTCAGTCACAGTAGACCAAATAGTGGTATAAACTCCAAAGGAAAATAATGTAGTTTTCCCACAAATGGGGATAGCGTATGTTATACAGTAGTTTCAAACACTACCTCAGTTAGGCTAGAGTAGAAGAGATTTGTTTTAGTAACTAAATGGGGTTACATCAAACAACTCCATGTTATTTTTCTGCAGTTAAAGCAAAATAAACAAGTTTTATCACTTGTATTTAAAGAAAACATCTCTGTTCATTTGTTAAGTTTAACCCATAGCACTTAACTTAGAAAGCTGCATAAGAAGGCCTCTGATTATAAAAAGATAAGCAAACATACTTTTGAAAGAACTTGCATCTTGAAATGCTTGTATACTCTGATGTACTTGCTTTTCTGGGGATCCATGACAACAGAAACTTGACATAAAAAATTATGGCTGCAAATTCAGTTATATAGCGTGATTTTTCTTCTGAAAGTGTATGAGTGTCAGTAATTTCAAGTATGCATCAAGGATGTAAAATCTGTACTGTACATAACATACAACATTTCTAGAAAATTAATTTACATACTGACATTAAGATCACATTGATGTTTCATTTTAATTGGCAAATGAAGGGGATACTGTTACTGAAGGAAATTTATATTGGCCTAGATAGAAACTGTGAATTTCTAAATCTCTAGATCTCTTTTTTTCAAATACTGCTTTTGAAGTCCTTGTTTTGAGGTTTCATTTTGTTCATTTTAAAACTTCAAAAGAAAACTGTAGTAAGTAATGACTGTGCATATATTAGCCCTAATAAAGAATCTCTTCCACTTCTCCTAGGGAAGCTGACAGACCACCCACTTTTTATATTTCCAGACTGAATGATTGATGATACCATTGAATGAAGTGTGTAGTGCTCACCCATACTACATACCAATGCTGTGTGATTGCTGTGGCAAAGAAGACTTTCCCACATGCTGATACACGGCTCAGAAGCAGACGCAGTTGTGGGAAGGAGAGGCTGCTCGTGAAAGCAAACACATTCAGTCTACTGCATTAGCTGTCTAATTTTCTTAGTCAGCTTTTACAGTCAGTGGAAAGGGACAGCCCTTTCCAAAGGGCAGAGGGTTAACTTTTGGGCCCCCAGATACCCCCCCCAAGGGTCTCCTCCTCTCCACAGAGAGAAGGAGGACATAGCTGGGTGCTGAAAGTCCCCTTTTGGATAGAGAGATCTTTCTAGCTCTCTGAAATTTAGAGATGCAGCATGTTCCCAGCTGTTGTCGACATCAGTTGGAGCTGGAGATGGTCCGGCTTTGAAACAGTGAACCTGTATGTGGAGCCCCTGGCATGTTGTGCTTGAAACAGTTGCTTTTCCTCATCTGACAATTCCTATTTGACTGACATTTGGCATACCTATCCAAAATGGGTGGTGGTGTATTTTCCTAAGTGGAGTTCCAAACGATTCAGCAGTTTAGAGTGCAGTGGCTCCGCAAACTGAGGTAAGCTGCCCTTATAAACATAAGGCACCAGTGAGAATCCTCTTGTCTTTTTGTCATTTTATTTTGAAACCTTCATAGTGGTCTTGGATGAGAGTTTAATTTGCAGTGAGACTGAAAACAAAACCATAGCACCTTTACTAGGTGCCTTAAGAATAAGGTAGCTATTCAAGAAGCAGAAAATGTTCAAAACCTAGTGAGAGGTGGAAAAGTTGTTGCTTCTTAGTTGTGTCCTGGACATGGTATTTGGCTTTTTGGACTGAGGAAGTGGATGTTTCCGTGGAAGCCAACATGAGCACAAGTTGAGCAATCACAGTGGCAGATTTGTTGCCAGGCTCTGGAATATCCCAGCAGGGCAGTACGTAAGTTGTTCTGAATTTCACTTGAGCCAGGGGAAAGCAGGTCCGGTAACTAAATTTTTTTTTATGTCACACTTCTATTATTGTGTGCTTATTAAAGGTATACTAGGAGAGAGTAAAACCTGAACTGTAAGAGAACTTTGGGGACATGCTAGAAACCATGTTTGTAATTTTCTAGAGGCTCCCCCCACCCTCATTTTTTGTTTTAACTCCTGATGCTGGTCCCCTCAATAGTTTTGTTTTCAACAGATTTATATTCAGTAAAGAATATGGATTTTCTTTGGGCTATTTTTGTAGTATAGGTGGACAGCAATGCCACAGCATGCAGAAATTGCACATTTTGCTTGAGTTGCTTTGTAAAATACACTATGTTATTTGAAAAATGTAATTATGCCAAAAAATGTAACATGCCATTTTGCCACTGAATACACCATTTCAGCACAAGATGCAATGTTTAAGAGGGGGAAAGGCAGATGATTCTTAGTTTTGATTGAAAAATTGTTCCAGTACTGGGCTGTCAGCATCCCTAAAACTGCATTACAAGACATTATCTAAATTAATCATTCAGATCTGAGAAAGGGGATCAAGCAAAATCTCAATACTTATTCTCCCTGTCCTGTGTGGTTTTTATTTAGTAATACGCTGCTACATATTTGGAGGTTCTAGTGTTTTTAGGTCACTGAACAGACTTTGAAATCTGATTTATATTGTATACCTGTAACATAGAAAGAAAAAGTATTTATATATTTTACGTAAGAATATTGCATTGAGCTGTGTATAATTTAAACAGAGGCTTGTCCCAAAATGGTATTGCCCATCTTGATTTTTTGTGTTTTTTCTTTTTTCTTTCTTTTTTTTTTTTTTTTGTTTTTGGTTGGGTTTTTTTGGATACTGTGTACAGTTCATGTCCATGAGCATTAAAGGCCTCCTGAAGCGTAATCTTATCAAAGGGATGCGTTGTTAATAAAATGTACTTAAACTTCTTATAGTTGTTCTGGTCTCTTATGTACCTCACAGCACTAGAAATGGCTTGGATTTTTATTTATATTTGTAAGTTACTAATTGACGAGAATGACCAGAAGCTTTCCAAATAAACTTTTTTTGTCAAAAATATATTTTACATTAATGCTTTATAAGAGAAAAATAAGAGACTCTGCACACCATTTTTATTTTAAAACTTTATAATTCTGATACTGAGAATACTTTTCCATTATGTGATGGTTTAAGTATTAGCATTTCAACAACAGCTGTGAAAGTTGAATTATAAACAAACCAAAGAGGATTACAGTTTTGAATTCATTCAACCATTAATGCAAGACAGATGTCTTAGTATATAAAAATTATACATGCTTCCCCACCCATGCAAAAATATTTTTCTCATCTGGTGCCCAGACTGCACCCTTTGACTGGCACAGAGGCTTTATCCTCCCTGGAATCCTCTGTTTGAGTGCTCTTATGCACAGGTGATTTCATAGAATACCACCCATCAGGGCCGGGAAACAAAAGGGTCTATAAGGAAAGAGGAGTTGGCTTGTCCTTAGCTCACCCAGCAGTCTGGTACCTGGTCAAGTGTTTAATTGTATCCCCATAATGAAATTTCATCAGTGCAAGATCTCCCCGGGAAAGACAAAGGGAGTTGAGAGGTGGGAATTCTCAACAGGTTAATGTGTCTCCCTATCATCAGGAAGGGAAAACTGGCTGAACCCACACACACACGCACACTCACATCCCTCTGTTCACTTCCTGGGCAGAATTGCTGCAACCAAGCCCCAGTGACAGCAGCTTTTTCAAAGTAGGGATTTGTGCTTTGTTGCATCTGTCCCCTCTGATAAGAGGAACTACAGCAATGTCAAAATTTAAAATGTTTCATGGGATAGTCTTTTTTGACTGACTTACGTATCAAAATTCCTTAGCTATGTAACTCTTGATTTAGGAGATCTTTCAAATCTTTTTGAATAACCAGGCCTTTTTCTGAAATACACAGCTCAGAAATTTTATATTGATAGTGACAAAACAGTTTCTTTATTGGCCTCTTTTCCAGCAGTAAAACTTTGCAACTACACAAGTATGTAAGATGTGATGAAACTCTTTGGAGAAGGAAATATTCCAAGTTTTAAAGACACTGTGGTATCAAGCTTTCGAATTCACTGTAACTCAAGGGTTAAGGTAAAGGGACAAAAAGTTTCCCTTGGATGTTTCCATTGAACAGCATCAGCCTCCTCCCTTACCCCGGTTCCCTTGTCAAACTGCCCTTCAGCAAAATGTACGCAGCCCTGTTTCCTTACTCCATTGGCTGAAGGCTGAAAGGAAGGACCATGCTGTACGTTTTTCTCTACTTGTGAAGTTTGTGTGCCACCTGCACACAGCAGTGTGTGTGGACTGGACACCCCTAACCACAGCTGGCCATCCCTGTGTTTGTACCTCTCCCTTTCCTGCCTGAAAACGTCTCTCTCTGTTGGCAGTGAGTGCTCCTCTCAGCCATAGGCTGTGTAAGGTCTTACTAGTTTTCCTGTTGCAACACACCCTGTGGACATTACGACAATATCTGTAATCAACAGTGTAAAAACTAGATGTGGTTCAGTATCAGAACTCACTTCTGCCTGCAGCTGCTTAGTCTCGAGGAAGGTGATTAGCTAGTTAAACACAAGGAAGACAAGTGACTTCATTTTAGAAAACTCAAGATCAAATTGTCAGAGACCCTCTATTTTTTTTACCTTAATCACTTATTCTGTGCTCCTAAATTGAAACTATCTATTTGTGAGATTCCAAACAGCATCATAAGGATGAAAAACTAAAGGATGTTAATCTGATGAGACTTTCATCTATACTTTCAACTATACTGCATCATTACAAATTATGATTTTTTGAAATCAAAAGGCCAAATTCACTGCTGCCTACTCTAGGGGGATTCTCAATGTTGAGTACTTTTTGCTTGTTTGTTTGGGGATTTTTTTTTTATTTTTTTGTTTTGTTTCAGGGAGTGGTTCTTGCTTTTTTGGGGGGAGTAATTTTTGAACATATGCAAAAGGAGTGGTCAGAGATCTAGTTGATACACAGCCTGAATATGACATTCTCCACAAATGGGTTTCATACACCTCTGCATCTGACTACCCTGTCTGCTCATATGGTTGGTTGTTTGGGGCTTGCCATGGAAAGACAAGGATTAATGCCAAAAGTCCAGTTCATGTGCACAAACAGAGACACTGCATGATACCACCTCTGCAAACAGCTGCCTTGCTTAACTGCCCACATTTCTCTAATGTATAGATAAGACTCTTTTCAAGAGTCATTCTCGCAGTCAGAGAAGGCAAAAAGAAGGAACCCCAGTTATGAGAAATGGAAGCAGGGGCTTGTACTATAAAAATCTTTTCTGTGCTCTTTCACCCAACAAGTGTAGTTAGGAGACAGGTGACGGAAAAGCATGGCTATTACTGAATTTTTCTGCTCTGAGCACCACTCCTGGAGAAGTCCAAGTTCCCTCAAACCTAGTAAAGCGCCACACTCTATGCAGGTAACCCTTCCATGATGATTCCTCACATCCATTTTTGTAGAGAAAATACAACCCATTCTGCAACATTACTGGGCTGGGTAATGCTCCACACCCAGCAGCACAGTATCCCTGGCTGGGGTGGCCAGAACACAAAGTAGTGTTCCACTCCAAGTGGAACACATTCCTTGGGCACAAAAACCTACCCTTTTGCTTAACTTGCTCCTCTACTTTTTGAATACATTTTCCATCTCTGTAAAATACAGCACTTTGCTGCATTAGGCTACAACAGACTGCTGTGATGTAGCTTTCTACATAATACAGGCCACAAAACAGCCTGTAAATCTTACATAATGCCCATAAATTGTAATGAAACCATAACACACATCATTCCTGTTCTTAAAACTAGTCCAGAGACAACAGCTTTGCCATGTTAATAGAAGTACGGCAGTTGTGTTTGGGAGAGCCCTAATCAAAATAAGTCATGGCTGTAGAAGTTCTCATCTATATTGTGTAACCAAACACTGGATGGACTCAGTGGAGGAGAGAACATCAAAGCCTCTTCCCTAGGCAGTGCACATCTGTTTGTGAGATGTATCTCAGACTGCTCTTTCTGCCAGCTGTTTCTCTGTTTGTTGAGGCTGCATCTTCATTAAAAATATCAATATAGCAGTGTGGCTGGTATAGCACTACTGCCAGTTCTGGCTTGCTTGCTTCCAGTCTCTCTGGTATTTGATAGGGATCAGATTCAACCTCAAGATGGGAAAAATAAGCAAAATTTTCAAACCAATTATGAGTTTCAGGTGTAGGTATGGGTGGAAAGCCTCTCTCTACATTTTTCTCAGGGTAAATCCAAGAAGAATCATGACCATCAGTCCTATCTTCTGTTGGTGTTGAAGACAACTGGCTCCATGAATGTAATTTCTGGACTTCAGCCTTATTGTCCACGGCCAGCATGTCAGGAATGCAGTCACTTATTTTCAACACTTTCTCAGAACCAATCTACAAGAGAACCATTAAACAAAAAAAAATTAGTCAATGAAAGAAGGCCAGAGTAAAGAAAAGACAGTGAATATTTCAAGGACTTCTAATATTGTCTTTTTTTTTTTTTTTAGTTTGGACTTTTCAAATAAATGAGTATTTGAAGGAAATGCTGTGTACAGAATGTTCAATGGAAGCTGATTTTATGTGGAACTTATCAGACTATTTATTTAGAGATTTCTTTTTGAAGTAAATTCATTATGACTACGTTTGAAGAAGGAACCACTATAAGGACTTCACCAGGTTTTTGGTGTGTGCTGGTTTTAGTCTGAACCAGAAGGCAGCAGGACAGGCTGACGGGTGTATTGACTCCTCATTCTGTTGTAGTGTTCAGTGAACACCAGCAGCACAAACAGCAACAGCCCCATCTGTGCCAGGGCAAAGTCCTGGATTTATGACCCCCTTACACACAGCACAGAAGCAGCAGCTCCCAGCTAGAAGAGCCTACAGAAGAAGCTGGAGGCCTTTTGCCAGTCTTCTCCTCCCAGACAGACCCCGCAGTGTCTGGCAGAACTCCCTGCATTCTCCCAGTGGCCACCAATTGCATGGCTCTGCAGTGCCCTACTGCAGAGGGATGTGAGGCAGGAGGAGTTGGCAGACACAGCTCATAGGCTGGGATGTGGGTACAAGAGGAGTGGAGGGACGCAATGAAGTGCAGTAATCATCTGGTCTGTTGTGTTCAGTGCAAGGGTTTAACAGTAGTAATGGAGGAATCTCCTACTGTATCAAAATATTTTGTTTATTCTCCAATTATGCATTTGCTTTTTGCAGAAACAGACTGCAGAATATAAGATGGTCCCTGAAGTCACATAAATGCCAAAAAGAAATTTTTCCCCAAAATGATAATATTAAACTAAGTTAATTTTTGTATAATGATTAAGTCAATTCAAAAACTATGAAGTTAATTTTTAAATGCAGCCAACACAAAAAGAGTAGTTTTTTAAACTCTACTAGTCAAAGAATGGAAAAATTAAACACACTAGATTTTCAGTGATTTTACCTTAAACTCCTTGAATGACAGCACTTTGCTCTTACGAGGGCTAGGTATTGCAGGACAGCAGCACTCCTTTACCCTGGAAATAGCAGTGTAAAACAAATGACATATTTGTTCTCTTAAAGAAGCACACTGTACCAGCAGAAGCTGTACAGACAGAGCAGCAGAGGACAAGTGTCTCAGAAATGCCACAAGCCAAATACTTAAAACATCCACACAATTTGGCAATCAAAGGAAGAAATGAATGAGACTTTACAACAGGCTGCAAGCAACAAGCTGCAGCAGTGGTTTGTGAATTAGGTTAGGTAGATTCTCTGTCTACAATGGGAAAATGTATAGTAACTTACCATTTCTTCTTCCAGTGGCACATAGCTGCTATTAGGGTTGGAACTATCACTAGCAGGAATAGAAAGTACAGCACGGTTGCTGAGAAAGAAAAATACTTCAAAATTTTGCTTTCAACTCCTCACATGTTAAAATCAATACAACCTGAGTTTCTGGGATTAAAAATTACATCAAGCCTGCACAGGATACCTGTCACTAACTCAGCAGTAAACTGTGTTGTCCATGGTTGCAAGATAGTTTGGGTGGAAGTTCTGGAATACATCTGCAAGCTGTTGGACCTTGATTTCCTTTATCAAAATTGAATTATTACTGGATTGCTTTTGATTTGCTCTCATATTGGCATCTCAGCTGTAAATTTCCAAAGTTAAGGCAATGATAACCTCACTTAAGTAGCGTTTTAGGTTTTCTCTCAGATCTCCAAAGAAAACAGATTTTACTGTGAGATATGAACAGAACATCTGTACTTCCAGTATAGATGACTATAGCAAGAGAGACACTACAGAATTATTCAAGTCTCCCAGGATTTATGCTGATATAATGACCTCAGTATTTCCTTCTAGCAGGAAGACATAGCCTCAGGCTATGCTGTTCACAAAGAGTTGGGGCTCTAAGAGGGCTGAGGGGGAGCACTAGTTAGTGCTTGCTCTTCCACTGCCATGGCCAGTGCACTCTTGCCCTGTGCCAGAGAGTTTGTGTGGCCCTACCACACACCACAGCACAGAATGGACACATATCACATATTGCATTCTCCTTTTATCTTTTTTGCAGGGTTTGAATGTGTGTGTGTGTGTGTGTGTGTGTGTGTGTGTGTGTGTGTGTTAATTGAGCCCTCATTCTGATTCTCTGCACGGCTGTATAAATGTCTGGGAGCTGGAACATGGGACACGAGGAACACAGAGGCAGAACTATGCCTGTGAGAGTTGCATGTGGATTTACACAGTTCTGCCAGTTAGCCAAAAACATGAAGTCTCCAAGTCTCCTTGCATAAGCCAATGCCTTCCCCTTTCCTGTCCCTCCCCCTTCACCTCCAACTCCAACAAGTTTCTCAAAACCAGGCATCTCCTATTTGGACCATAAGTTTCACAACCATGACTGCTGACTGGTATTTTCAAGGGAAAAGAATTACAGGCAAGTGATTTCTTGTTCTGCTTTGGTGATCAAATGTGCCCAGTTAGCAAAATACAGTGGTCAGGCCAACCACCCTTCTGTACTGGTTTATTGAGGAGTTAACTTGGCAATGTATTTAAAGGCTGATGAGAACAAGAATCAACATTAGAAGTTCAAGAGTCCAAACAGAAGTTTCCTGTTTGTACACAAGTCTGTAGTTTTTCCTACATTAGAAAACACGTTAAATCCAAATACAATTCTTCAACGAGTTCTAACAAACAGAACTCACTAGGCATGCAAGCGTGCATATATTGAACTATTTCTCAGAAATATATAAGACTTAAATAAGGATATAAATTAGTTTCATTCTAAAATTTTAGAAAAATTTTATTTACTTTAAAGTAACAAAATGCTGTATTGGTATGCACATGTCATTTCTCAGTTGGATTCTTTAAGTAAATGTTGCATTGAAATAAATGTTTTCCCTTGAGAAAGGAAGATTATTACAATGTTTTAAATCATCTGATCCTTCTGCTAGAAGATATTTCCCACAGCCAGTACTCACAGTTATATGGTGTGTCTATGTATAGAAAATCAAGAATGGGAGTCTCTCCTCCGCCTGTGTATGCTTTAACCACTAGTTTGTATTTTGTGTTTGACATCAGGTGTTCCACAGTGTATCTCTTTTCTTCAGGGTTTTCAATTGTGTATTTACATAGCTCTGAATCACCTAAAATGAAAGATAAGTTAGAACCAAGGGATCACAAAACCATGGAATGGTCTGGGTTGGAAGGGACCGTAAAGATCATGTCATTCCACCCCATTCCACCATGGACAGGGACACCTCCCACTAGCCTGTATTGCTGAAAGCCCCATTCAGCCTTGAACATTTCCAGCGATGGGGCATCCACACCTTCTATGGGCAACCTGTTCCAGTGCCTCACCACCCTCATGGTAAAGCATTTCCTCCTAATATCTAATCTAAACCTACTCTATTTCACTTTAAAACCGTTACCCCTTGCCCAGTCACTGTAGGTCCTGGTAAAAAGTCTTTCTCCATTTTTATTTTGAGTCCTCTTTTAAGTATTGAAAGGTTGCAATAAGTTGTCTTCAAAATGTTACAAACACACTTAACTGAGACTGCTAGGACAATGAAACAACAAAACATTTGCAACCTGACTTCTTTGTAACTTGCACACTTTCTTACGAGAAGGATGATGCATCCTGACTCACTGCCACAGGGCTGAACTGTACTGTCCACAGCATCACCCATCCTCTGTCAGACATATTAATAACTTGTTGCCAAAGGCTGCAACTGTTTATTTTAATTTCTTTTCACTAGAGCTTTTAACAGAATGATTTGAGTTTTTCCTTTTTTTGCCAGAATTCTGTAGCCCTTAAGCTTAGGACAAGTTCTTTGAAGATAACCAAGAGCAAGAAATCTCTGTCTGAAAAAAAAAACACACCACACTTTTGCCTCTCTCTTGTGCAACTCCCAGACCCCAGAGAGAAACGGCTCAGCTTATTTCTTCTGTTCCAGTCACACCCCTTGTCTGCTAGCCTTGACAAATAGGGAAGCAGAAAATCTTTGATTTAAACTTTTTAAAGTTTATCTGGAATTACTTACAGAATTATGGTACTTCTATAGTTAGTTTAGCTCTGACAGGATCTCCTACATAAGCTTTCCTAGTTCAAACTATGCTTTTCAGTCTGGTACTAGTCTAATGAGCAGAAGGATCATAGGACATGACACAACTGGAAGAAGAGGAAAGGGGAAAAAAAATCCTTTAATATGATGGAAACATCTGAAAACCACAATGGAGCAAAGCCATCTGGAGTAGTTTTGCATGTGGAACAGGAAGGTCAGACATAAAAGTTTAAATGTGGTTTTATGCCACTTCACAGCTCAGCTGTGCTGAAGAAACTCCACTGTAGAACACAGACACAAATACTCTCACTAGAAAAGAATTTAAATGGGGAACTTACCCAGTGTTCCAATTCTGAAGGAAATAAATTGTATCCCATCTGTCTCTAAAATACCCCAAATCCTAATAAGACTAACACGCTTCCTATGACTCCTATCCAAGCAGGCCACAAATATTTTTTGAAATTCATCCAGAACTCACATCATAAGAGGCAGAAACTTAAATCCTCATACACTACCAATGGAATCTTTTCTGGAGCTAGAAATGAGTTATGGACAATGGAATGGGGGCTGTAAATCTGTATATAAAGCTACGGCCCACTTCTGCCTGTCAGCACCTCAAGCATAGAGAGGAATCAAAAGCAGCAGGTGTTGAAATCTAAAGAGGGCCAAATGAGCCATCCTGACTGCCTAAGGTGAACCTTCTAAGATCCTGCAGCATCAGCCATAGTCTTTCACCTCTATCAATGACAAATTCCCAAACTGCAGAGCTCAGTTACCTGAAAGAATGTGCTTTTTAGATCCCTTCAAAGTGCAGTTTTCCTGTATAGGTGAGACATAGATGTGGTAGCCTCTTACAAAACCAGACTGTGACTCATTTGTGAGATAAGAATCCCAAGATAGTGTTACTGCGTTGAAAGTCAGTTCAATTTTGTCCACAACAGGGTCATGCAAAGGAGCTGGAACAAAAGAAATTCAAGTTAAACTTGCAGTTATTCTTCAAGGAAGTTTATATTCACACTTGAAAAATCTGCACTCCCATATTATGTTTATGTTTTTATCTTACTTGTATTTAAAAGTTGAATGAAACACTGTGAACTTCACAGGGCCTTCATGCATCCACATTATACACAAACCAGTGACTGATAATCACAGCTTTCTTTAGCTCTCCTAATAAACACAGGCTCTACCTGGTCACTGCACTGACCAAATATCCTTTATGTAGGGCCTCTATATTGATATACCACTTCATGCTTCACTGATAGTATAGAGAGAACACAGAAAATGAAATTTTACGTAGCTGTGGAAGGAACAAATTCTTCTATGTGTGACAGATCAATTTAGCAAATAAAAAATCCCTAAGTATGTTGCCAACTTACGTAGCTCTCTGAGATAACCGGTCTTCTTTTCCAGTAAGGAGGATCTATTAGCAACAGATCCATAGATGTGGAAGTTGTATCTCTCCCCCGGAACAAAAGCAGCTAGAAAATAGTCAAACTGATTACAAAAATACATTATGGTAGTTAACTACTTTCTACAAAATTCAGTAGTCTATTAGAAATCTTCTCTATATGCTATTGTGTTATTAGCAACTGAAGGAGACACAGGGTAAGTCAATTTGTGGTGTGCATAATGCAAATTAAACACATTTATTCTGTCTGAGAGAGAGAATTGGGGATGGGGTTTATATATTGAGTAAAATATTCAAGGTGGCTACACAATAGACTTTGAATGCATCAGAGCATAAGATAATTTCATTTACCATTCCGGCACAGAAAAACGTCATGTTTTGGACTATTTAATGGAGACATACATCCATGCATCAGGATTGCATAGTATCCTCACTGACATCTACTCCATTCACATTAACCAAATGCAAACCACTGAAGAACTGGACAATCCTTGTCCCATGTGTTATCACACTCTCCTTTATAAAGAGTGTCCATGTGTTTGTGTGAATTTCAGTCCAGTTTCTCCATTGCATATTGAAGTATGTTTGGTCAAATTTTGTTTGAACATGTTTCATTCCAACATGAACCCTCAGTCTGAGAGACTCCAGGAAGGTTAAAGTCTTGCACTTGTGGAAGTATATCAGAGCAACTTTCACACAGGCTGCCACTGGGATAAAAACATGCAACTGGTCCTAAGTAAGGACAGGAGGTGAGACACATCATTTGTTGCACACTGACAGCACTAAACCACTGTGTGTGTTAAATTCCCTGAGTCTAAACTTCTGATTCATGTTACAGTTAGGGCAGAGTTCCATTTTGGATCTCTTCTGCTAAAAGATTTTTAACTCCTTCATTAACCTCACCATCCTCCTTCAAGATGTTACTACAAGCCACTTAGAAGAGGCTTTTTCCAAAATATTGTGCTGACCTTCCTAAAATGCTATGCTGATTTCCAAGGCTTAATGGTGCAGGAATATTTGTGGTGTCTAATTAATTTGGTAGGCAAAACATGTTGCCACGTGCCTTTGAAGAATTACACCTGCACTGCCCAGACTTCGATACTCCATATGATTTGCTTCCTAAATTCAAACAATGTCCACAGCATGAAGGACTGCTACACAGAAATCAGAAAGAAAAGTTGTTTGGCTTTCACCTGAGTTGATCACAGCACTGGAAATGTTGGGCCCAAATCTCTTCCACTGCAAATCACAAGGGTGCAACTTCGGAAAGTTACACCAATCGATAATGTAGCTGTCATATATACATCTGGGCTCCCAGGAAATAAAAATGCCATCATCTGTACCATTAACCTGTTCTTCCTTAAGCTCTTCAGTGCCTAGAATGAACAAAGCAGAATACCTGTTATTTTCCTGCATGAAACTTCAGATTCATAAACAAAGATCAATATAGTTTCTACGCTAAACTTCTAAAAACAATAATAAAAGAGTTGCATTACTTAACTATATGACACATGGGCGCTTTCACGTGCTGATCTCTTCATATACTGAAACCATGCTCAGAAACCCTCCTGCAAGTGACTACATATTCTTAAAAATCCTCAGCTGCAGAAACCTGCCAAGTCAGAGTCACAAGAGGCCAATCACACACATTTCCCTGCAAGCACTGTCTGCACCTTCAAGGCACCTGGGGCAGGTCTGAGGCTCTAATTTTAGGCTAAATGTGTTTTGCCTTATGAAGACTCTTTGTGCACTTAAGCTTAACATACATAACCTGTAGGTGAAAGTACAGTAATAATTTTCAGATAGTAGTGATGTGAGTTAAAGGCCAGGTTAATTTGTTGTGCAAGATGATGAATTGTGACTTCACTTAAAATAGGTAGAAATAAAACTCTCATAATGGAAATCTAATTGAAAATACTCGTACTGTTATCTGTAGCTTTAGAGATGATCAATACTGAAGGAACTGAAAAATTAACATTGTTCTTTGCCATGATACTGATTCTGTAGGAATGGTTATCAATGAAAATCCTTGTGCTATTGTAGACTGATGAAAAGGAGATGCTTTCAGGCTTAGAGCCATCTTCTATTTTTTCCCAGGTTACTTCATATGAAATAATTCTTCCATTTGCTCGAAAACCCGGTGCTTTCTGGGAAAAAAAGTTATGAAGGAAGAGAATAATAACTTAGTAAATTTTGCTGAAAAAATCTGAGAGGAGCATTTAGAACTTTAAATAACTAACAGGATACATTGTTTCTGTAAGAATACAAATACTTGTTTCCATACATGCATACTCATACTGGTTGAAATGGAAATGCAGAAATCTCAGTAATGGGATTTGTGTTGTTATAATGCTTAATAAAAAAAAAATGTCTGAAACGCCAGCACAGCACACTATCACAGCTACATAGTGATACGTTATATATAATATCTGTCTTAGATTCATAAACTACATTTTCATACTGAATTGCTATTAAGTACACACAACCTTGTTAAAGTTCATGATAAAAATTTCCAATCCCTTAATGAAGGATTTTGTTTCTATTTCTGTAGTGATGTCTCACCTTCCAGAACAAGGTCACATTCCTTCCCCCCAGAACTGGTGTAATTTCTCTCCACATGTCCAGTTTCCCTGATGGAGCTGCAATAAATGTAGCACACAAAAAAGAGATGTTCTAGGTGCAGAAAGGATAGACAGTTTAGACAGTTCAACTGCTTCCTCCCATTCAAAGAAATTCCACTTCCAACATCTCTTTTCCCCTATCACTGCCAGACCTTGGCAAACCATTACCCTTTAAGATCTTTTCCTCTTCATTCTTTTTTTTAATTAAGGTCTGGTTAATTTCCCTAGAAAATCTTTTCTTGCAGTTCCCAGATGCTTATTGCCACACCTGTACCATTCTCCAGGCTTCACATAGCACTGTAACTCCATCCTCCCAGGCATCTGGATTTCCCACTGCCTGCACTGGATGAAATATCAGAGACTAGCAGGTAGGATCAGAGCTATTCAAGAAGTCACCTTCTTGAAGTTTGCCTAGTGTGTTCTCTTTTATGCACGCAACACACTTTAGCTACACAGTAGAAGATTAACAACAAATAGCAAAGAGAGAGGCGGCAAGCAAAGAATATCCCTCAAACTTCCCTTCTCCATCGGCTGGACATACTTGCTTCCTTTGTTCTGATGGTCTGGATTTCACTCCACTCACTCCACCGCCAAAAATGCTTCGCTGCCCCACAGCGAACCCTCGCTGTGTATTCTGTGTATGGTTGCAGCCCACCCACAGTGATGCTCCTGTGAGGGGAATGCTTGTCTGAACTATTATGCTGCAATACAGAAACACAGAACAGTCAGAGCTCAGTTCAGCCTTGTCAGCAAGATGTTTTTGTCTTAAAAATATAGTTCTTCCTCCAGATCTCACAATAGGCAGTTACGCTTGACCTCAGAAAGATAATCAGGAGACAACAATTACAAAATTAAAAAAAATATATATATATAAATGCATGAGATCAAAAGACTGAGAGATACCAAAAGAGATCTGAAAGTCAACTCTGTCTAACTGTCCACGTAGGAGTTACTCACAATCCTCCAAATGAGTACTCTTTTCATCAAGGAGGGAATTTACTGAGATCTTGCCCTCACAGAGTCTGAGGCTATTATTTTATGTAAGCAGGATGCTGTTCCAGATCTATGCAGAGCAATCTACAGCTTTCTTTTCTTTCCATTTCTCCCTCAACCTTTTCCCTTGCTCCCTCCTAAGGGGCAGAGTGAGTTCTGCTAAGAGACAAGAAGTGAGTATGCTTTTAAGCCCCTCCTCTAAACTGTCTCCTGCAATGGCCACATTTGATCTAACAGCTCCTAAGCAATAAGTACACAACTTGATCACAACCTTCACTATGCCTTTTTAATGTGCTACAACCAAGCTGCCTTTCTAAGAAATGGACTACATAGAAGCCTCATTGTTTGTAAAAGATGAAGAACAGGAAAAGAAATCTACCCAAATAACCTTCAAGGAGATGGAAGAGGATAGGGGAAACAAACTGTTCTGGGGTTCCCTCACTGGAAACCAGACACATTTCCATCAAGTACAGTCCATAGTACACAGAAAGGTCATGGAGTAATATAAAAAAAATCTTCAACACAGCTCTCCACCACTTGTGTGTAAGATGATATGAGCAACAAAAACATAACAAAACAAGATCAGCATAACATTATACAACATTATATATACAATATCTATTATGTAAGATTACAATTGTGAGGCCCGTAAGTGTTTTCATTTACTTCAACAAATCTCAGAACCCAACTAGCAGGGCGCAGAGTCACATATGCAAATCATTCACACCATGCACTGCATCCAGAGAACAGGCACCGTTGGGACTGTGAATTAGTGCCAGCACTGGCTGCCCACATGGGCCACATAGTCAGAGTGGAGCCTGGGAGAAAACAGCTCCAGAAAACCGACATACCAGCATGCTCACAAGATTTACAGTATATGTGTATTGCTGGTGAATTATTTTTTTATATCAGAAGGATTCTCACACTGTAATTCTGTATGAAATTCAGGTTTCATACCAGTTCAACTTTCCCATGTGGATGAAGAATTTCAGTCTGACAAAGGAGTTCAATTCCATTGTTTTGATTATTCCAATGTAATGTGATTTCTGTCTCCGTGCATTCTTCCCACAACTGGAAAGGTGCAGTGGGATAAACTGCCAATAGAAAATCTGAGTTAGGTCTTGTAAAGCATAAAATATATATAAAAGTATTTTAAGGTATTTCAGCTGAGCAGTAAAAGCAAATAAAAGTACATATTTTTCTCTTACTCTAAAAGAAACAGATATAAACCAGTAAACGTTAATCTTAGAATGTAAAGGTAAGTATACAAGATTAAAGAAAAAAATCCTTGTGCTGATTCAGAAATATTCCAAAACCTCATGGACAAAAGCAAAAGACATTTATTTTAAATCCAGTAAAATTCTCTAATTCAAGACCTGGCAGAAGCTCCTGATGTAAGGTGGTAATATTTGCCGCATTTCCACACCCCAGAATCCAGTCTCTTCACCAGAAATTTTATTGACAGCTTTAGCACTGACTTCTGCCAGTCATTACCCCCTGGTAAACAGTGACAGTGCTACTTCTTCCAAAAGATTTCTGAGACATTTTACCTCTATGCAAGCAGTATTCAGTAAGGGAGGTAATTCTCAAACTCTCCCATATTATCAGTATAACTGTGAAGAATAAGACATGCCAATGCAATGGAATGGTATGCTTACAGCTTTGGCCATAAACCTAGAACTTATTGAATTACATTACTCCATGAAATACAATTGGAGGACTTTCAGACTCAAAGGAGCTTGTGTTTGATACAGAAAGTCCAGGTACCATATGCAAATTGGAAACAATGGACTTTCATCTTCCTTTACTTGCTGACATACTTTAAGTAAGGAAAATTCTACTGTAAATATTTGCAGGAGCAGAAAAAAACATAAAGGACTTCAAATCACTATTAGAGAAAGTAAACTTGTCATATATATAAAATATTATTTTTTTAACTTTGAACAATCACAAGGGCTGGAAAAAGGATATTGTAGTAAAATTTTAATGTACTTAGCACCTTGAATGTGTCTTCTTCCTTTACAGTAGCATAGCAGATGTTATTGTCCCATTTTAGGACTATCAATTCTTTTCTGGCAATAGCTGTTTATACCTGTATCACATATCATACCTATTCCTAAGTAACCTACACAGGTATTTTCCTTAAATTCCTCATTTTATATCCTTGCATCATGTTGCTTTCTGTACTATGAACCAGCTGCATGCAGGAAAGCAGCAGATCTTGAAGCATTAAGGGGTCATTTCAATAATCAAATCTGACCTATTGAAGCTGGTTTATACCATTAATACAACTTTCCAAAACTGAAACTCAAGAGAAAGCATTTAACTGTAGTACAGGGACAGATAACTAACAAAACAGAGAAGTTAAAAATCAAGGCCTTCCGTATTTTAAACTGGGGCACTCAAGTTATCAAGCTCAGAAGAAGCAGCAAAAAGCTCTCAACAAAGACATCAAAAAGACCTTACTTCTGTGATTTACATTAAAAGCATCCACAGCAGTTTTCTTTCCCAGTGGGTTTTCCACAGTCACTGTGACATTCCAGATCCTCTGCTGGCCTATATCCCAAGAACATGAGCACTGCTTGGAACAACTCGGTGTGCACAGAATCATTTTCTGGGAAAACCTATCAAAGAAAGGGATGGGTGGGACAGGAGCAAAGGCTGAAAAATATATTTTTCCCTAAAGAACAATCAACATAGATGTTGAAAATTCTGCTGTCAAACCAGAATGAACCATTATAAAAAAATAAGGCTGATGGGGAATATAAGAAGCCACCCAGTTCTTTCCCTTAGCGTGAAGTAGGATGAATATAGCTATTCTTAGAAGAAATTTTTCTTCCAAGTCTAAGTTTGTCTTTTTATGATACAGCTAAATTTCTTGTAGTGATTTCCTTATGGGAATTCTAAACCAGGGACTAATTTGTCAAGACTTAAACCATTTAGACATCTACTATTATTCTTTTAAATGAAGCTGTAAATTCAAGTGTACCTTCTAACCTTCCATTTTTAAATCATCATTATAATATCTTAATAGAAGAGACCTTATGGTATGTGCAATGATGGCCTGTCTTATGCTGAGATCTTTTGATTAAAGTTTGCTGTGGTGGTGAGGTATCTGTCCCATTTTCAGTTCCCCTCTCTCTGAGGCCCTGGTGTATAGCCTCTCTCCTCATGTGAGGGCTGTGTCTGATTTGCCACAGCTGTGTAACCTTGACTCAAAGTACTAAGAAGGAACTGTGAGAAAGTCTTCAGAGATATCTTAAAAAAAAAAAAGGTAAAGAAGCCAGCTGAAATTACAGAAATTATAGATACAAGTAGGATTTTTGAGAGGATTGTCAGTACTTCAAGGACTCAGGAAGGAAAACACCAGTTTGTAAACTCATAAAATCCCAAAGAAAAAGAACTGGGGAGGCTAATCAGGCTAGCTGGGCGTTAGCTGGGAATTATCAGTTTGAGTCAGCATTAGTGTCAATGGACTGTTGGCACATTAATATTCAGCCTACCAGCTGATTAGATCTAGTTATCTGTTCTGTGTGTACCCAATAATTATGTTACACTTTTAAGTTACCTATATACCGATTTCAGGGTGTCTTTGTACCCACTGGAAGATTGCTAAACAAGTTAACCCAAAAAAATGGGTAGAACAAGCTTCATCAGGCAGAACTTGATCTAAAGTTGACTGACAATTTTATACAGCTAGTCTAAATCAGAGCAGTTCCGTATTGCTCAGGCTTTGTCAAATAAGTGATAAATGAGATGTAAATAGGCAGGCAGCTAATTACAACAAAGATAAAAATTATTTCCCCAGATTTTAAAGGAAAGAAGGTGACTGTTCTATACAGCACATACCAGAGTTAATATAACAATGAGACTTACTTATCAGACAAGGTATATTTTGGTGAATACTTTTCATAGAGATAGGTGTCTCCTCCTTGGCTCCAAGTACATGTTACTATTCTCATGTCTTGAGTTTGGCAGGAAAAATCTTTAGGTGTATCAGGTGCTCCTTGTCAGAGGGAATAACGAAAAATGCATCAAGAGCATGGCAGCCAAGGCAAAAGTCACCAACTTTTTTAATATAGTAACAAGCTAGAAATAATGAATAAGTAGAAAGCCTGGTTTACTAAAGTTGTTACGGAAATTACACTTATCCAGTGACCAGATTGCAGAAATAGTCAGAATAATATCATAAATTAATAGCAGTCCAGAAACTTTTACTTGTTATCTTTTGTTACATTTATACATTCATCAATTAATCTCTTTTGTTTCCTATCTGTAAAAATTCCTGAACCTGTTTGATGCTATCCTTTAATGCTTGCAATGCATAAGTTTACAAATCTGAAGTCAGATATTAACAGAGATCAGCTGTACAAGACAGGATCATGACAACTTACTGCAGACTTTTTTTTACTCCCTCCATTCCCACAGTCATTCTTGTCTTAATAACAGGAAAACAGAACTGTAATAACGTGTTCACTTACTACCCACAAGGAAAATTGAATGAGCTAAGCACTGATCTTCATTGCAAGGCTCTTTACAGTAGACATGGATGTGAGGTGCTTTGTGATGTGCCACACTTTTCACAGTGAGAAGTCCAAGTCGACCGTTTGTGTGATTGAAAGCACGAACAGCAGGGAGTACAGAGAATTCCTTAATGATTTGATCCTTCCTTCCAATGCAACAAAAAGTGGTATCAGAGCCTTCTTCTAAAATTTTTTCATTTGGAAATATTTGTGGTCTGCTGCTATTTGAAGTGTCCAGGTCTGAAAATTAACATACGAAAAAACATTTCAAAATCTGCTCAGGGCAGCAACCTTCAACCAGAACACACAGCTAAGCATTTATGTAAGAAATCGTCTATGTTTTATTATCCATTTATGGACTTCCATTTAGTACTCTTCCCCACAGAGAGATGAACCTCACATGTTATAATTTCTCTTAAACTTATGAATATGTAACTTGGTCCAACAAGCTACCCAAGTGATTAAACCCATCTCACCACCTTTCACTTAGAGGGAAAAAAACAAACTGTAGAGTCAAGAACTGTCTTTACAGAGGAACATCACCTCCTGCACCTATGCCCAGGCTCATGCTTACAAACAAAATGCCTGCTCTGGAAGACTATGAATAGGGAGCTAAACAAACATCATGTTCTGAAGCTCATGCAGAGCTTGACTAAGAGGAGTTATTAGTGACTGAATCAGATCAGTAAGGTGACATTCAACTTGGAACAAGATTCCTACGGCATTCAAGTCTGGACTGCTTGCTGGATGCAAAAAATAGTGGAATTTAAGTGCCTCAGTCTTTTACACATGTTGCATGAATAAAATCTATTCTCAAGAAACTGAACCAAAAATCTCATGATGTCTAGAGTTACTGCCTTTCAGAGAGCTCTAAATCAGTTCTGTAATGCAGGTTCAGTTTGTGACCAAGAAATAGTATTTTTGAACCTTATCCAGTTTCAACTGCAAAAATAAAATCTCCAAGACTGAGGTTAGTGAGACAGAAGGGGAGTCCTGCATCCTATTTCCCATTATATAAGGACAGGGAGATGAACAATTTAAGTGTCATAATCCAAGTATAAAGACCTGTGATACTTCTTCTACCATGATGTATCTTATCTCAACTAAAAGTCCTTGCTGCTCCAAATGAGAATAGTTTCATTATAAAATCACTGTAACAATTTTGTCTAAAGCAGTTACATATTTCATTTAAATAAAATTCCCTGGAAACCAAACTGTTCCAGTAAGACAGTAATTTGTAAAAAAAAAAAAAAGAAAAGTGCTTTCTCATTTTATTAATTACATTTTTGGTTCACTCCCTGTTTACTCTCACAGAATGCATTAAAAGTTCATTCCAAGTGACATAAGGAGCTGAATTGCTCCTTTCTCTCTGTTTCTGTAATATGAATAAAACTATGAAACCAGACAAAAGCAACACATGCATGAGATCATGCAGCCATAGCTATGCACTTCCCCTCCTCTCCCCAAGTCTGGGGCAGGGCTGTGTCTGGCCTGGTAACAGGCTACACTGCAGCCTATCCAAGATCCCAAGCCACTCCAAGTGCTCTGAAACATCTGGCTTACTATTTAGGAAGATAATCTGCAAATTCTAACAATGGCTGAAGCACTACTGTTATTACCAGCAAAAAATAAGGAATTGGTTAATTCTGAGAGATTAATGAGCTCAAAATAGATTCTTGACTTGATACCACCTCTCCTGAACTTTCACAATTACAGGCACTGGTGAATTACAAACTAACTTTGTACGAGAAAAAATAAAATCAATATTGCAAAATCTTGTTTTGCTTACCCAATACAGTTTCCCACAGACTCCACTGACTCCAGATTTTTGATGTTTCTGCTTTGCTCCTGATTCTCACCGTATGTGACACACACTCCAAAGGTAAGTCTGAATACCATATCCAATGAAAAGGCTTTCCTAATTTATCAAGTGTGACATTATGAAATTCCTACAAACAAAGACCAGTAAGGCAAAGTATTGAAAACACAGCAATGTGTAGACACTTTGAAAATGCAATCAAAAGCAGTGAAAGAGAGAATGCTCAAAGGAGGAAAATGCTCTTGAAAAATGAAACTCTGAAATGCCACTTGCTACCTGTGATGTCATGCTAAGTAATTAATAGCTAATTTGCTTCTTACAGATCTGTATTAGCAGTAGCAGAGTGACTGATGCGCTGACATATTTGTGAGTCAAGCCTTACTTCTCATGACATGAATTTGCTCTCAGAGACTTTCAGCAGGTTATTATGCCTGATATTACATGAGTAGCAGCATGCACAGTTGCTGCTGCCTACAAATGCATCCTGGGTTACGTATTCCCATGGTGGAGTCACCATCCCTGGAGTGATTTAAAAGACATGTAGATTCAGCATTTAGGCACATGGTTTAGTGGTGGACTTGGTAGTGTCAGGTTAATGGTTGGACTTGATGATCTTACAGACTTTTTCCAACCTGTAAGATTCTACAATTCCATATATTTTTGCACTTCTTAAAGTAACTTTACCAGAGTTTCATCATATAGATTGTATGGGTTGTACCAAAGCTCTGGCTCACACTGACCTCTAGAGAACTGCTCTCTAGTACTGCTTTCCATCAACAAAACTTGCCCTTTCATATTACATTTCTAGAAAAAAATCTACAACAAGTTCAAATTTTAATTTCTCAGTTATAGCTCTAAGGAATGAAGTCACTGCTTTGGAACTTATATAGGCTGTCCACATTTTGGTGCAAGTAGACTCATAGAGTTTTGGTACACATTCTTCAGAAAAACACAGAAGGAAATATATTCCTGTGGGGTAGTGACATCCAAAGTAACCTGTTTGTTTTCCTTCTCATGTTTATTACAAGAAACTCTTACTTTTTTCCAGCAAGTTAGTAAGAGTTTGTTGAAGGACACTCCAAAAAACATAAAACTTAATTGTTTGTAGCTATATGGCCACAGTTATTAATTTCAGCATTACATGTAATCACAGGGTATTAAAAATCCTATCTAACATACCAAAGTAGTAAAAATCTTCAGAACTGAATAGAGCTCATCTGCAGTAAAGATGTGATTCTTCAAACTTTTAGACAAAATACTACTAGCCAGGCTGATCAGAGTAAGTTGTGATTCTTAACAGTGCATATCTTATTTTATGGATCAGTGATTTCAGATAAAATATGCCCTTCTCTGTTTTATAACAACTTTAAATGAACCAGTGCAGATTTCCAGTTTTATTATGTTTTAATACATGCCTTTCATATTCTTCCATACTTTAGTGAACAGATGACTCACAATAGGTAATCACAATACAACCAAAACAAACATTTCATTGCCAAAAGATTTTGTCAAACTCAAAGGAAAGAAAATTTTCTTCAGAGACTCTTGTCACACTGAAGTCATTGGGAAAACACCCAGAACGGGCCTAAGTCTATGACTTGGGTGATCTCCTCCTCTTCAGAAAATTTGGCTGGTTTAGGTGTTAAGGAAAACTACCAGGACAGGGACTTTGCAAAGAGACATCACTACTTCTTTCCTTTCATTTAGCTTCCTTTATATTTTAAAGGACTAGTATACTTCTTTTCAAGGAATACTTACTGTCCACACAGTCTTGTTAGTGTCATCTGTTTGACTGATTTGTATTTCAAAAGATATTGCCAGCTTAGCATCACGTGCTGACTTGACAACATCCCATTCCACCAGCAGCTGCTGAAGAGCCAAATCCCTGGAAACATTGAGGTATGTTACTGGAAACACAGCAGATTCTAGGAGCACAAAAAGGACAGGAAAATACTATTGGTTAGCTAAGATACAAAGTTAATCTGAAACAATAGTGCTTAGAGGAAAGACGGCATAAACAAAAGAGATCAAGACATGCTGCTGATAACAAAAACAAATATAATCTTTCATTTTAAGGAATCAGCAGGCTAAAATGAGGTTCCCGAATCTGCTCAGTAGCCCTCTCACCTTGACATCTGAAATGCTATTTAATGCCCTCAGTTTACTAGATTTTTTTATGGGAATATGGATCCTTCCTTTCATATTCTTATGAAGAGGAATAACATAATGTATTAATAGGGACTAGATTCCAAGAAATCCCAGTCCCAGAAAGCCTTCTTATCACTAGGGCAGAAACTCTAGCCTCAGTTTTGATCTTTGACATAATTCAGATTCAGCTAGTTAATGCAAAACAAGTATTAGAAGAGGCTAGATCAAGAGATTCCCTCCAGTAGCAACTCAGATGATAGTCTAGTATTAAGCACATTCCTGGTTGCTTTACACAGAGCTTAGATACCTTAATTGGAACTATGGATTCTTCTGCTGGAGTGAGACACCTAGTTCTAATGGTATCTTCATTCTTCTGTGGGTCTGGAAGTAATTCCCATAATAAAAGTTTAAAAGTGTCTTTTTTGCTTCTGAGACAGAAAAGGCCCTGTTAAAATATTATTTTGCTGCAAGCTACAGATAACCTTGTAAGTGGTTCCTCTTTTTAGATGTTTGCTTTTTCACCCCTCCCAAAAAAACCCTAACTCTTGGAAGAGATGAAATATAACACTCACTGATTTCTAACTTCTCTCACTCCCGAAATATAAACAAACAAACATAAACCTCCTAAACTTGATCTGGTTGTTAAAGAAAACAGGGAGCTGAAAAGGCTTTTTCTTTTGCCACAGTTGGTTTCCAAGGTACTTCTGCTTGTTACAAATGACATGGTCAGAATGTTTATGCTGACCAGGACACAGAAAAGAAGTCACAGAAATAGCTGCATCTTTTAATAAAACAGAACTCATTCTGTGCATTCCTGGCACACTACAGCCACAGTCCCCAGGGGCACAGTGGATAGAGAGACCTCAGCAGCTCCTTCTCACGGAAGTGCCACCTCCACTCATGTCTCCCAGATGCACTTCACCCACTGCATTACCTGAGATTTTCACAGACTATTACCAGCAAAAACACAAACATTCAGAAGATTTAGATTGAGAATCTACACTTTGATAGATGCTTCTGGCAGACATCATGTTTCCAAACATTCTGAAATTTATCTTGTGGTGTTTGCTCTGCACTAATTTCTGTGCAGCAGTTTCCCCATATATGGATTTTTACATTAGCTGTTAGCAATGAAAAGCTCAAGAGAAGCTGCAGTTATAACAATCTCTGATCACTCAAAGAAAGCAAATAAAGCTTTATAAACATACTTGTTAATTATTAGAATACAGACCCTAACACAGCTAATTGTTTATACATGTCCAGCCTATATTAGAGATTAAATGGAGGAAAGAATATATTTTACCATTAATATCAAGATATTAAAAACTACTGGAAGAAAGGATTTTCTTTTAGCAAATCATCCACAAACTCTGTTGGTATATTTTTAACCTATTCCATTTTGAAGGGTACTAGAATTCAAAGCAAAATGAAAACCATATGTTTTCAGTCTAGAGGGAACTACTGCTATACACTTCTTCGGATAAGCTTGGAGGGAGAAATTAAGGTTTCACTGTTCTAATATTTGATCTGAGAATCAAAACTGTGGTATCCAAAAATCATTTTGGAGGAAGATGCATTTATGCACACATACCTTCTATCAATTCTCACTTCAGCCATAATGGATAATTACTGGGTGATTGCTAACCTGTGTAAATTATGTGAAAGCAGAATTTGACTTCATCAGTGTCTTCTGTGAGGTAAATGCAAATTGTTTCAACTGCAGATGTAAAACTTCCTTTTTGGCTATGGTTATGACACTGTCCTTGAAAAACATATCTGCTGCTTCACAGCTGCTTTTGAAAAATTATTGTCATCAATATTATACTGCCATAAGGAAACCCAGGACCTATGTGTCTGAAGCTGAAAATAAGAGGACAAATTTCACTGAATGATGACAGAGCATCAATTTTAGGGTTTTTTTGGGAAATCTTATTAGCTTCATTGGCAACAACTGACTAGGCAAAGAGCCAAAATTACCAAAACAACACAGTGAGCCACAAAATTAATTGTGGAAGTGGAGTATCTTTCTTAATTCTAGGAGGTAGGACAAGACACACTTCATTTCCCCACATTCTAAGGACTTGCACCATCAAAACAAGATAAAGGCTGTTAAAATCCCACTTATGATAAGGAATTTACTGTAATGTTGTTCCTCTCCAGCATGTAATCTTTGCTGCTCATTTTCTCATTAACCTTACTTGTATGTTCATCATCCATTTACCTAAAGCACCATTCACTAACCCTTCTAGATCTCACTTCACATACAAGGAGGTGGCTGATCTAGAGCTCTGGGCCTTGCCATTATCATGTTTTCTGTCTGCAGTGCTGAGGCAACTGGGGGAGAAAGGAATTGGTAAAAGGAAGTGATCAAGCTAGTCTCTCAATGAAATGCACAAAGAAAGTTGTCCAGGAAAACTAAACAAATACACCTGAAAGAAAACGAGCCAGTTGGCAGAAACTTTTTCCTTTTTCAGGGTGCACAATTAAAAGAAACCCTAGCATATCTTCTAAATTTCCCTATACTTATTCTGCTATTTCTCCATCAAATTCTAATAGCAAACCTAACTACTATGCCTATTGCATTGACAATGAACATGCCTTTCTTAATCTACATCTGTTTCTTTTTGTCCAAACTGAAATGCTATCCCTTTTTCCCCCATTGAGAATATTTTCACCTGCCACATTTAATTAACCTGATAAAAACCACAAAGGTGTCATTAGTTTCTGTTTTTTCTCCATCTGTACAAGTGTCCCTCTACAACCTCTTCAGTATCACTTTAGACCCCACATATTTTTGTTTTCCACAGAGTCTGGCATTAACACAGTCTAGATCACCAGCCAGAGCTTATACACAGTACCAACAAACAGAAGAAACAATATGGTTAAGGATATATCCAAGATCCTGATGGCCACAAAGTTATAATGTGAGTATTAAAGAATTCTGCAGCATAATTTTAACATGTAGGAATATTTGTAGCATTCACAGTTACAATATTCCCCTCCTAACAAGCTGAAAAGATCGAGATCTCTTTAAGACTTGTTTTAACTTGAAAACTAACTCAAGACTATGTGAATAGCTTAATGATTCACAACAGACAAATTTTATTCCTGAACAATTGCATGTGAAAACAAATTACCAAGTTACTGTAATGCAGTAACTGTTTGGACTTGCCTGCATTACAAAGTTTTGACACTCTAGGAGCACAGATAATAGAATTTCAAAACCACTGAGCTGGCACCTTGGGTGAAGGCTGTGTGAACTCGTGAATTTCAAGGCTGAAGAGAGGCAAAATGTCTGAAACAGATACATTACCCCCTTCAGTATGATAACAAACATATTTATAAAAAAAAAATCTCTCTTCGCAAAATTAATTAAGGCAATAAAACTTCTAATATGCAGACTAGAGCCTGGTGAGGTCTGCCTTCTTAACAGTGGTCACAGAAAAGTCAATAAAATTTTTCATTTCCTTTTTTCTTTTAATTAAGTCATGCCCAAATGCTATTGTTAGCAGCAAGGGCACAAGCAGAATTTTACTTTAAAACACACAGCTTTCTGGAAAGTTGTAGTTATATTCAACTTTGTCCCCTATGAAGATGCAGATTTGCTATTTTTCTTTGCATTGTATACATATGCGAAATGTAAAAAGTAAAAATCAGATCCTGTAATCTTGTGGCACAATCAAAAAAAGAGCCAACAGAAGTGCTGATGATTTCATAGATGAGACAAACAAAAAGAGAAAGGAAAGATGTAAAAAAGCATAAAAATTGTCAAAGAAGAAATTAATTGAAGATGACAGCACAGACTACCAAAAAAAAAAAAAAGCAGAAGCAAATAAATAAGTACACTGTGGTGTCACATCTTTGCAAGTTGTTGATTCAAGATGCAATTTTGCATAACGGGGTCACAGAAGGTAATAATAGAAGTTGCTCCATCACATTACAAAACAGAATAGCTTGATTAAGTGCATAATGTGTTGCTTAATTGCAGACTCACAGGTAAGCAAGTCCAAAGCTTCAACTGCTGTAGATTGGATCCAAATTAAAAAAATTAAACATTCAGTCATTTACCTTGCTGTGAGTATGTAGTGTAGCAAGTCCTCAGGGGGAGCAGTACTGTCAGAACAATGAAGTGATTCATCCTTTGCCCACCTCTTCCTGCACAAGACTTACCAGAAAAGAAGACATTTTTATTTATTTGTTTCTTTTAGGAGAAATGCATCTCAAACAATAGTCCAGATAATATTATTGTATTTAAGAATGAACAAATAAAGACCGAATCACATGAACTCCAGGCAGTTTAAGATAAATTCAGGAAGAATGAACAAAGATAAGAAATGGAAAAGCACTCTTGGTTTTAGGATCTGGTTACAGCATAGAGAGAAGCACTACAGTCAAGAAGTCCAATTGAGTCTCCACTACCTTTAAAGTTTTCCATCCATTTATTTCAAAGGAATATTGAAACAAAAGTTTGTCCTGATTTATTTTGGCTTTCCTCCTCCAAAAGTAACAAGACATCCATGCCAACAAGGAAAGGAAAGTATTAAGGAGGACACTATATGGAGGACTTTAGTTAGACCGGAGTTGAAATACACGTATCAGTCTTAGCAAGTTTCATTGCCCGAAGGGCTGTCACCACAACAGATGACAGAGTTCTATCTAGAATTTCTTTTACAGCTCCTATACTCACATATAACAGTACAAAACTCTGTTTGACTTGCACAGCCCAGTTCTGAAGGGCTGATCATGTCAGATCTCAGAAGACATGAATCACCTGCAAATCCCCCCATGCAGAAAACAGAGGTAAATATCGAGCAGCAGTACGCTTAAAGCTGTGAGTAAGAGGGTACAGGAGTACAAAAACAGGAACAGGACAATGGATACAGCTATCTTTAACTTAGAACTTTTACGTTTTGCATTTCTGGAGCTGTGTAGAATACTGATAAAGTGAGTCTTCTATCACTGCTTCCATAACAGAAGTTGAAACCGTTTAGCAGGAAATAACCAGAATTACCTGTTCCCACAAAAGCTAAGGACAGGACACTTACTGATTTCAGAAGGGCCAGGAATTCACTACAGAATTTATTCCTACTAGAAAACCTTCAATTTAATACCGCAGAGCTACAGGCTTTTATGTCTAATAAGTTTAATTACATTCAATGATTTTGAGAAGCTCTGGATTTCTCCAAAGGATCAGAAGAGAAGAATTTGATTACTTTTTTTTCTTAATATGCTTTTAAAAGTTACATGAACACTGTAGAAGAGTCCTGCATGCAGCACTGCAACCCAGGACTCAGTGTACACAGCAGGAACCCTTGCTGCAGTGTGCACCAGCTTTTCCTTGTGAGCTCAAATGCTTTATATGGAGGGCCCCATATTTAACATGTCAGTGTTGTCTTCCCTGAAGTACAAGGTTCTGCAGTCTTTCTTGCCATTACACCAATACCCTCAAAAATATTTAAATAGCACCAAAACCAATATGCATGAAGAATCTACATATTTTTGAGGAGCTAGGCCTAATTCACATGGAACTAATAGACTGTTCCACAAACTGATTTAGGAAAATCTGATTTTTAGTGGATTTTTCTAAATTTAGACTTTTTTGCCACCTGATCAAATTTTATATCTTAAAGAGAAAATAATTTGATCTGTTTTGTCTAGAATAAACAAGATAGAATGACTCTTTCTTATAGAGCAGAAAGTGGCAAGTAAGGGACACAAAAAGAAGTCTTTCCAAAGCACATTATGTTAAAACTTCTGGTAACTCTTCAGGAGGTTGTTTTTGTTTTGAATTGTGT
>JAWWLZ010000094.1:58428726-58453371 GCA_035041345.1 Poliocrania exsul
GAGACAGTGTCAAAGGCCTTGCTGAAGTCCAGATAGACCACATCCACAGCCTTCCCCTCATCCACCAGGTGGGTCACAAACAGTTTTACACAAACAGTATTTGAATCCAGGTCTATTGGAGGTCAGGATGTGCTTGGCACCTGTCAAGCCTGCAAAGGGCTTCAGCTCTAACTCAGTGCTATTAGATGTCTACACAAAGAAAATTGGAATTCCCAGCAGGAGGTGTGTGTGGCTTGGCTGTGCTATGTGCTCATCACATGTATTGGTAAGAGGGTCAAGAAGTTTATGATGAGATGCAAGAGATGATTAAAACAAGCAAACTGGCAAGCAAGAGATGAGGAATCTGCAACACAGGAGCATGGTATTAACCTGATGATTTGTTGCCTCCACTAGGCAGTGTGCCTAACCTTGGTATATCTGAGTTGCATCATTTCAGGGAATATTGTCCTTGAGTGATTAGTACTGCAGTGAAGTTACAGGTCAAATGGTCTGAAACACGGCCTATTTAGGAAGATGGAAAAAGAGGTGGTTGTTTAGTCTGGAGGAGGAAAGATTGTGGGAAGGCAGGGTACAGCTTCAAAATTGCAGAAAAGAGGAAAGGAATAAAATGTTGCAAAGAAGGCAGGAAGTAGTGATGGCGATAATGCGGTAGAAGTATTAGGTAGTCCGTCTCTGGCTTAAGTTGCCTAAGACGGCATTGAGTCCTCATCAATTAAACTAAAAATTAATTAGACAAGTATCACTGAGTGACATGGATACTGTAAATGGGCAGGGAGATAACATGCTTTATTCTTGCAGTAGTTTCAGTAATTTTTGTGATATCTTTGTGTACTGAAAATACACAGAAAGCTGTGTATTTCAATAGCTGTTTATGAAGGGCCTCTCCTAATCTTTAGTGCTCCTTGATTTTAGAGAGCTGTACTGAACATTTTGCACAGATTAAAAGGGGGTTTTTTCCCTGCAAGCTGTTTTCCAGCATCCCATATTTGAGGAGAATACAGCAGAGCTTTGTCATTTTAGCAATTGTGTGATAAAAGCAGTTTATTTTCTTGTTTTCTTCCTTGTGTTCACAGTCTCTTGAGTTTGTTTTACTAGCATTCATTGCCAACACATTCAAAGCAGAGAAACTAGTCAGAAGAAACCTTGTAAAACGCTGACAGCTGTTCATTATACCATATCACTGACTACAGTTTGTGAGGCTTTTTCTGATTCTCAGGACTGTATATGATAAACAAACATAATTACTATAGTCAAGACTTGTTTAAGCCCAACTAAGAGCACTAGTCCAAGTGTGTAGAGGTTCACAGGGAGCAGAGTGATCAGGGAGGCGAGGAGCTGTCTGATTCTGTGGTTAAGTAACATACCAAGAGTCCAGAGCTGACAGCTTACTTATCACTACTTATTAGTGTTTTAGTAGAAAGAAATGGGTCTCTTCTCTGTTCACTGCACTCTTTTCCTGCACAGTCTATTTCCCTTCTGACCCCATGATTCATGTTTATGAAACTTTCTAAATCAGTGGTGTTACTTTCTGCTTAAGAATAAGGCTCTCTGCCAGCTCCGATTAGGGGAAATGCTTGAACATATACAACCAGATGGTCCTTGCTTGCTTTGCTTAGGTGGTGCATAGTTAGGCAGCAGTAATCAAAGGGTGCAAATTCAATGCAGTGCCTGTCAGACACCCTGGATTGGGACCCAAATAACTATGTTTGCATTATGTTCAGACCTAGCTCAGGTGTTCCTAAACCTTCCTATGAATGGCATTTCTATTAGTTTGTGATTTGGCGAAATCTGAGCAGATTTTCATGCAAGCAATAAAAGGTCTAATGTTCTCAGATTGTCCCACTATATAGCAAAATTTAGTTTCAATCTTGAAATTTTGGAAATGAATTTTTAAACCTAATATAGTCTATTCTGTCCTTATTTTACTCACAGAAATGGAGGTTGTGTTTTGCCAAAACTAGGAACAAACCAGAATGTTGTAGCAACACTCCTTAAATGGTAAACATTTGGCAAAAGAAGAAGGTATGTAATAGTATAATTGAAACAACAACTTTATATTGCCAGCTCTCTTGCTTGTGGGCAGTATCATTTAAGATCTTTATTTTATAAAGCTAAGACAATGATAAATCAATTGACTTATGGTTCTTAGAAACGGTGATAACTTTTAACCTGAATTTTTTGTCTTGTTCTCATGAAAAGTAGGATTTGAACGTGGTATGACCTTTGCATTTCTTATAACAGCCAGGTAACCTGATGTTATTAATAACAAAGTATTTAGAAATGTTGTTCTAGTTCTGGGCAGACAAGTGGCATGTACTGTCTTATCAGTTGGCTGTCTCCTGCATACCTTCTTAGGGAAGTGAATAGCTGGCACACTTAGAGAACTCTGGTTAAGATAATCTGGGGACAAGGGCAAGGGAACTGGAGGTGCTGGAGACAGATGGGCATGATATCTGGCAAATACTTGCCTACACTGTTTGTGGTTATAGCCTCTGGTTTTTATTCCTTCCTAATCACTAGCCCTGTAAAGAATTTTAGATGAAAAGTTAAGATTAAGGATCATTCCTTTTACCTTTTTTTTTGTAATGGGTGATCCTAAAACCTAAAGAACTTCTATGACAGTGTGATTCAGAATGGGGAGAGAAGGAGAAAAAGTAAACCAAAGGGACAGTAATATTTGCTGCTATATTCTTAGAATGCACAACAGCATCATAGATGCCCTCAGTGCATAGCTGCCTTCTAAAAAGTAGAGAAGACAGGGAGTGAGTCACCAAAATGTTTTTAAAAGCTAGCAGCAGTTTCTTCCATTTTTGGTGTACTTTGCAAGATATACTCTAATGTACTCTGCTCTCCAGTTCCATCAAGGACACATTCTGCTGTCTGTCCCCCAACGACAGAAATACATATGTGTTTTATATAATGATTCTCATGGAACTGAGCTTAGCACAGTGGCCCTCCACACACCAGATGCAGCTGGTTGGTCTCATTTTTTCTCTCTTAATCAATGTTCTAATCACATGTGGCCATAGGCGTGGTAGTGGTCATTCTACGATGCTGTAGCCAAGGCAAGAAGGGAGAATTTTTCTGTACCTCATAGCATGGCCCTTGAAATAAAAGAGCCTTCTCAGAGGCACACTGCAGAGCTGCAGCCAGACCTTGCTCTACTGCACCACATGTGGACCCATTTTTCAAGGAAATACTCCCCATCACATGTTCTAGGATGCCTCCATCTGTCAGTGTCAAAGAGAAAGTAATTGCAAGGTCTACAAATGTCTTATGGTGAACAGCTTATTTTATTAAACATTCAGTCTTTCCTTTCTTCTCTCAGAGAGTTTACAATAAGACCAGCCTCTGACTTTGTGGAGTAAAATGCATATTGGATCAAGTTCCTATATTAAATATCAGCTTGCTGGGCCATGTCAGCCACAGGTTTTACATGTGATACCTGCAGCCTAATGTTATATAGCTAAAAAAGTAGAACTACCTATGAAAATAAAAAAACTTCAGCTTGCTCTGATGTAGATTTTCTCATGCTTGTATTGGCAAAATTAGAATAAATTGATAGTAACATATCACTTTGTGGAGATCTTATGTCTTTTTTTTTTCTAAGTGACAATTTTTTAAAATATCTCGGATGAAAAAAAGTTGAATTATCTCTGCATAAAATAAATACATGCATTATTAAATGATGAAAGATAATTTTATGCACACTTTGCTGTGCCCCAGTACCAAATAAATATCATAGAAGTATTGCATGTGTGCATAAAACTGAAAAATATGCCCGATAATTTCTTTGATGTGTTTTGCCTTTGGGAAGGGATTGTCTTTTAAAAGGCTGTGATTTTCTAAAACTGAGCAAAACAGCTAGAAATAACATTATAACAGAGACTTTAAGCTTATAGCTTTCATATATTTAATTTTTTTCTTCCTAAGAGGCCAGTTTTTATAAACACGTGAAAATTTTCAGAATGTGTCCGATAAGACTACACTTAAATTTGGTATTGGTTAGGTGAAATTGGAAGCCCAGGTATCCCAAGACAGAGCACCTAATTGGCATTCTGCTACCTATACCCAACATGGTAGGCAAGATGAAGAATATACTTTCCCCTTCGTCCTCCTCTGTTGAAGGTCAAATCATTACTCTGATCGCTTAATAAGAACTGTCATGCTGACAAGCCTGTTGAGCAGACACATCCTCTTGCCCGGTATCCTGTCTCTGACCAGGACAGGTAGCAGATGTCTAGCAAGAGCTAGAACAGTACCTGCTACCTGGTATGCTGTCCTAGTTGGTCTTTGGCTGCTTTATGCCTTCCTGAGTCTGTGGTTGCATCTGGACAGTGCCTAACAGCCACTGACAGATTCAATAGTGTAATATTCTTCAGTGTTTTTGAGCAGTCTGCTATAGCTTTTCTGTGCATTCCTCTGGGAGAAACAAGTCAGATAATAGAGAGGATGTCTGCTTTTGATGGCCCCTCCTTGAAGGGCACCTGAATGTGCTTTTGCCAGGAGCAAGGCAGAAAGATGGGCAAACAGCACTTTCCATAGGATGGAGTGGAACAGGCACAGGAGAGGCACTACGGCTGTATTTCTGTTTCTAAATGAGTTAGACTTAGGAGAGGAGCTCAAACATGGAGCTGCTACTTAGCTGCTAGCAGACTCTAGTACAGTTTTGGCCATGTCAGCTAGCACTGTCTGAAATACTTGCCTGAGCATGGTGCAGGCAATAGCACATTGCAGGTTATACCTAGCCTATTCCCAATGGGCATTCATATGTTGAAGCCCTACCCTTGAACAAAGCCCTTTTTCTGTTCTCAGAAAACTAAAATTGAAAGAAAAAACATGCAAAAAAAAATTAGAGCTGTATAATCACCACATGGAACAAAAAGTAGACCCAGAGCCAGCGTTGTACAATGTGAACACTGCCATTTGGCCTGGGGTATGGGAACAATCCCTGCCCTTGTGTTACTTAATGGAATGAATGGACACAGAGATACTGGGAAGCTGATCAGAAAAGTAGTAAGCACACCCCAGCCAGAACTCAGAAGTAGTAGGGGGAGTGCTTTTTTTATGAACCTGAGTAGTTACGTGGAACTGATTGTATGTTGGAAACCCACTACACCAATGGAATGAGAGTAAGCCTGAATCCAACATTGAGATAATTAGGACACTATAAGCCATTTTAATCTGTTCTGTCTCAATATGACCTCCTCTACTTTAAAACAAGTTTATACTCCTAGTTTATGTCCTTTCATATAAAAAATGTTAAAGCTTAGTGAAACTGAAACTAATGAAGCCTTCACAGAGTCATTCTGACATCTCCATTAGACCCACACTCTAACACATTCACAAAACACTGGATACATGGAGCCCATACCTTAGACACGTACCTTGTTCCACAGAAAATACTATCAGTAAAATTTTCAGACACTCCTCTGTGTGAGTTGTCATCTATACAACTTCCTTTTAGTCATCATTACACTTCTATAGCATGGTACTCAGGAATAAGTCCTGTGTCACACAACACTGGTAATGCAGTCTTCAAAGTCTGATAGACAAGAGATGTAAGCAGCTTTAACCACAGTGCAGTGACCATAAATTTATCTTCAAAAGAACATTGGTCTTCCAGATTGTCTCTCCTCATAATCCTGTTTGAACCAAGTTGAGCCAAGCTGTGCTGAGCACCATTTTCCAACAACTCAGTCTGAGACCTGAATTTTACTCCATCTCTTCCAGACTCGTCACACTGGCTATAACTAGCTACATGTGGTTAAATACATGCTGGTTCTTTCAGTTTCTTGTTTCCAGAAATCTGGGTATGTTTTTTCTAGAAATGGAAAAGTTTTCTCTCAGCTGACATAAATTTCTGTAACCACATCATCTGTCATTGAATTTACATATTTTGCATAATAACAGATCTCATAAAAGTTGATTTCTCAGCTATTCTCTTTAACAAGAAATATTCAGTCAGAAAGAAAAAACAAGAAACATAAAAGCAATTTAAAGGAGAAAATGCTGAAAGCACTGCATATCAGGCATATGTATAACAAATACTCACACTTTTTCATTCATCTTCTCAAAGGCCACTGCAATCCTACAAAGGGTAGAGAAGACAGCCAGGATAAAGATAGACATGTAATCCAAGAAAGATAAGAAATCTCGATGGTGCTAAATATATTCACCATATAAATCACTTCAAATGCCTCTTTCTCTGAATCCACAACCCTGTCAGTGTTTTCCAACACTTCATCAATTTGTTGTGGAGAATGAAATGGAATGCTAACTTCCTTTTTTCCATTGGCATCCTCTGGTGCCAGTAAATCACTTGCCCCCTAGGTTGTCACAGCAGAGAAGTCAACAAACTGAACTTATCTAGACAAACTGAGGCCTAATTTGAAGCATTCAGCTGATCTCATATTCCACATGGGGAATATTCAGAGGGAACATTAATAAAACTCATGAGCATGATGAAAAGAGGCAAAACCAATCTCTTGAGTAAAAAACTGAAAGGAGTTGGCTCATTTCCTGGTCCAGAATGGTTAACAACATACAGATTATTTTTCTCTGCTGCAAATGGCCTTTGCTAACATGCAAGTCAAACCTGACAGTCAATATATGCTTCCAAGAAAAGACATTTTAGGTGTTCAGAGCCTGGAATATGGTGAAATCACTGTTTTCACTCTCTTCCTCAGTGCATCAACAGAAGCATAAAGTACTCAACTTCACTGAGTACATTAGCAACTTGATGCACAGGGACTTTATACCATGACACCATTTAAACTTAATTAAAGTTCTCCAGCTGAATTCCCTGAAGCCCTCAGCTGAAACTGTACTTCTAATGGTGTTTGAATTCATTTCCCTCCATGAGTTTTTATCCGTAAGTTTTTTACCTTTTATGTCATTAGGAATTGCAGCACAATTTGCATGTTTTACAATCACTATGTCCATGTTTCCTAATCATGTGGATTTCCTCCTTAATTGAATTTCAACAGAATTACTCTGCATGCCGTGATAGATAGGGCAGAAAGACCTGACATACTGCATTGATCTCCACTACCATCATCACTTGCCAAATTGGATCTTGACACTGTTCATTTGTGGAAGGTTCTATTAATTTACTGACTGCCTTAATTTTTTTCTATTCATGTTTTCATCTTGTTTTTCTCCAAATGCTTTTCTTTTTCCTCCTTTCCACCTACTATCTTGATTTTCTTCTCAACTGTGTAATCAACAGAGTATGTTCTCATTATATATTAACGGCCTGCATGTTCCCAAGGCTTTTATCAGATCTTTTTAAAAACCCACAACAAAACAAAACATGTGGGGAAGCTGTATCACAGGTCTTCAAAGCAGAGCTCTTACTTTTTATCAGTGACACATACCCTGTTCATTTAACCACTTATATAAGATTATGTGTCATTCTGGACAAGTTCTGGCTTCATGTAAGCTTCACGGTGTACAGGAGAACTTCAGGGCATTTCTCTGTTTTTACAGTGTAAAATGCTGAGATTGCACTTTTGCTAAATGCATTGAAGAGAAATGTGCAAGCATTTATTAAAAAAAAAAAGACCACTAGTTTTGGGTTTGATCTTACATGCACTCATTCTAGTATGGGGAGGACTCTAAAATTTGGCTATGTCTTGTGCGTTAAGGAGTAAAGAGTCATTTAGGAGGTAGGGCTGAAGGCAGGTATGCTGACAACATAGCTGAGCCAGGGAGTGAAAGGTCCAGGTCTGAGCCTACAGGGAGCTCCTGGTCCTTGGGCAAAACCTCACCTGAAGGTCTCAGATGAGGCTGGTCAGGGCAGGTAAGACCTGTTGGTATCCTCACAGTCCTGACAGTGGGGTATTCAACAAATTTCTTAGTGCCAGGTTTTTCATCTCTTTCATCTAATTCCTACCTACTTCAAAATTACAATCTAATGAGCAGTTTAAATGTCTTCAGAAACCTGGCAGCAATGCAAATGATACTTAGCTGTTAGACACCTAAGAAGCTTTCAAGTATATTCCTGAGTCCATTTAGTCCCTTGGTCGACAAATGTTTGCATCACATTTTAGCTTTAATCTCTCTCTCTTAGCTTTGCTGTCTTTAAGATGGTGTTCTCATGAGGGTTAATTAGCTATGCCTGTATTGCACATGAAGAGCAAAAATTTCTTCAAACTGCAAACAGTTATGCTAGGAGTTATTTTACATGTTAATCCTAACATTAGAATTGATCTTCACAGCATATAAACTGGTGATCCAATAGAATCAATTCAGAATTTCTCCACCTCTATGTGCTTGTGCTTGAATCAGTTTGTTCTGAATTAACAAGCATGTGGACAGTCAAAAGTAGAGAATTTTCCATATAGTGTTTCAGTAGGTGAGACAGAGGAGCAGTGGCAAGGAAGCATGAATATTAGATATGTAAAACTTCATGACAGATCTGTAGTTTTTTGGAAAAAAATCCCTCAGCCCCCACAGTGCCTCATGAACAACCTAAGGGTAGACAGAGTAGAGCACATGAGAGCACATCATGAGACTGAGTTCAGATTTAATGTACTTTGCAATAGATAGGGACTGTTCCTCAACATCCATATGGCAAAACATTTTGCACTATTGATCCTGCAGATCCAAATGCTACTATCCCCTTTAACTTGAGAATTGCAGCTGAGACATTTGGCAGGGCATGGAGGGCATCTGTGGGAGAAGGAGACTGTCATACTCTGAAAGTAAAAAGGTCAAGAAGTACAGATCAACCTCTAATGCATTCCTTGACGTGTATATCTAGTGAATGTTATGCACATATTTGTCATTTTCAAGGTTCATTTTGGATTTTTAACAGTTCACTTGTGTGGCTGCATAGCTGAGTTGCTTATTTTGTTTTAGGGCTATCTTCGGAAGGTGAGCCATTACTAGCTTATTGCTAGAGCATAGAGCAGTGTGTTGAGCCACATTTACTCTGACATGACTGCTTTGCTCAGGGCAGCCACACAGATCTGTTTAAGGGATTTTTCAGGCAGCAATTTGCATCTTCTCGGTGCTGAACAATTTCTATTTCAGGTGCCTGTATCCAGGCTTGGCTCAATACTGCATTACTCAACAATTATGCTGCTAGAGCTCGTTTGGACAAGTTGGTATAAAGCTGGAAGAACACAGCGATAAAATAGGTTTCCTATTCTCATTTTCAGGACAGTAAGACTACCTCCCTATGATAAGGATGAACAGAAATATCCTGTTCCAAATTGCTTCCTCAGCATGTGTTTTTCATTTGTTGTTTTGGATCTTTGAAGCTTTTAAATACTTGCTGTGTGTTTCTGAGCACCCCTATTGAAATAGTCTAATTAAGTTTTTCCCACAGAAGACTGACATTAAGTGGTTCTTTTCCCAGAAATAATAATCTCATTTACTATAAATTATTTTATTTGTAGTACCTTGGAGACACCCTAATGCTGTTACATAATGAAAGGAACATTTATTTCCAATATTGTAAGGCTGTTTTCCATTTTTTTTTCCTCATTTTTAAAGTGGAAGTCATTGAATTTGATGGGGAAAGGATTGCTGTTACAATAGAAATAGTTTATAGAAGTGTGCGTATAACTTACCTGAGGCAGAGAAATAAGAAGTGTCTATTTCTTAAACATATAAAGGAAAACAAGAACTTTGTACAATAAATTGAGAAGTACAAAAAACAAGTGAACTATGCACTGTGTTAAGCTTTCCATTGGCATTTATATTAAAGTGTACAGCTGTCAGCATGAAAGAGATGCTTGATAGTAAGGCAGGTTTTCAAAATCTAACTTGCACCAGCACGATTTTGATTTTTCAGCAAGTTTGGCTAAAGGGAGGAAACTTTAAAACCCAGTTACAGAGAGAGAGTGAGGTCATGATACAGGCATTTGCCCATTTTTTTTTATGTAAACAAAGCAATAGAGCAGTCAGGTAGGGCTATTCAGTATATACTAGTGGAAAAGTGCACAACATACCACAGCAGCCTAAAAGTAAAGGAAAACAATTTTGTTTTCCTTGTACTTATGGAATACATTCCAGATGTGGAATTATTCTGTGACCATCTAAACAGCCCCAATGTACCTTCTGGAGTAGGGAACCAGCTGGCCTAGTCCAGTTCCATGATTCCCACTGAGAGGCTGGGACCTGCTTTGGTAGTTTGTGCCAGGCTAGGATTTCCAGGGTGTGCCTCTACATAAGCCAACCTCTCAAGCTGCATAGATGACAGCCAGGAGGTTAAAAGGATTTAGCGCTGGTGCATGAGCACTTCTGAAATCCAGGTCAAGTGTAGAGTATGTACAAATGTTGCTTGTCCAGAAAGACTCTGTGACCAGTGGCTGTGTGATGGGAAACAGCATGCCTAGCTAATGGACCAGGCAACAGGGAGGCTGTAGATCATCACATGGAAAAGATGGATTGTGTAGCATGGAGAGGCTGACATCCCCCGGTCTAGGCCAGGGATGTTAATGCTTTTATATATAAATGCCACAAATTTTATTACTGATTATTTATTTTGTTCCTTGTAGCTGCCTTTAATTCAAGGCTTAGATTTTGACAGACATGAAACATGGCCTGGTGCAAACCACATGGAGTTCAACCAGACCAAGTGCCAGGTTCTGCATCTGGGTCAGGGCAAGCACAAGTACAGGTTGCATGGGGAATGGACTGAGAGCAGTTCTGGCAAGAAGGAGCTGGGGGATAAGAAGCTTGATAAGAAATCCAACTGTGTCCTGGGCTGTATTCAGACCAGCGTGGCCAGCAGGTCAAGGGAGGTGCTTCTGCCCCACCATTCTGCTCTTGTGAGACTCCACCTGGAGCATGCATCCAGGTCTGGGATCCTCAGCACAGGAAGGATATGGACCTGTTGTAGTCAGTCCAGATGAGACTACGAAGATGATCAGGGGGATGGAGCACCTCTCCTTGAAGACAGGCTGAGAGAGCTGCTGTAGTTCAGTTTGGAGATGAGAAGGCTCTGGGGAGACCTTATAGCACCCTCCAGTATCTGAAGGGAGCCTACAAGAAAAATTGAGAGGGACTTTTTGCAAGGGAATATAGTAATAGGACTGGCTGGAATGGCCTTAACCTGAGCGAGGACAGGTTTAGATTAGACACTAGGAAGAAGTTCTTTACTGTGAGGGTGCGGAGACACTGGCATAGGTTGCCCAGAGAAGTTGTGGACTCCCCATACCTGGAAGTGTTCAAGGCCAGATTGGATATGGGCTTTGAGCAACTGAGTGTAGTGGAAGGTGTTCCTGCCCATAGCAGGAGGATTGAAACTAGATGATCTTTAAGATTCCTTCCAACCTAAACCATTCCAGGATTATGTGATTGTATAATTTGATACCTAGGATACATGTTTACCATGGTAAATATGTATAGGTACATAAAAGTGTCAGTTTGTGTTTGAACAGTTATTGGTCCTGTTCAGCAAATGCTCATCTGGCAGGAATGAAAAGCCGTCACAAACACATATCAATGGATTTGACACACTGGGTGTACAGCCCCTTTTTGGGGCATTCTTAATTGAAAGTCATTGTCCCACTGATTATATTCAGACCTCTTCCTATGTGAAGAGTTAGCAACATTTAAGATATAATCATAAATCAATGTTTACTCCATGAGTCATGGCACACATTACAATCATGCATCACACTATCAAAAAATCTGCCTCTAGTGAATTGGATGTAAGGCTTCAAGAATAATTAATAAAAAGTCCAGATTTCCCAGGCTGTAATGATTTTGCTTTGGTCAGTCTACCTTCCCATGACTTTAATGCTTGTTTCTTATGAACATTCAGTCACTTGATTTTTATGGAAGTTGCCAGCAGTTATATTTGTTGTTGTTCTCATTTAGCACTATCACTTTGCTTTGATGTGACTGCTTTATAAACAATTACATGTGTATTAAGAGTACCATGTTACTCTTGTAAAGCTAAAAGTATCATGCATTATAAATAATTACTGGTATAATTTGTCTTCCTACATACTTGGAGCATATATATGTTTTTAAAATTAACTGACATGATTTTCTTTAAGAAAAAGTACATAAAAATAATCAGGGAGAGTTTTAACAATGGGACTGGAGGATTTTCATGTCACTGGATCAGTTTTGAAAATACTCAGTGTGAATAGTTAATGTTCAACAACTGGAAAGGCACATGAAGTAGCAGTGGTGATGCTCTAGGAACCTGCAGTACACAAAAAATAGAATCTCTTCTACTTACCCAGATGAAGATACTGCAGATGTCTATAGTGGGGTTTTTACTTCAGGGAGTGCTGTCAAAATAGTGTGCAAATCTTTACATTTAATATATGCACTACACAGACACACTACAATTAAGAGGAAGGGCCTCATTGATTCTTCCGGTAAGAATTCTACTTTTTTTTTATTCTTAGCTCTTTGAGAGGCAAGTTATTAGCTATCAGTAAAGGTTGCAGGATGTTTGAACTCTGCTTTTTAGTGGCAAGAAAGTGAGATTAATGGGAGTTCTAGTATATCTCTGCTGACAAGAATCCCATTTCCATTTTTGCTTTTAAAGGAAAGCACCACATTTCTCGTAATTTGCAAGACAGCCATCAGCTAGATATAAAGAAGAGAATACATATTCAGCCTCTCTCCTGAGATATGGCATCCTGGCTGTCAAACTTACTGGCAGATGAGCATGCAAAAGCACTGTACTGCTGTGTTTGTTGAGTAGTTAAGTGCAGACTTCAGTATGCTGGAACTTCATAAATCGCCCACTTCACCCTCCAATTAACCCACACATTGACTTTGCAATCTCTTCCTGGGCTTCTGCTTGCATGTTTTTCCCCTGCTGCAGACAGTTTCACAGAAATCTGTGTTGAAACAAGGTCAGCCCCTGTGTCCTTGGTCAAACAGCTTTTCCCCTGTGAAGCTTACCTTTGGGAGCTGTGGGCTGTGGGGGGGTGAAACACTGGACAAACTACTCTGTGTCTCCACTGGTTTGTGTGCACAGAGCTGTAACAGAGACAGACTTGTATTTACCCTGAAAGCTTGTTTGGCACTTTTTGATTGATTGTGCAATGATTAATTTCCTCTTTTTCTTTTCCCAGGCCATACTTACCAGCACTGATAAGAGACTGCACAAAGCTGTTTAACCTGTGTGTAAATCAGTACTTAACTCCTAGGCTCCTGTATTTCATAGAATCAAAGAAGATCTGAAGTTGGAAGGGACTCAAGCTGGACTGAGTCCAGCTCCCTGCTCCTCTCAGGACAACATAAAACTAACTCATACCACTAAAAGCACAATCCAGACACTTTCTTGTGAACTGCAGAGGAGTTCCCAAGAACTAGTATATTGTCAGCCATTCTTGGACTGCCGTACCTAGGAAATGAAAAGGTGGAATGGAAGGGAAGAACATATTTGTTAGGAAGGGGATGATTAGCCTGTTTCAGGCTAATTAAGGCTTATTGGTCCATTCATGGCCCAAACAACCCTATAGGAGTTGTTATAGTGGTGGTGAGTAATGCCAGGACAAAGAGACATTTGAGACTGTTTTGGCAGTGAAGGCAAAGAGTTGGGAAGAAGGAAGGTGATGTGTTTGGGAAGTGCTGTGGAAGGCAGGCAGCAGGAGGACAGGGGAGATCTGGATGGAAGACAACCCCATGCTGAGAGCTTGCAATCTTCAGTTGCTCAACTTCTTGTAAAAAAAATAAATGAAACACCACTATAAAGATTTTGGCTATTCCACACTGAACATCTCCATTGCCTGACTTTGGTCTGAAAAGATTACCCCTTTTCTGTGCCAGGGTATGCTGCAGAAATACAGTGCTTAGTTGGATAATCAAAGTCTAAAGTGAAGTTAACAGTTTCTGGTCTTGTTTCATTGAGAACACTATGCACAAGTTTAAAAAAAAATTAAAAATCCATGTTCACCAAGTTGTCTTATTTCCATATACATTTTCCACAATCACTCTCTGCACTAATTTTAGACCCATAAAACAATGGAAGGAAAATTGTACATTGGCAAATTATTGTCCATTACGCAGTAGGCAAGCTCTTGCAGCCTCCCTATCTTCTGAGTCACAAATGGGATATCCAAACTTGCCATTCTTCAGAACCCCTTTTGTTGTTTGAGTACAGTTTCCCTGACATGGCCTGAGCCTTAAATTTTACTCTCTCCTAGAACAGTGTTTTGCTACCAACTGATAAATCCCCATGACCTGATATATCTATGTGATCTACTTAACAACTGTCTTGATACATTGTCCTAAAGCTTCTTTTACTGCATCTTTTAATGCAGTTACCTTTACTCAGAGAGTAAAATAGCCTCACACTACCCCAACTTCTGGACTATTTTAATTTCCTGTTATAATTGAATAGATATAACCCAGGCTCTTCAGGCCTTATTTATAGTAGTTATAGTGGTGCACTTCCTTCCTCAGGGAAAAGATATGTACACTGGCAAAAGAGTTGTTTTGCTCTTACTGCCTTTACCAGTTCCTGGAATTCAATAGCATTACTCGCTTCAAGGCTGTTATGACCATGGCTTTAGACCTTGGGTGAAAGGGAGCTAAGCTAATTCAAACTACTTTGCTTCTGATGTGGGCAGAGCATACACAGACAGCTACAGTTATCCTGCAGAAACTTGTTTTGTCTATCTAGGGACTCCTCGATCTGCCAGCACAGTTGTCAGAGAGGTGTGTGATGTTTTTTCCCCACACTCTTAACCAGCACCCCTCTGCCAGTAAAACATCCAAGTTTAGACTGGCTGTAGTGTGAATGCAGCTGTATCAGTAAAGCTGTTTCTGTATTAGAAGAGAACAATGTTGTACCATTGTAAGTAGCTTTATCATCACACTTACATAAGGGTCTATATCAGCATAAGCACTTTGGTACAAGTGAGAATTAGGCCATCTATCTATCACACACCCCACTGCTGATGAAAGGGTCTGGTTACTATCAGCTCTGAACTCTGAGGAAAACAAGCAGAATCTGCTGAGTGAGACAAGTTTATATATCACTGGGGAGATTCACAGTGGCATGCAGTTGTAGAGGTTGGTTTTGAAAAATGCATAGGAGCCAGGCACTAAAACTCCAACAGTTACCATGGCAACCTGATGGGCCACTACATGTGTCCAGGCTGGTGGCATCCCCATTGTTTGCAGAGTTTGTTGGACTGGCCAAGTTTTTTTTGTCTTGCTAATTCATGCAGTTCTTAATAATATACAATTCTGTGTCCACTTCTAAAAGGGTTTTTTAGCTGTAGACAAGACTACTCCTAGATTTCATGTATTTTGTTCTCAATAAGATTATTCAAGGAAAAAAAAAAGGCTCAGTTGACAAAACACTGGAATGAAAGAAAAGAACGGCAAAATGAAGAGACATACATTGGCCTTAAAATTTTAATAGCCTGCTTATGAAACTATGGCCCTGTGTTGTCCAAGTGTGTCATTCGAATACCTTTCCATCTTATGTCCCTTACCAATGTTGAGGAACACATCATGTATGTGCTTTTTATGTAGACTATGAGGAACTGCAAAGTATTTTACTAATTCTGTATACCCTGCTGTTGAGTGGGAACTGTTTTCTACATTTTCTAGGGAATTCCAGAACTACATTTTCAGAATTGTTTCTATCACAAAACCATTGAGACAAACATGTGGATATCTTTCAGGGACCAGAATTGTCCAATATTTGTCCTTTATCTGAAAACCTCAAGCCCTTGAGCTTGAAGAGTTTTGTGGCAAGGACGTGACTTTGCATTTAGTCTGGTTTCAGTGAGACGTGCAGAAGCTGACGGAGGTGATGACTCTGTATTTCAGTGCTCACATGAGTGGCTATATAGGAAGAAGGTACTTGCAACAGTAGTACCTAACTATCCCCAGATGAAGATTTCTAAGCCTTTCCTACTACCTAATGTATAGACTTCAGAGATGATGTTCCTGCTACTACTGGAGACACCCCACCCTTTCCCTGTCTGTACACAAAAGATTGAAATATTACCTTTTAATAATATTGTGAGGAAACATCTATTCCTTTAATGTAAATGCTTTGCAACATGCCAGTACAGGGTTCTGAGAAAATGTTAAAAAAGGATTGACTCTTATCTCTCTCACACAGTTGTGAACTCTTTTGGATGGGCAATAACAGGGTTTAAAGGCAGAGATTGCTATTTATCTGAGCCACCAAAACTTCTGTAGTCTAGGGTGAAGCAAGACACAGCCTAACCTGGAACAGGAGAAAAAGCACTTACTTGTCTTTTCTCACTCAGACTATGGAAGTGCACTGCAGACTCCCACCTTAAGCTGTGAGGCGTCTTCTTGCTTTGCTTGAAGAACTAACATAAAGCAAATCTATGAAGGCAAAGTGAGAAGTTAAAATGGATTCACCAGTGTTTCAGTTGGATTACTTTTATAGGAAAAATATGACTATTTAGTTCTCCTTCTTCAATGGACCAAAACCAAGTGATGAAGCCTCCATGATTTTTTCCTCAGAACAGAAACTCTGTCCAGCATGTACAACAGACTGGGGAAGTTGTCTCTGGATGTCTTTTCTCATTAATTCAAAACACTTCTGCCCTGTCTTACATAAACTTGCTATGGAGCAAAAGCAGAGATCCTCCAGCTCTTCCAGGGCTTTGGTAAATGCATGGAAGAGCAGATACCCAGTATTTCTGGTACTTTTCTTGGTACCCAGGTGGTTCTCAGCTCAAGCATATGTTGATAGTCCCTCACTTAAAAAAAGACAAGTAATAAAGAACTGAGAGCAGGCTTCCATGTCTCCCTATTCCTCCTCCAGGTCTTTGCACACATGGCTTTTTTGGTAGGAGCAGAGTTTTAAAGGTCATGTTTTTCCAGTCTCTTAAATCTCAGTGTTCTGTATGTCCCTTGAAATGTTCTGTTCTTTCTTACACACAGCTTCCAACCTGTTTCTATCAGCAGATTTTGTGTAGGAATCTGCTCTCTGAGGATCAGTAAATGTCACCTACCTGAACTTTCATGATGAGTGTTTGCTTTGTCTCAAGTTCTTCAGTCAGCTTTTCTATTCTAAACCCATTCCTCAGGGGATGAAGTACAAAAAACAGCAGCCAGTTTCTGTAAATGTCTGGAATTGGTTTGAGGAATTTGGAAAAATCTGGGGAGTTGAATATAAAAGGTACAGTGTGTCTTCTGCTTTTGATTTTTCTGCCTCTGCCTTCATCTATAATTTGTGGAATCACAGTTAAATCATGTCATGCCACTAATCATTCCTGATTGCTGTCTCTGCCCTTGGCTAGCTGTTTTTTGTGTGCAGTACAGCTCTCTTGAGAGACCACAATAAAAAAATTAAAAAACAAAACCAAAACCAAACCAACAAACAAACAAACAAAACCAGAAAGACATTTTATTTTCATCTCTGAATGTTTGAGTAAAACAGGTGTCCCATGGAAAATGAAGCCTCATGAAATGCTGAGATAAATGTGTATGTCACCTTGTCATCTCTTTTACTGATTTCTTCCAAAGCAACAGAAACTTGCTTTCATCAGCAAATCCTAAGAAGCATTGGTTCCTGGACGGGAAGTAATGTACATTCTAGTAAGGCTTTGCCTTACCATGAAGGACATAAAGGCATGATTCACATGAAATCTATTCTATTTCTTTGTTGTAACATGTGACCCCCTCTTGACCTCCTGGCAGGCCCCAGTACATGTGCCTTGCTGTTTCTAGTTGCTCTCAGTGTGCCTGGGTGGACAGGTCATGAAGAAGCCTGTGCACCTCTACAGACATCCCTACAGACACCCCTACAGACACTTCTACAGACAGTGCATTCTGCCAGTTCTGTCCCACAGCTGGCCTCAAATAGCACAACAAGAAACTGTTTGCTGAAGCAAATGTGGCTCATAGGGTGAATGAAAGGCCATGTTGTGGCCTGGCTTTGGAAATGCCACTTGAGGCTAGCTGGCTTGGAAACCCTGGGAAGCTCCCTCCACTCTGGACATATGCCCATAGTCTCCACTGCACTGCACTCCTTATCCAGATACCTGCATCTTCAGGGTCAGAAAGTCTGTAGACAATGCCATCCTAGAGGCAGCAGTGTTTGCTGCTTTGGAGGCATTGCTGAGAGCATACAAGCAGTGTGGCAGTAGGGTTTTTACAAAGGCATAATGTCAGGCAGCATGTAACTCCAGGTGGGTTTTAATCATTAGTGTAGAACATCTGGCTCTCAGAGAAAAAAACACAGTGTATGATGTCTTTTTCATGCAGATTCTACAAAATGGTGAGCTGTGTGGGAGGTCTTTTCAGCTGTACTTTTAAACAGACACATTCCAGCCACTCAACTTGGTGATAGACTCCAGCCGAACACCTGCTTGATTCTTCTTGAGTGTAACCATCTCTTCACTCTCATCTGATTTATTCCAATAAGTCGTTAGCTGATGCATTTGTGAGACAGGACAGTGAGCAAGATGAGAGAGAATGGACTGACAGCTTACTGTCACTAGCTTGCAAGCACTGGCTATACTTACAATCTTATGCAATTCATTAATACAGAAAGAGGGAGCCAAAGTTGCTGAAGTTTGCTATCACAGAGCATTTCTCAGCAACTTTCTGTGTGGAATCCCTGTAATTTTTGCTCATCCTACCCTCCTTCCAGTGCTATGATTGTGGTCAACAAAACAAATGGCAAAAGGATATTTTAAAGGCATTTGTTTCCAAGCATACATATTGACACCCACGAGGAAATAAATAAGAAAGATGGAAGAAAATTAAATAAATAAACATGGAAAGCTTAGGTTTATTTTCATGTGTTTGTAAGTGAGAATCGTTACACAACTTTTCCTTATATGCCTTTGGGATCATTTGTTTAATGAAAAAAGCTGAGATGTCTCCTCACAAGCTTATTTCAAAATTTAGGTTTGGTTTGGTTTGATTTTTCCTATGGATGCTCTATATTCTTTGAATTTACCTTTAGGCATTTTTAGTGACACTAAGTTCTTATAAATCACAACATGTTGCATTTCTTCTCAGCTCTATTAACTGTACAATAATGCAATATGAATAATGAGTCTTTCAAAGAATGTGGTACCTAAATCAACCCCCATGAAATTTGAATATACAGTCAGTATTTTGTTTATGCTAGTGCTTGTTGCCACACACAAATTCTACTGTAAGTGCAGGCCTTTACATTTGAAAAATCTGATCTTTTGTATCTCTGTGCATTACTTCCCATTTATAGAAAGAGTGAGATATAATTTGCATCTGAAAAGTTTTTTTTTCTTAATGGAATTCAAGTCTGGATGTGACTATGGTAATTACTGTAGTAAAATCTGATATTTTCTAGATGACTGACCTATATATGGAGCTCTGAGATATGGAGAACATGCGGAAGTTAATTGATTCATATGATTAAGATGGACAAACTTTCTTTCTTATAGTTGAACTATATCTTATTTTTCAGGAAACACGACAATATAAATACCTCAAGAATGAAATTTGTTTTACACCATTTCAGCTTTACTGTTCAGTGTTTGTATTGGTTGCCTCTCCAGTCTACAGGAAAATAGGCATTGCAGGCCAACATGTCTGAGAATGATGGGCTCCATCACCTCAAGTGCCATCTGTCTCTGCCCACTGACTATAGAGGGGGCCTAAACAATTAGTTGAGAACAGATTTTTATAAGCAATAATATCAAAGTAAATGCCACCCCAAGTGCTAGTGTGGAAATGTGCCATCAGCTCTCTAATGACTATTGTTTACATATCACATGTTAATTTTTTATAAGAATAGCTTCCCATCACAAACATTTGTCTGGACATTTGATATATTAAATTGACACTTAGGTACATGAGAATTCTCCACCTTATTGTATATTCTGAAAGACAGTGACCCTGTGGAGTTTCTAATCTCTTTCAAAAACTTATATCAACTTTTTTTAATCTCCTTTAATAAATCAGATTTTCCAGATCACCTATCATCTCTGCTGAAGTAGAAACAATCTGAAAATAATCCTGCAAAACACCCTTAAAGGTTGTTTGGACCTTGTCCTTTTCCCAGGGTAAATTCATCTCTTTCTCAAGACAGAGCTAACAGATTCCTAACAGAAGTGTGCATAGCCTGTCCTTTTAAGCCTCCAGACTGAAGCCTCCAGATGGAGATTTCTCCTTTGGATTCTGTAATCAAGCCATGCCAAAGCTTCACAGTTTTTCTTAGAAGAAAGCTTTTCTTAAGATTTAAACTTAATTGTTATGGTTGCACTTTAGAGTCCATTATTATTGCCTTTATAGTCTTCCACTCTCTGGGTATGGAACAGAAGTCGTTTTCTCAACACCATATGGAGTACAACCTTTACTTCTCTCTCCTTCCCTAGTTTAATAGAAATGCAAAAAATCATAAGTATTTGATCCCTCGGTGTTGTTCTTTGGCTTTTTTTAATCTCTATGCAGAGTATATGTGTTGCCTGGCAGTATCTCTCTGTCCATGCACCACTAAACCTTGTTAATCTCATACTGAGGAGAAACTGAGGTATACAGAGGTCAAACAATTCTCCTACTCTGCAATAGACAAAGCATGGCTAATGGTTCTTAATAAGAAAAAGGATGCTGAAAAAGTAATCAGCAACTAAGTATTATAAATAAAAGGCATGGCTATGGGAAAAGCATTCTGCTCATGTGTTCAAGTCTAATTTCTCCAGATGAGAAAAGACTGTCAGACTGTTAACAGTTGACAGGCTATTGTTCTTTACACATACAGAATCTGCTGAGACAGGAAGGTGAGGAGATAGATAGCTAAGTTTTAACTTGCATGTAAGGCAGTGCCAGGACAAACAAGTCTTCTGGATCATTTCCTAACAAGGAATCAGGATATTATTTTACTTCAGGGAAATATTAATAACAGAAGACTGCTGAACTAATCTCAGCATGTCCTACACAATGCCACAAACTTCCAGAGCTGAAACAATCCAGTAAAAATGATGATCTTATTCAGCAGAGAAAATGCTTGACTATAGTCAACTAAGATGCATCTATAGTATTTGGTTTATCTTTCTGCAGCTGTGTGTGGTCTAAATGGAAATGAAATACTTTATAGGGATTTAGGTCAATATTCCTACTGTGCTCCTTCTGAGTGGTCTACCAGCTGCAGCTGCATATAGAGAATAGAGTAGCTCCTCAAGTCCAAAATTTGTCTTGTGAAAAGAGATCTTATTATACATCTGCAAGTTCTTCCATTCCTTTAATCTTCAGCCTATCTGTATACTGGCATGGGACAGAGTATACTAGAGCAATGCCAGACACCCTGTTTGTGTATCATACAAACACATAAACAAAAGAGATGGTGGTTGGTATAACTGGAAGCATCTTGAAGTGGATCTGTATGTTAATAAATGTGGAATCTTTGTAACAGTTTCAAAGTAAGACCCTACATGCTTGATACTCAGTTTAAATCTGAATGAGAGCCTGAAATGAGAGTGCTAGCTGTTAAGTGCTGCTGTGAAATATTAGGTCTTGTAATTATTTGGCATCTCAAACCAGACATGCTAGAAAGAACATAAGACCAAGTGTTACAAAGCTGTACACACAAAACACCTGCTCTCAAATTCTTTGAAGTTTAGAGAAAGACAAAATACCCTTTGATTGCATTTTTTTTTATTCCTCTTCTGAGTCCTCGTTTTCTTCTCTGTTTGTCTCTGCTGCATTTTTTTTTTGTGGTGCTCCTGTCATGGACAGCCTGTTTCATTACCAGGGTCATAGCTGAATACCATCATCACCCCCTTCTTTAGAGCATGCACCAAAAATGTAGTAGCTGTGATCAGACATCTCTATTTCTGAAACAATTTTTGGCTGAAGCTTGTATCCAATATTCACTGTTTGAAAAGCATTCTTATGTGACAGATGGCAGATTGACCATGAAGAGACATCAAATAGCTCAATCTACTTAAAACAGTGGTATGGTCAAAGGACAGAGTTGTAAGGGCATGGAGAAAAAATGTTTTCTTTTGCTACTGAAAATGAATTTTATTCCAATAATGTCAGTATGAGAGCGAATGGAGGCTGAGTAGAAGGCAGAGAGCAGCAGTAAGTAAACTTGCAGTAGAAAAATAATCAAGGAAACATTAAATCCCACCTTTATTATTTTAAAATTATCTTACACTCATTATTTAAATATACTATAAAGGTTTAAAATCTTATTTGTAATTTATATTAAAAAAATCATACCAGCAGATGATGAATTTAGGAGGAACAGACTCCTCAAACATGCAGGTTCAGAAGTTACAGGCTGAATGACTCAGTTAATCCTCAAGACTGTGGCTACTGAGACGGGACAGTCCCCTGGGTGTTCTCATAGGGCTTAACTTCCTTGGCGAGCCTCACCTGGGGCCTCCACACACACTCTGCCCTTGCAGCTAGGTGCCTCTTTCAAGCTCATATCAAGGATTTAGTCCCCGCTGGAGTTATGTTGCAGGAATACTGATCTCTAACTGAGACAAAGCCCAGCTTAGCAGTGGTTCCCTTGATCCTGATCTGCAGATTGACTCCCTGGCTTGTTCTCACACCTGTCTCAATATTGTGGGCCTGCTCCATTATTGCTGAGCTGTGTCATGCCCTGGATTGCCCTCACCAAATCCTGTCCTGGTCTTGATCTGTGGATTTTCTTCCTGGCTTGACCTCAGACCTGCTGTACCACCACAAAATCATGCAGTAATCTGGATCCTTTACTGACTTTGGCTACCAACTCTGAGTCTGTGCTGCTCATCTTGCTTGGACAGTGTGGGGTCTGGGCTCTGCCCTGCCATTCTTGTATTGTCCTCCTCCCTTAGGGAGCAGCCAGTCCTCACTGTGACCTGAGAGGTCTATCCAAAGCACTGTTACCACTGTTGCTTTTTCAAATGACTCTGTCTAAATTACAGGAAAACTCAAACTATCTACGTTGTATTTCAAACACCTTTTTAAAGGACATTATTTCAATCTCATTTCTGCATAAAGTACTGTATCGGCTTTATTGCAGACTATTTGAATGCTTGGTAATCAACTGAAATTCTCCAATACAGAATAATTCTGTATTCTTACTAGATCCTGTGGGGCTAAACCAGTGCATCCTAACTCTTGGGGTAAGTATGCTGCTAGGAAATATGAAAATGGGAAATGTTTCCCAAAATGTTTTTACATAGTCTTGATGTATCAGCTCAATGGAATTACCCTAGCAGTATGTTGTGTTGTGCAAACTTAACACCACAGGTCTTCCATATTACTAATGACCCTAGGTGTCAGATCAGTATTTTAGTGTGAAAATTTCTCTATGCAGTTATATATACCCAAGGCAGTCACAGGGACCTGCTTGCTGAGATGTATGTTCTTTGCTAACAGATCTGATGTAGAGAGTTGTACATGAAACAGAGCTTCATGTGAGCTGTGGAAGCTCACAGATCTCCATGAAGCCTGTTCATGAGTGAATGGCCCTCATTCTCCATTAAGTTTAACTCATTTGTCCCAAAGAATGTAGTGTTATAGACAATTTAGCCTTTGTGACTTAAAAGTTAGATTTATCAATGGTAAAACATTTCCAAAACATCCTGCAAGAAAGGAAAGCTAAATAACTGAATCAGAGACCTGAAAAAAACAAAATCCAGTTTGCCATTTTTCTAAGGAATGAAGGAATGAATGAAAAGATAAAGGCCCTTAAGTTTTATTAGATCTCAAACAAATTCTGGGACTGTAGACAGTTGGTAGTATTTCATTTTTCAAAAATAAAATCAGTTGAATTACAGTCTATGTCAGTTCTCTACAGTCCATGGTTTCAGTTTCATCAACATAGAATTAGACTGTAGAAGGACCCAAAAAAATTGCATTCAGTTGCAGTATATTTGCATTCTTTGCCCATATTTGGCATTATTAAGGAAGTAACTGGTACCTAAATAGCTAAATATATTGAGAGGTTGGGGCTTCGTTGTAAATTTTATACAGAAAACCAGCTCAAATACATAATTTTGTGTGTGCCTGTAAGGCAGCTACATTGCTTTAGTCAGAGTCCTACATTTTTGTTCTTCCTACATTTATGACACCAAGAACTATGCTGGTAGGATGGCAAAAGTTGTTCAAATGAAAAGGGGGAGATTAAACTGACAGCTGTCTACTTGGAAGTTGCTGAGCAAATGACTGTACTTGAAAAAGAAATTGTGATACAGAAACACGACAATCTCTTTGAAAAGGGAAAATAAAAGTGCTGTTCCCTGAATAGAGTCGGACTATATTGGGAATACTCAGGTATGGCTCTGAAAGCTGTGGCTTCAGCGAGCACAAAGTGCTCACAAAATAAATAAAGAAATGAAAATACACCCATTCCCACACACACAAGCAGAATAAGGAAAATAGAAATGGATAAACACTGAATTCATTTACTTGCTTGCAAATAAAAGTCAGTGTCATAGCTAAGAACAACATGGGCCTTGAATTGTTTTTCAAATAGGTGAGGTAGTCTTTTGGTTAGAACTATAAGAGAAGTCGTGGTTTGAGTCAGTGTGTCTCAAGAAATAAGCCAGACTTTCAGACTGCTTGTGCCTCACTCAAGTCTTCCTTCAGTCTGAAGCCTTAAGTCCTTATTTTATGGTCATTACTGGAAACTTCTAAATGTAAGTACTTGGGACTAGTAATTATCCAAATTCATGTAGGCCAACAGCAGTTCCATGGACTTCAGCAAACTTGAGGTCATGTCTTTAATGAGAA
>JAWWLZ010000094.1:58472048-58482969 GCA_035041345.1 Poliocrania exsul
TCATGCTATGCAAAAATAAAAAAGTTAGTGAAGGCATTAACTCTTCACTGGTGTACAAATCTTGCAAGGATGTGTCCTACAGAAATGGCTGCAGACAGATAACTTTGGAAATGAGAACCTGAACTATGGGCCTGGGCTGCAAAGTACACTTTGAAGAGAAGGTATATTTTGCAGAACAGTTGCTTTTATGATTTAGAGCTTCTCTTCTGATTATATTTCAAAATGCAGTATGATGGAGCAGATACTATTTTATTTATGTCATAAAAATTAGGTGCCTAATTTTCATCATATTTTCATACCTGAGCCCTAGTATGGCCACGGACTGGTTATCTAGAGTGTTAGAATCAATTAATCACTAAAATATCTCTTTGTGCAACTTTTGTCACCTACTGAGAACACATCATGCCTACTCTGTAGGTACTTAACAAAATTAATGTATCTATGTTAGTGAAGAAAGATTTCTGGCTTCAGATTCCAAACAGTTTACCCAAAGCTCACTGGATTCAAAGGGAAGTTTCCTATGGTGAAGACTTGAACAAAGCTTTTAGAATTAACGTGAAATCCTGAAGAGAATTGTTCCTGTTCTTAAAGACTTATTTTATCAGTGTCAATCTGATGTCCATGCCTTCTGTGGAAGCAGCCTGGCAAGAAAGACATCATTATTGTAAAATATTTTCTGAGTTACTCTGCATGAAATGAAGACAACAAAAATCTATGGTAGTAGTCTTCTACATAGAATAAATTACACTTAAGTGGGTTTTAAGTGTGATTGGTAGGTTTTACAGTTTTAAGTGTGATGATATGAATTTGAGAATGACAGCAATGAAAATGAATAAACAGTGTAATGAAAACTCTGGTGCCTGTAAACATCGGTGGAAATTCTCATCAGATTCCCACCTAATTGCCTGAGTATGTTATCTCTTCTCTTTACAAGGGGAATGAGAATCTTTTATAGCTATTACAGGGAAGCCTGTATAAATTTTTCTACACAACTCAGCAAGACAATGAGAACTGGAAGTTACATTTCAGCATTTTTCAATTAGGATTATTCAGAGTATATATTTTCAATGCCACAGGTACTTCAAAGTGTAAGAGTCTCTTGTGTAGACTGAAAAGGAAATAGTGATGCAAAGTGTTCTACAGATCAGGTAGGAAATGGCATACATGAAACAGGTAGTTCCTGAAACAGTGTGCATGACACAGACAATAGATGTGGGGGTTTTACCCCTTCTGTGAGAGCCGAGTCATTCTGTAGAAAGATTTCAGGTCTCATCAAGCTGGAAAAAGACAGAAGTAACACAGTAATTGAAGCACTTTCATAGACTAGTGGAAACCTGGGTTCTGGTCCTGCTGAAACGGCTATTTATGTGAAACTGGATTCAGTGCATACATAGTCCTTAGAGTAGGGATTAGAGTTCAGATATCCCCTGCTTTTGACAAGTACCGAATTTAACACATTTAAAATGCCATTCTCATAATCTCCCTTCATTTTAGAAGGAATCTGGAGAAATCGTGTTCTTGTTTTGTATTGGCTATCTTTAGGCGTCTTTTGCAATGAGCACACTGACCTAAGGCCATTCCTTGCACTCCATGCTCAGAGAATCAGTTATGAAAGCCAAATGCTCTAGGGCGAGGCAATGTGTGACTTTGAAGTGCCTAAGAAAGAAGCAGATATTGGAAGCTGGGCTTTCCAAAAACTCATTCAAAGACTCCTCTAGCCTCAGTTCTGTTTATCGCTCAGTAGGCACAGGAAAATAGCTCAAGGCATCTGGAACAGACTAATTTCCTGCAACCTAATATTCAAAATTGTAAACTACATTCATGCAATGTTACTACATGTATGACCCTCTTACTTACAAAGTACTGTCTGTTAAGGATAAGACTGACAGAAAATTATACAGATGCTGTTTAGAGTGCAGGAGGAAATATGCTGAAATAAGTCATTATTTGGCCATTATCTATGTAATGCAAGGGCCAAAAATATTGAAAACAGATTATTTTTCCCTGTGTATATTGAAGAAGAAGAAAAGGTTATCCGAGGTTTTCTATGCATTTGGCTCAAGGATGCTGCAATATGAGAACATGTGATTTGTTAGGGAAATCCTATGTGACTCCTCTACAGCATCTAACCAAGTAAACAAGAAGTGAGTTGGAACTTTCTGTATAAGAACTTTTACTGGAATCATTCGGAAGCTTTTGAATACACTTAGGCTTCCTCGGGAGGTTCCCTCTTGTATTAGATTTGTTGCTGCAGGAATTGTCAAATGAACTTTGAACAACTTAAGATTTTGGACTTCAGAAAAGGTTTTTCACCCCTTCAGAAGTTCAAGATCATGTAAGCATTGTGATTTCTTTCTAAGGTGGTAGACTTTTGCAAAATATGCTCTACACTTCTATTTTTAAAAATAAAGAAATAGCAAAAACATCATTTAATAAAGCTGTGATAATAAAAATCTTGCTGATAATCTTCATGTATGATTGTCTTAAAAGGCTTCTTTTTGCATATCTCTACATGTGGCTTTTCAGACACTCAAGCTAACATCTGTCTGTGTTACTAAATCTAAAATGATTCAAACCCTCCTATTATTCTAAGCCTTCAGAGATGAAGATGACCAGTGCACTCTTTACTTGACTCCAGTGAAAAGCACATGGGATAACTGAATGCTGAATGCTCAAGTCTATCATGATCAAGTTATGTTTCTCGGGAGAAGTCAGTGGTAATATGTTCTTTAAAAGTCACATGCAGAAGACATAAAGAGCAGGATTATTGCTGGGAAAAGAAAAAAAAAAAAAGCTGACCGAAGCACCTCAGCTCATTTTTAGAAATGATTTTTAGCCTTTATTCTGCATGGAAATTTCCAGAAATACATCAATATCTGCACAGTTTCTTTAACAGGATAGGGACATTACATTATTTTAAAAAATTATTTAAAAATGCACATTCCTTGTTCCAACATGAAAGCACTTGAGATAAGAAGTTGGTGACAGGTGCATTTGGGGGTTTTAGTCCCTCTTTAGTTCTCTCTCAGTTTTCTTATGGAAGCATTTCCACATTATTTCAGAGGGGGGATCTTAACCCAGAACTATTGGTTTGTGCCTGCAGAAACAGTGGGTGCCCATCACCTTTAAAATTTATCTCCTTGTCTTTACAGTGCTTATGCCTGTTTGGCTATGCTCAGTGACAAAAACACAGGAATATTTCATGCCAGAATTTGGTACCCACTGGTTTTGTAAATCTCTGGCCACTGTCCTCAGAGTAATCTTCTACCTTTACACCTTGACCATTCAAGCCCTATTCTTTCCACTAGTTTCTAATACAGAAATCACCTGTGAAAATTATTTATCATGTTGTAAATGCTGACACTTCTCCATACTACTTTCTCTTCCTGCTCATTTATTTGTTTGTTGGCTATGTAGACTTTCACAAATATGTATCAGAAGGGTCCTCCTAAGAAAAGACTGGAGTAGAGAAAACATGTCTTGGTTTAAACCACTTTCTGCTGGTTTGTTTTTTTTTTTACAAAATACCAGTAGACTCACACATTCCCTGGGCAAATTTTGCTTTCAGTTCTGCTTCAGTTCGGAAGCAGGGGAGAAATGGATAAATATCTTAAGGATACTGGCATGCCCCAAGACAATCCTGTGACTTCATTTGGAAATAAAGAACACAGTTTATTATATGACTTTTGCAAATCTGATAGAACACTGCCAAAAGATGTACTTTGTAGAGATTCCAAGCTCTTGTCATCAAAATCATGTCAAGAGGATCACATATCAAAGAGCATTGTGGAGGTAAAGACTGCTGATACCTAAAGGCAGCTCTACTTGCTTTCTTCTGCCTGGATCTGGATCTGCACATCTTCTCTTGGATTTTCAGAAGGCATCAGGACCTTGGATTTTGTTGGATGAAAGTGTCATATAGAAATAATGTAATGGAGATCCTCTTCTGCTCATGGAATGCCATAGATTCTTCATTATCTAAATAATTTTGGATTATTTTAGATGCTATAGAATCACTCCTTAGACCTGATTAGGCCTAAATAGATTTTGAAGGTTGCAAAAAACATAAACTGGAAAGGTAAAATTCTGTGGAATATATTCCTTCGATAGAGTTCGTTCTCTGACTGAGTTTTGTAAAACCAAACTAAATACTTTTATATTAATAAATCAAAATAATGCACAAAGTGTACCTGGAACAAATGGAAAAATAGTGTTTAAAATAAAAGTGACATGTGCGATTTGGATATTGATTGCACGCAGACTAATCCGCCATTAACATTATTCAGGAACTGCCCAATGTTCTTTTTCTTTTGCCTAAAAAAAGTTTTCATGCAGAAAATCCTTCCTCAAGAAAAAGCAAAATGTATTGATTTTGAAACTTGTAAAGACTATTCAGTGTTGCATTAATTTCAAAAGCAAAATTGCAAAATCGCAAATTGTGTAAATTACATTTGTTTGCAAGAGCAAGCATTAACACACACCCTTTAAACATCATTAATTGGCTTTTAGGAATAAAATTATAGGGAAAGAATGAGTCATAGTGGTAAAGTATCAATCTTTCTAATGATAATGTCACTACAGTTATCCTCTCTGCTCTGTTCGTCTCTTTCAGGAAAAGCTTTGTGAAGGCATAGGCCTCATGGTAGAGAGTCCAACTCTTTTCTCACTAGAATTGATGGCAAAGGTTTGCATAGATCTGATCTGCTCCTGCATTCATCAAGGACAAGGGATTCGTGCTCACTTTGCCTAGCCAGATTTGATATTAAACATTCATGCCAATAAATATGGAGCTGGTTTATGTCCCTTAATAAAATTTAAGAGTTACATAGTTCTATCTTTCTGAACTGCTGGAAGCTGCAAATTACTAGATAAACAGAAAGATAACCTCCCCTCTCTAATTTTAGAGTCCCATGCTTCTCATTTGTTTCCAGTAAAGAGATTTCCTGTGGTACCTTGCTGCAATTAGAGGAGAAAATGCAAGGCGTCTCTGAGAGGGTATTTCATGAGGTGGTTCTGCAGCTTGTGATTTATCTTAAAGGTAAGAGTAGCATCACATTTGACCAGTGACTGCTGCAATATGCAATGAGGGCTAGGTCTCTGGAAATTCTTATATGACACTTGGAGACACAGACTGTAGAACTCCATAAGAAAGTGCTGGAGTAGCATTTAACCAGTTTCAGAATAATAAAACAAAAGAACGAAGGAGAGAAGAAGGAAGAACGAAAAAGAAAAAAATGCAACTAACCAAAACAAGGAGACAGAGAGGCAAGACCATTTGCAGAGCTGTAGCAAGACATTTTTTAGTGTTTGAGGTAAGATTGTCCCCTAGATTTTGTCTTCTAAAACTGAAATGCTTGTTTCTGGGTTGGTCTGACACTGTACTGAGAAGCTCCCATTGGAAACAGACCTTATTGTACTTCTTACCAGCTGTAGGTACCCATCCCACAAGTGAACTGGTACAAATTCTCCCTGAAGCCTTTGGCAAACTCCCTGCTTCTGGAGTCAGAGCCAGCTGCACTATCAGGACAGATTTCACATCCATGTGCAATAATAAAAGCAGCCTGCAGTCTCTCTGGCAACCACTTCTTGCCAAAAAAAGCACTGATTTATGCAACCACTGTCATCTGTGGAGCATATAAGCTTATCTCCTACTACCAGAATCTCTGGAGCTGCATGAACAGGAGCTGTGCAATGCTTGCTCTGGTATGGCTGCAAGACAATGCTGCTCTGTGCTCCCAGCTCAAAACAGTATAAACAGCTCTTAATTCCCAAGAGTCACCTTTTCTCACTGCTGCAGAGCTTTGGTTGGCACATACCAATGGCTAATGTAACTCCTGCCTCCTCTGAATGTGGAAGGCTAGGGACTAGCTTTTAACCACTTGGACCCCAAAGAAAAACCTGTTACTGGCACACTTGATGGTAAACTGTAGAAGAAATGGGAACTTCAGCAAGTCTTTCTGTCTAGGCTTTGTCTTCTGTGGGTGGGAGGAGTCAGGCTATTCTGAAATAGCTCTGCATGAAGAGTTGTGTTCCCGTGAAGTCCGGGAAAGTGGTAGGATTGCACAAGACAGTTGTCAAGGTTGCTGCTTACAATACAGGACATAGAGAATCACGGTGTGACTGTCATGGGTAAAATACAAGTTTCTTCCTAATTTCCTCAGAAAGCCTCACTGTTCTGTGTGAAAAATGCATGGCTTCTGCACCTGAATATAATCAAAAAAAGCATGCCCTGGAGCAGGGACCAGAAGTCTGCTCTTTCCACTCCCCTACCCAGACACTACTGTTTGCACAGTCACTTTCACTCCTGCTCCAGCCTTTTCTGCCTCCACAGCTTCCCTCTTAATTTTTAAGTGATGTTCTTGCTTTAAAATCAGAGTGGACAGCGCCCTCTGGCCTAAGGAGGTGGCAGATCACCTCGTGGGCAAGAAAAGCAGCCTCTGGAGCACCCTTGCCCATTAATAGACCCCAGCTCTTCCATTTCTGGTTGAGATCTTCAGTCTTCTCTGGCATCAGTTTTGCTAATTGTAGGAGTGAGAGAGAACACTATATGTAAGGCCAGGGGTCTGAAACAAGGCATGGTGCAATTGATGTCTGTTAGTACACATTAAAAGATGGAGACAAGACCTCAGCTTACAGAGCTGTGTAGGAAAGCAAAACTGAGAAAACAAATGAAACAACAGGAATTTCCTTTTGGCTAGAACAAGTGCCCTGTGCTCAGCAGGTTGCTTCCTGTGAGCCTTTTCCCCTCTTCACTAAGTGCATATATGGATTTGTTATATATTTTAGGTGTGTCAGGGTCCTGACTTTTAAATTCACAATTTTCCTTTAGGTGAAGAACTAGCAGCCTGTCCCAGTATGAGGAACATCACAATGCTGAGTGCTGCAGTGCCCATAACTTATGCATGTTCAGCTCCAGTCTGCATTCCACAGCAGCACCACGGATAAAACAGGGAAGAGGTACAGGCTGAAGAGAGGCATTCAGCACTTGCATATTGCAGCAGCCAGCATGCCAAAACCAAATACCCTTCCTGGGGCGTCACTGAAGTACCTCCAAAATTGCAATTAGGAGCTTAAGGAAAGCTGCTTGCATGTATGTTCTCTTGTAAGCCAGGTACTCCTCCCAGGCAAGATAGCTTCCTTGTTCCAGTGAGTACCCAACTGACGTGGTTAGAGAGTTTTGGGGAGGGTGAGCATTGCTTTCATGCTCAGATGTGGGCTCACAAAGAGCAGAGTCCAGATGACCTTTGCAATTAGGGACACAGGTCAGCTCCCTCAACTGTCACTGTGTTGCTTCAGACAATAGATAGAAGGCCAACTCCCTCTTTTCCTTAGGTTCCTACTGTCACATCATCCTGACTATTGCAAGAGTGCTTGGGTCCCTGACTATGCCTGAAATACTCCAATCTAGTGGCTAAGGCACATGGTCTACCAGACTAACAACAGTCTGTATGCCTTGACACCCACCAGGAGTACTCCTTCAGCTTCTGCCCTTGAATGTTTATTCCAGCCCTATAGCCCTTTAACCTTTGCCTTTGGCTGTTTATTCCTACCTCCTGCCAGTCTTACAGTGGCTTGATATTTGTATTCAGTGTAACTCACAGAAGGGAAACTATTCAGTTAAAAAATGCCTTGAGGAGAAGTTAATTAAAAAATAAACAAATCAACCACAAAACAACAAACCAAAAAGGAATTGTTTCCTTGATCTCTCTTACTTGTGTGGATGTATACAAAGATTCATGTTAACACAATGCAGAATCCTCTAGGATCATGGAATACAAGAGTTGATGTATGCTGAAGTTCATACTGGTGGCAGAAAAAGTACCTACCAAACTCTAATCTAGGTCAATACACGCATTAACTCAGCCTGTGCCTCATGCACTCCCAGAATCTGTCTCAAGAATGTGCTTTGCAGCCTCCCAGGTGAACTGTGTTTCAGAGAAGGGACTACAGAACAGACACAAGTGTGAATGTGAATCCTTTTTAGCTCAGTGCTGACAAATGAAGTTCTGTGACACCTGGATGGTTGTTCTCTGCATCTTATTTGACCCCGGTGGGGAATGAAGCTGCCTAGACATCTGGCTTGGCAAAGAACGGGAACAAGACAGAGCATGCTCAGTCACACAGTTTTCCGCATGTACAAAGGTTTCTGGTGTCTCCAATACTGTCCACACATGTTCTAAAATGTGTTTTACAGAAAATTGTTTTCTGCTTGAAAAACTTTAACCTTACAGCCCTGATGCTTCAACAAAACATTCCCCATAAGGCCAGCTCTTTTGGCTTCACTAGGCTTGTGCAAAGGCAAATTAAGATTCCCATAAGTCTTCAGACTACTGAGAGCAAAAAGATTCCCTTTACACCAGAAGGGAGGGATGTAAAGATGTATGCAGGTACGTAATTAAGTTCATACTAGGTTAGAATTGTATGTCATTGGCAGAGATATTTTTGTCTAAAAATAAAAGCAAAACAGAAGATAAAAATAGGTTCACCTTGATGGAAAGTCCTGGAATGGATACAAAATTTGCTGCAATATTTAATCTCATGCAAACAATCATCTGCTTTTATGAAAATGGCTTTCAACCTTACTTCCAAATATGCTGGAACTACCTATTTCACTAAAGTTAGCATTTCTAGTTGTGTACAAACAGAGATCTTTTATTAGCCTTCAACAGAACTGAGGTTAACCAAGGAAAATGAAACACATTAAAAATTATATATTTCTAAAGTCAGGCCCATAAAGGGCTTCTAATTGGATTTGGTCATCCTTTCTTCCAAGGCTGCACCTTGAGGTATCTTATTTGCATATTGTTTAATACTGTAACATCCCAATCTCTGATGCACTGTGTTAAGCAGTATTGAAACCCACATCTGAAAAATGACATGGAAGGACTGACAAGAGGAATGCTATGAACCATGTAAATACAGAACTTCCTATGCTCCTGAAAAATATTTGTTACAGATCTCCACTTTCTCTCTATTTGAGCTGTCTTTGTCTTACTACTTCTGTGCTGAGGCATAGAAATTTACTTCCAAGCAGTGAGTGGGCTAACAGCTCAGTCCACGGGATAGTATGGGAGAAATTATATTTCCTTCCCTGGATATGGTTCAGTAAGGAGACAGGGTGTTGCTGCCTGGAAACTTTGTGCAGGGAGACTTGAAAATTCTAGCCACATTTTCAGGATTCACTGAAACTGACAGCTCAGCTTGAGTTACATGAATTCTGGTTGAATGGCTCCTGTTGATGTGGAAATCAGCTATGGAGTGCATGTAAAGTTCATAATAGCTCAGGGTACTTCGGATTTATCCAGCATTTATCAGAGGTGTTCAGGCCTTGGACTGATGCACAGAAAATCTGAAGGAACAACTTACTAAGCCTTGTAGTACAGGGGGCATTTCTAAGTGAGTTGTCTTAGAAATAGATATAGCATGGCAATATCTCACTGATAAATTAGTGATCATAAGAGTGTGGCTGACAGGAATGGCACTGCATTGGAAATAGAGCCAACAAAGCAGTGACAGGAGTTGTGAAATGAGGAGCAGAGTTGAAAGTTCCACAGAACATTGACAGTATGTTTGACTGTGATACGCTGCTGCTCGTGAGTCAGTGGAGGACCTTCCAGTATTATAAGCATATGAATATCTGAGATGTTCTCAGTATCTTTTATTTTCAGTTTTCCATGCTTTTGTGGCTATTACAAAACTAAATTAGTTTCTGCCCCTTGTAAATCCTCTTTTTTGTGATGCAATTTGGCCCTTTAACTATGGTACAAACTAAGCCTCTTCAATTTCATATCCATGAGTCAGACTTAGTTCTAGGATTGATTACACCAACTCTTCCACAATCAGCAAGATTGTTACTATTTGCTGGTGTTTTTCGGGAATGTATATTTAGCTTCATTTCTTTCCAAGAACTAGTCTGTATTTTATTTCACTGTCTCAAAGCCTGACCTCTCATGTTACTGTATAAAACTGAGCAATGTGATGCATCCAACATGATAATTGAGCACGTGCTGCACTTTACACTGCCAGTATAATCACCTGCATGATGGCACAAGTGCTTAGATTGAAAAAACAGGCCTGCAGCTGTTAATTGATTTACAGCATTTAGATTGTTTTAGCAGAGAAACTTCAGCAGCAAGTCCCATTTCAGCCATTTGTTCACTGTAGACATTTGTAATTGAGGTATTAAGACTCATCTGAATGAAATACAAATGGAAATGCCTGCCTGTGGGAGCATCAGAAGCCATGCTAGAGCAAGGGTGGAAAGAATGAGCATTACTGGACTTGATGGCCATGAATGTCTACAGTCAAACCAAGGAATGGTGAGGAGTATGCTGTTTACATCAAAATCACAAGGCAAGACCAAAAGATCAGTTCCCTTACTCTAAATAACCACACCATGCTCTGATAACATGGCCTCAGGCAACATCTTCTCAAGGGGAAGACAGAGAGTAGCCATAAAGATTTAAAAATGAGGAAATAAGGCAATGGGCAGAAATTTTTTCAAAGGTTCTGTAAGGCAAGGAAAGGTCTGAAACAAAATCATTACATAACAACTATTTGATTCAGGAAGACACAAAAGACCTTGTAAAAGAATTGTTTGTTCTTGCCAGTCAAGGCAGACTCAAGACAGATCCAACACACTTAGTGAAGACTCAATCCCTTGTCCTCTGTTCTCCATACAAATGACCCTGGTCAGACATAAAGATCTTGAGACTTGGCAATGTGTGGCAACGCAATCCACCTTCTATCACATCTTTGTACTGTATGGGAAAAGCTTCACTGCTGACCATAAGGGTCTTATTACTGGTAGTGAATCCAGTATTTCAACACTACATATTCCCAGGCATCTGAGGTAGATTTTATTTTCCAATAGAAGGATTGCAAGTGCCTTAAATTTAATCAGTTTTGGCAAGTAGTGTTT
>JAWWLZ010000094.1:58487629-58519278 GCA_035041345.1 Poliocrania exsul
GGGACCTGGACCATGAGCTGTTGTGTAGGAATTGCCACTTTGATTCTTTTCCACAGACTTTCACATTAAAATCACTATTGCAAAAATAGACAGTTACTCATATTCCATAATCAAGGCCATGCCCTGTCAAATTCCCTTCAGAGAACAATGGGCTTGGGGTAGATTTCTGCTGTCTTTGAAACCCAGCTTGTTACCTAAATAATGCAGTGTCACTTGCCTTTGACATCTCACCTGGAAGTCCGTTCTGCCTTTTTTCCTTACTGTAGAAGAATTCTTTAAATTCTTCTCAAACCCTTAGTTCAACCCCACAGCGTGAATCCAGACTGTTAATCAGACTTACCAGGTTTAGTAGCTATGGGAAAGATTAAAGTCTATGTCATGCCGTGTTCCCTCTCAAATCAGCATGTGGCAATGCCAACCGAGACAGTATGTCCCTTGATGTAGATCCATCAGTGCCCGCGTGCTGTATGTGTAAATCTTTGCACATCCTGTAGGGAAGAATGCATGAATGCCTTGGTCTCCAAAAAGTCTGTGCTTGTCCTTAGCTTGTATGCTTTAGGGTTTTGGTGATAAAGGTAAGCTTTGAGTTCTATTGAATTCTGTACATATAGGTAAGCATAGACGTAGAAGTCTCCTGGATTTGACCACAATGTGAATCAAGATCAAAACAAAAGATTGTTTGATGAGGGGAAGGATTTGGATGTTGAAGCAGCAGAAGCAAATGCCGTGAAAGGATCCACAGAATAGTTGCACCCTATCTACACTTGGTTGGTATTACTCTGTATGAGTTGCTGGTCATGAGCTTGAGACAGGTCTCCAGGTTACTTCTGAGAGGTCTAAGGAATCACAGTGTAGTGTCAGTAGACTGCAGGGCTATGATCTAAAGTAGAAAGTGTTGCAGAAATCCACAAATGGAAAGCTTAAACATCACTGAGTTGAAGTTGGTTTGCAGTATAACCTTTAGGGAGTCACCTGATTTTGTTTTTCTGTTTACTAAGTCTTTGCATCCTTTCATCTTTTATCACTCTTTCACCTATTCAAACTTTTATCAGTATTATTAATTGATAACAGTTTCCATTGTGCACTCCAAACACACCGCTTTAGTCACCTAGAGCAACCAGTGGCAAGCACTATCTGTAAGATTGTGCAAAATCCCTTTACAGGTGTGCTGAGGAAAGGGAGAGACAACCTTTAGGTGGGGGCATTCTCGCTGGTTTGCCAAAGGCAAGAAAGGAATAGTTGGGGACAGCCATTTGAGTGGAGGTGCTCTTCTGAAAGAAAGGAGGACTTTTTCACAGGTGGCAAAGCTGCCAATGCTATTTTAGCAGGTATTCATAGGGCTTTAATTTTCAAGTACTTGTTGAGTTACAATCTAAGGTTATAAGGTCACACCTATTTCAACATCATGCTGCTCAGGGCATTAGTAAATGTTCAAAAAATATCTAAATTTGATAGCAGCCATAGGTAATGCTAGAACAGAGTCTCTAAATGTATTTGAAACAGCTGTTGTAGAGTAGAAATGTTGGATTGTTCACTATTAGATGACTGACAGCAATTTTTGTGCCTTGTGAAGATGTATTTAAACTCCATGTGTTAGTAAGAATTCCACATGAAAGATGAAACCACTAGAAGACTGGCACTCTTAAACAATCTAGATGTGTACAGATACTGACTTCATCTTGCAGAGTGCAGTGCATCACAAGACTGATGCAGATGGATTATGTTTTCCTGAAAATTGCTTAATAGATGATGTAACCAGGTAAAGAACGTTCTTTTCCGCTTAAGCTGTGTGCTAGAGCTCAAAGACATGCAGAGGATGCTAAATTCAGCATTTCTGTTGTGTTGATACATTTGTTGGATGAAAGCAAAAAATTTAATGGTACTTGCTTGCACAGATGCGAGGATTGAGAACTCAGAATACTCATGGCTCTTTGACAGGGGACACCATTGCTCTGAGGTAGACCTTGATTCGTATGCAGGGAGACATGGAGAATGGGAACGAAAGTTTTTCTCTGTTCATCATAACTAGCTAGAATTAGATGAAATTCACGTTTTAATGTGTCTTTTCCCCTGAGGTTTAGTTATGGCTACTTACTGACTGCTAGACATCAAATTTCTGTTTGGAAATAAGAAAAATAGGATGCTTCTAGATAGAACTTGAGGTTGTTGTGCTCTGTGCTCCAAAGCTGTTTGATGCATTTTGTTCCATAAACAGTTAAATGTAAAAGATCAAAATAATCCTTGGAAGCAGGACCTAGAGTCCACATTTCCTCACTTCCAATGAGTGTCCTCTCACAAGGACATGGAGTCCTGCTCTGAGTCATTGGTTGCTTAAGCCTCAGAGAGAAATGCCATGGACAGAAAGGCTGGAGAAGTCTCCATCCTAACTTGTTACTTCAAGTAGTCACTGGAGGTGGTCAGAAGTGTTTCCTGTACCCTAGGGAGTGCTGCAGTGGCTGGGATGCCTTAGAAAAAGGAACAGTCCTGCTGCTTTCTTTTTGTCTGTCTTTAAACAAAACCAACAGCTTCTGATTTCTCTGTGGAACCTGATTCTGTGGTTCTGTTCACTTTTTATGAGCAGATACAGGCAGGGAGTAATTGCTTGCTGTATCTTGAGTGTCTAAGCATGAGGCAGGTGGTGTGGTCCTGGCAAAGATGAGACTGCATCTGTGCATGCTGATGCCTACAAAATTTATCATCACCTCTCCTTTTATTTTTTTTCCCCACTCTAATACTCAGCTGCAGCTAAGTGAGAGTTTTTTGATTTTCTTTTAGTTGAAGCCTCAAAAGTTTGGGTCTTATCGGTACTTAAATGTCACCAGGGATCATCTTCCACAATCTTGTAGATTCTTCCGGTTATTAGCATGGCAATAATGAGGGCTGTATAAATTCTTAAGTGAAGAGACCTATTTTTCTTACCTGCTTTTCAAAGGCTTGAGGATCAGCTAGGATACAAAAAATGCAGAGGTTCCCTGTGTTCTTTGCCTTCCTTCCTTAATGACTTATAAAGTAACAGATTGTTATTAAAATGAATGATGTCTGTAGGTTCTTATCTGTCACTGAAAAAAAGTATTCGGGACTGTTTTTTGGATGTACCACCAGTTTTTTGCTGATCATTGCTATCCTTCTTCCTCTGGAAAATTTTCAGTCCCCACATTTACAGGCTGTGGGAGTCCTGCACTGTGTCTGTAAGGTCCTTGCACTCCGGCAAGCACCAGAAACTCTCAGCAGGAGGTTTTGCCACTTTGCTGTTGTCTGCCTTTCCCTGCTGCTGTCTCTTGGAATCACTCCTAGTAGCAGGTTTCACTGCAAGCAGAAAGTGCTTAAGCTAAAAATAGCTCCTAAGCCATTGGTATGAATGTTGGTCAGGGTGTAAGGTTTTGAAGGGCATATGTCTGCCCTCCTTTGCATGCACTGTCTGGAGCTGGCACTGGAGTGGCATAAACTGTTGCTACAACAGAACCAGCTTTCCCTTATCCCACAGGCAGAGAACTGCTGAGTTGTCAGCTGTTGAGTCCAAATTATGCCTTTTACCTCAGGGAGCACAAGTTACAAAAGCACGTGTCATGGAAACAGGGACAGCACTGTAGCAATTCCCTGCTCCTGCCTCACTTTCTACGCTACCAAAAATCAGACCCTCAGCACAGCCCATAGCAAAGGAGGAACCTCCTTTGTTGTCACCTTGGTGTTAGGACCAGCTCCCCCCTCTCTTGTGCCATGTATTATTAGGGAGCAGAGTCTGCTTTCTCACCTGTAAACCCAGTATTTCATGGGCAGTTTCCTACAAAACCAAAAGCACAGCCTTTCAACCAACCTCAGCCTCCTGGAATTTCCTCAAGTAGATAAAATAGCACTTTCTTTAGATTGATTTTATGTTGCAGCATTTTCAGTAATACAGTATTGTTGGTTAGGAAATTACTGTGGGTTTGTGTTTTTTTGGGTTTCGTTGGGGACAGGAGGAGGCAGGGAGAAAGGGAGGAGGATTCTGATTTGATGAGTAACATTATACCAGAGTTCTCTGCCAGTATAGCTTACTGCATTTTGATCATCAGTCAAGAGTACTTTCTCCTGGAATATACATGTGTTCCAGACATAGGGGTCTGTATTTGTGCTTGCTTTGTACCTTTAGCTACATTGCATTGATAACAGCTTTGTAATATTGACTGAACATTGACAGTTTCATATCAAGGTTGCGTTGTAGTTTATAGTGCCTAGTCATGGAATTTAAATAAAGCAGTGTATTTGAGTGTTTTATTTATGTGATAAACACTGTCTGAAAAGTAGGCTGGAATGCTTCTTATGCTTGCATAATTTTGTCATTATTGCACAAGTTGCTTAAAGGTATAATAAAAGTACAAGTAACAGGGGTGGTTGAAGGTGGTTTACACTGTCAGTCTGGCTCAGAAATTGTCTATGTTTCACTTCTGAGCGTCAGCCAGATACTTTAGTTAGTTTTGCTCTCTGAATAAATCAGTTATTTCCCTCCAAGAGGAAATGCATGCTCAGTTGACGTGACAGCATAGTTAAGCATTTTTTCTGGATGGTGTGGATGTGGCCTATGGCAAGCTTGGCTAGGGTGATGAGCAGAGCAAGCCAGCTCTATCCCAGCTGGCTTTATGCCCTTGAATACCCCACACACTGAGCCCTTGGGCATGACACACATTTCAGCCTAAAGCTTTAAAAACTGCATTCTCTTCATTTCAAGCACTTTGGACACAGAAGCACAGAAGAAGCTACTTTGGAGCCAAATGGTGACCCAGGCTATTTGCTGCAAAGCTGTCTAGCCCAGACTTGAATGAACATGCTGCTCTCAAACAGTGTGAAGGCAAGCCCATTTGCAACATTTAAGCTGTGGGCGAAGATACCTGCACACTGCAGTCCATCAGGGTGGTCTGAGCATCTCTGATATTCATGCTTTCTGTATCTTTATGAGCTGCATTTCAAATTACTTGCCTAATATGAGAGTTGCATATCTTACATGCCTTGCAGAACCCAGATGACAGGGAAATCTGGACAAGTGGAAGAGGCATGGCTGTACTCAACATGGGGCTGGCCTGGGCAGGCAGTTGCCTTTTGGGGTTGTTTGGTGGTATCTGCCACAGTCTGGCAGCCCTTCTCTCTTCCAAACAGAATTTAGCATGGTCATCCAGAAGCTCTTGTGCCAAGACAGCAGTGCTGCTCATCATGTGATGTAACTCTGTTTGTATGGCAGATCATGGTTTTGCCCTTCTTGAACTGGGTGATCTAATGGCCTCTCTTAATGAGAAAATCGGTGAGGACAGAGCTTCAAAATATCTTTCTGAAATAATTGGGTTTAATATTACTGCTGGGCAAAAAGGCTTCTTAAATCAAATGAACTTCAGAAGAAAATTATAGTGGTCAGTATTATAGGTGGAGCTTCTGCAGATTCTGAAGGCCAAAGGTGAATGTAAGTTTTAAGTATTTGAGTTACAACTAATTTTCACAATAATTCATGTTTTGGATCAAGTTCAGCACTTGTGGCAAAAGAGATATTTGACCTCTGAGATTTTACAGCTAGTCTGGAGCTAAAACCAAGGAGATAAGCTTTTAAAGTTTAATTCTAGGCAGAAAAAAAGAAAGAAGGAGAGAGAGGGGGGAAAAGAAGAACAAAACAAAAATGTGATTTATGTTTTGGACTTCAGTGTTTTCTTGAGTTCTGTGCAATAAGAACTGTAGTACTGTCTGTGTGAGGTGAACATAAATGTCAAACAAACTCTTTTACTCCTCAGGGTTTCTCTTGAGTTGTGAGGATAATAATATCTGTTCCCTAGAGTCTACCTGTTCCTCTTCCTTTTCCCCTCCTTCCCACTGCTGCACATGCTTCCAAAGGTCATGGCTGTGGGAAGTCTTTAGTGCACAGGTCTCAAGGCACGTAACTCATAATTCATCTGCTAGAACAGCATTGTCACAATTCCCAGTATAGAACAACCTTCTCCAAATTACATGTGGCTGGCCTGTCTCTTTTTTCAAGATGATAGGAAATTTTTGGAAGAAGGTATTTTTGACCAAATGTTGCCACATATTTCAAACGAGAGGACCAGGTTGGATGTAAATCCAGGGTGTAGTGTGACCCTTATTTTAAATCTTACCTCTTAACTCTGTAGTATATAGTCCCTTGTATATTGTATTTTTTCACCTTTAAGATGGTTATTTATGTGAGACCTATCCATGATTTGACCTAATCTAGTCTGTTGTTGGTGTGATATAAACTAAAGGCTTTGATATAGGAGGCCTTATATTAGTAGTGAGCCCATATTTAGAAGTGTTTTAGGAATGCATCCAAGCTTATTTTTTGTGGATCAGCTCACCCCTCCCTTGAAGAGTTTAGACAGTACTTAATTAGTTTTACTTTCACAATGTTCCCTTTTCAGTGGAGGGCTACTACATGGCATTTCCTCTCCTGTCTTATGTGGTGGGTTAAGTTTAAATCCTTTCTCTGTGGAGGTAATTGAGAACTGTGACCAAGTAACCTCACTGAACTAAATAGCTGCATTGTTTTAGACTTTGTAACAACAGACGATCTCTCAGACCCAAACTGCTCAAAGTAATCATTTGATCCTGTGTATAAATCGACTTTGTACTTGGTGAAACCATTTGCACTGCTAATGAATGACTAGTTTTTTGCTTGTGCTGTTGAATCAAGTGCTTTTGTAAGGTATTTTGTTCCGTACAGAATAAGTTGTGAGAACTTTTATTTTTGCTTGAGCTGTGATAAATGATAATTTGAAAATTGAATATTTTCCAGTTCCTGCCTCATATGTCAACTAATGAGTCGTGCAGCTGGTGTTAATATGTGGAAAATGTATCCTTGAAAACGTTAGATTCTAGTCTGTTATGCTTTTGCCCTGCTGTATGCATGCTTGCTAATCAGTAGGTAACCCTGGGCTGGAATTTAGGCAGTGATTACTGCCGACAGAAATGGGAGCAAGCACTCAACATCACAATAGCTGCCTGTAGAATTAGGTCACTAACAGGCTTTCAGCAAAATAGTATTAATTTTCCCCTCCACACACTCAAACACAAAAGGTATATTTATTATTCCATATCTTTTCTGAGTGATCCTCTGGTGTAGCGTTCTTAGCAGTGTGTTATATATGCGTCTTTTAACTTCAGGTACCTCATGTGACTGTCCAGCTCAGCATTCAACTTTCCCACAGTGAAGACTAAGGACTGATCCTGTCACAGACACCTGCAGTTGGGCTCCTGCCAACAGTGTAAATGTAGGTTTACGCATACCTTTATTCATAAGCTAGAATTAGTCATCTACTTATGTGTCTGCAAATTCAAGAGCCAGTATGGTGTATATGTGGTTACTGAGGCTGATTATCTTGCATAAATCTGCAGTCAGTCAGTCATGAGCAGCTCTCCATGGCTTTGAAATACCCTCTCATCAGAGGACACAGGTGATCTCTGGTAGCATTTAGCTGCTTGTGTCATGGCATTTGAGAATGAAGATGAATAAGGTGCTGTGATCTAAACCCAGCTATTTGATTAATTGATCACTTTAATAATAATTGAACAGATAATGGTAATAATTGCCTCCAGCTGATCTCTTCTTTTGAAATAATGTGCATTAATTTTTGCCATCTTTAATGATAGTCAATTATTTTGGTTTGGTTTGGTTTTTTTAAAATTCCCTTATTTGGATGAAAAGGGTACTTGTCACTTGCATTTCTAACACATACATGTACTTACTTCTGATCTTTGTAGGCCCTTCTGCTAAGGTTCATAAATGTTTTCTGTCTGTATTATTCTAAAGTCAAATATTGACATCCCTTAGGCATATACATTGTCACCTAAATATGTTGTGCATATATGGTCCTTGTACTGATTTAGTGAATAGCACTTTAAAATGGGAAGTTGCAGAAATGTGAAAAGCATAGGACTCTCCAAAGATATTTTAGGTGATGTGATTTTTATAATGCTATATGAGTTCTAATGACTTGCTTTGTGGTGATATTGGCATAAGCTTTTGTAGAAAAGGATTTCACAAAAGAAGAAAAGTGAGAAATTGGTGTTTCACACCATGAAATTTACATTAAAGGTTTTATAGGTCTCTGGATTTAGACAGGTAAACTTGTGAGAATGTGCTTAGCATTGTGCATCAAGTATTATGTGTTTGGATGAAACTGTTCAGATGCATGAAGAGCAGAGCTTTTCCTAAGGAATAGGATACTGGAATAGAAACTAGAAATAAACTGAAGGAGAACATGTAATTCATGTAACTACACCAAAAGGTTAGTTCTCCAGTTAACGCTCACTTCAGATTCCCCTCGCCACCACTTTCTCTCCTCCATATCTGGGCACCTTAATCTGCAGCCACCAGAGAGACCATTGAGAATTGCTGCACGTCTCTCCTTCCCACAGTTAGACTTGCTCAGCACTTTGGAAACAATAGCTGCTTCATTGCTGAGTTGTGAAACAAAAAAGTTAATCAGCAACAATGCATGAAAAATGTGATGAACAGCCTTCCCCAGGAAGAGATTTTTCCATTCCACTGTGTAGGTATACAGAATTTATTGGTGTTAGAAGCTAATAAGTAAGAAATCCTTCTTCTTTTGTACATTATTCTGAGAGCAGTAAACTATGAGATTCACTAATAATAGCAGGAAGGAAGAACCCTGTTAAGCGAAGATAGAAAACTTGGAATGATTTGTGTGTGTAAAATCCAGGGTTGTTTTTTCCTCTCCTCAGCCCTTCAGAAGAGAAGGCCAAAAAAAAAAACACTTCAGGAGATGAATCTCAGTTTCAAGGGAGACTTGAGGGAGAAGGAGCAGATGCAAGTTACAGATGCTCTACTGATGATCACGTGGAAATGATGTGAAGATGTGAGATGTGGCCTTGAAAATTTCTATTTTGTTTTCTTATTCTATGCGTGAATCACATCAGAAGAAACTTGTGGAACTGACTCTCTCTATGTCCTATTAGTAACAGTCTCAATTTTGTATGAGCTGCTTTCAGTTTTAAATGAGGAGCAGCATCATTAGCCTTACAGATGCTGTTGTCTCAGCACTTGCTGGTGGGTTACATACAGGGACTCAATTTACTGCTTTTCCTAATTTCTAAAAGAAATTATAGAAAAACATTGCTTTGTTTTACAGCAATAAAAATTATTGGTGCTAGGCATCTTGTGTATTCTTTCAAAATGTTCATATCTTCATTGCTTTATTTCTTTTGCTGAGCATTGTTTTAATGGTACAGAGTTTGCTCAAAGTACTTTTATAGCAGTATTTTCCATTCTGAGACCGTTCATGAAACCCCTAAAGAGCTGCTAGTTTTTCTGCATCAAGGAAACAAAAGAAAATTTCTATTATTAAAAAAACTCAACCAACAGACAAGACGTAAGCTTTTCATTTTGATTATTCTGAATAAACTTAGGAACTTTTTAGCATCTTTTTTTGTGGACTCAGAAATCTCAGTCTATGTTTGAATGCTATTTGAAAGTATTTAGCAGAAATTGAGAACAAAATTTGAACTTTCCCTTATGTCTGTTTCTTAAACAATGTTCTTCCTAAACTGAGTGAACCACCTAAAGTATCTGAAATGAAAAGTCAGATGTTAATTTAATTGTAAAACAGCTACATATTGTGCTTTTGGCATTGCAGTAAATGTTTTATTTCAATTAGGGCAATGTAGTTAAGGAAGTGCTGTATGATTGTAGAGGGGATACCATCAAGGAGCATAGTAAAGCTGAGATGAGACTGTACATTTTTTTAGGATCATCTAAATTCTTTAGGGGGGTAGAAAGCGTAACATCAGTGAATCAGCTTACATTGAGGTACTGGCTTGCTAGCTGTGCTGCTACAAGATCCACTAGAGGACCATGAGTGCTTTGCAGGGACCTGGGGACCTCTGTGGGAGAAGCAGAGTGGACAAGGAGTAGTAGTATTAGCTTTATTAGCTTGATTAGGTGTGCCTGGATGATTTTTCAGTCCATGGCTCCAGTGAAGGCTGTGAAAAGCAAGAGAATGGGGTACCATGAGCGAGTGTGCATGTGGTAGAAAGAGTGAGTCCATGTAAGTGCATCAAGTGCAAGGTTAACATTTATATCTTATAGCCTGGGTCTATGAGAGTTAATTAGGAAAGAAACCAGCTCTGATGTATATCAAGTGTAGAAGTCAATATTTGTATTTCTGAGTACCTGAGATTACTTTCTACACTTTAACGCCTTAAAAGGAGGGTATGCATGTATATGCAAAAATGAAAAACTCGAAGGGAGTAAGATACAGCTAAAACAGCATGTGAAGGAATTAAAGAAGTACAACGGCTGTCTAATTATGCATGGACAGACTTGTTCTGATAATGTCATACTGTATTGTGGACTTTCCTTCTTTGTCAAGGTTGGAAGGGGAGTGGCAGCATTCAGGGCCCTTTTGGGAGCAGAGCAGAGAGGAAAACGTTTGCCTACCCCAATGGATGGGTAGTCTACACATAGTAACACGCTGCAGTATGTCTTCATGTGATATATCGGATACTTAGTAAGAGCGGAAATACAGCAGGGCATGAGAGCTTTTAAAATCTTAAGTTGGATTACTACAGTGGGTATTTATAAGAAAATATAGATGTATAGTTTCAGGAATTGCCCATTTCCTTGATTAGTAAAAAAAATCAATTTGTTTCTCGTAAGTGGCTCTCACTCCTTACACTCCCTCTAAAAGGGTAACACATAACTATTGCTCATTTTTCTTGGTATATTATTTAGTGTTAAGGCTGCATTTCAGCATTCGATCTATTTATATTCTGTTTGTACATGTGAAGGCAGACTTTCTTTGGATTTGGTTCATTGTACCTTAAAAATAATTCAAATACCACAGGTTTCATTGTAAACAATGAAGGATTCTAACCCTTGGGTCATTGCCAGTTGTTTAAAAAAACACACTTGGAATTACTTCAGTATTATCAGTGTTCTCTTATAAAACTAATTAGGCTTTTCCTGTGATGGAAAGAAGATTAAAGGTCATATAGTTCAAAATAAGTTTTTGGACATCGCCAGATTAAGGAAAATAAATACTTTCATTAGTCAGGTCAAATCCTTTAATGTTTATTAGTTCGTAAGGACATATGAGCTGAAAAGAACCGGCAGAGACAGAATTATGCAGATAACATGACTCTTTTAAGGAACAGCAATTCTATTCTGGAGTCCTCTTGTAAAGTCTGAGTGGTGTGGTCTGGACCTTGAACCTCAAGTTGAGTAAAGTGCAGCTGACCTTGTGGGCAAATGACATTTTTCTCTGAAGACTTGCTGTCTTGAGAACTACACAGAGGCTAACAGTACCCCCCAAAACTGAAATGTGCTTTGGAATAATTGATTTGTGTTTTATTTCAATTAATGTGTGTAAACTGCAGTAAGCACTGGAGAAGTGGGAAACCTCTTCTGTGTTTTATCATTGGATTCTTGGTTTATGAACTGCAAAAAAATGTGGGTGCACTTGTTTCTATGCTTTGCACCTGTATTAGGTATTGAAAAGGCATAGTGGGTAGCCATCACATCATGGTAAGAGATACTTTTTAGACATGCAAAGTGATCAGACTTCTATGCCTTTGCTCACTGTGCTTATTCCGTGCTGTGTTGCAAAGCACAAGAATTCAAGGAAGTGTATCAACTATGAGGTCACCAAATTCAAGCATATCAGGAAATGTGTGTAGCTGCATCAGATTTACACAAATACATCCTTCACCTCCATGCAATATTAATTTGTCAGTTGTAGTAACTATCAAGAAAATTTTTGAATGGGTTAAAACACGAGTGTGTAAATTACTCTGAGTGGTTTCCTTCTCCTGCACAGAGCACAATAGCCTAAAAGATCAAAAGATCTCTTTTGGCCAGTAGTACCCCTAACCTTCACCCTGGTGCTTTGTTCTTTGTTCAGATGATTAGGTGTTTTCCATCTGCATCTCTATGGGAGAAGAATCTGTGCTTGTTAAGTTGAGCTGACTTCCTAAGGAAGTCAGACTTATCTGATAATGCGTTGTCTGTCCCCTTTACCCCTGCAACAACCTTTGAACATGCCTCTCAGGTTCAGTTCACTTAGGATGAGGAGGTGAGGTCTCAGCATACTGTGTCTTTACAAGCTTGATGAAACCCTGCAACTGGATGGAGAAACTCTGCTGAGGAAATGGCTGCCAAGTGAAGTCAACCTTTACTGGACTGCAATCCAGACCTCTCTAGTGTGCCTTCTCTGATGTCTAATAAGGCTTAGGGGTAATAACACTGGCCTAATATGTAACAACAATGAATCATGAACAGGCTTGCAGATATCCCAAAACATATTTAGTCTATTTTCGGTAGTATTCGCGTTCACTGTGTTTCTCAGAAGAGTTTGTGTTTTTGTTGTTACCATCTGGAGAGCAGTCCTAGTGTTCGTAGTAGTGATGGATGTGCTTGTATTCAACCATGTGCTCAATGGCTAATTGATATGGCAAGGACTTCCAAACTCGGCAGTTAGACACACAATTTTCCTTTGAAAGTGTCTTTGTTCTTCCGAAGATCTCACACTAGGAACATCAAATGCAACATCTGGCTTGGGGACCACTCCTAGGTGGGGTATGGTGAACAGTGTGTGAAGCAACAACCCAGCAGGACTAAGAGTTTCTGAATTAGTATATGATTTAATTGAAAACAGGCATCATTCAGTGAGAGCAAAAGGCGAAGCGTGAAAAATTTGTATTTTTCTTGAAAAACCAAAAAATGGCATCTAATAGGCGACCTTTTAATTGTGGTAAAAATAAACCATCAGTTCCTACAGTGTCTCTTTGCTTTGTTCTACCCTTTCAGTCCACTGCTCTGCCTGACTGCTCCACCTCTTCATGTCACAGTGCTTTTTTCTCTCCAGCTCCTTTGTTCCAGCAGCAATGATCTTCCTAGTGGTATTTGTCTTATTCTTGTTTGGTGGGGTTTTTTTGTTTACAAGAGTAACCTGAAGGAGTGTTCCATTTTACTTTATAAATCCTCAAAATTTTTTCCATTGCTCTTTGATGTCTGCTTCTGCTACCTAATTTTCCTTTGTTTCAAAAGGCAAGCCCTAAGCATCTCAATTTCTGTGTGTGTGTTGTGCTGTCCAACTGGTACTAAATGCTTTTGTAAAATCACCCTTGAGTTGTGGCACTTGTTCATGAATTTGTAGTCTCATCTCCTTACCAAGTAAGGGTGCTTCTTTCGCTAATTGCTACCTGGAAGTACCCAACCGCTCTCCCAGTCTGCAGCCTGCTTATTGGTACTTCCAGTGTCTAAGAATCCTGGGACCAGAAAAAAAGGAAGAACTGGAATTACTGGAAGGCAGGTGCAGCTGCGAGTTGGCCTTAGAACCTGAGAAAGTTGAAATGCTTACTCCATGTGGGGTGCATCTTTATTCGTGCTGGTAAAATTTCTTGCCGAAAGGCTTGCCTCTGGATATGTGCTTCTGGCTAGGAAAATTAATTGTTGAAGTGTTAATCTCTATGTTGTATGTTGTGTCCTGGCTTCTCATGTCACCATGCAGAGCAGGGACAGGCTGAGGTGGCTGCAAAATAACTGAAGTGGCTTCCCAGTATCTCAGAAGTGATGCTGCTCTTTGGCAGCGGAGAGGAGGGAATTTTTCTCCGTGTGCTTGACAGGAAAAAAACCCAACAAAACAAATATCTCATAGGACTGAAAATTTGGCCTTGTGTACTCCTGCGCATTTACTGAATAATATATTAACACTCTGTTTCCTTTTCTTCCACTACAGATTAGAAGAGAGCATTTCATGCAGATAGGCAGCTTGAATTATTTTATCAGTTTTTAGACAGAGAAATAGCAGATTCCTAAATTAATTCTTCAGAACTGGGGAAAGCCAGATTCCCAAATGGGATTCAGTCTTCATTTATAAATGAGTTTTAGTGATTCATGTCCTGTGAATCTTTTGTAAAATGGAATGGTGCCATGTTATAAAACAGAGAGGGAAAGCCTGCATTTAGATTACTAAAGATTTTTGTCTCAACTTTGGAAATTTTTTTAAGGATGTGGAAGAATGTACTCTATTGAAAAACAGCCAAACTCCTGCAAATTAATTTAATTATTCTACTTTCATTTTTTATTATTATTCAGCCAGCTTTAAAGTCAAAGAATGAAGGCTGTGAGATCAGCCGGTTCATCTTCTGTGTTCATTGCCTTTACTGTCAGCTGTATTGGCCATTTGCTTGGTTTCCCAGAAATGTGTACTTCTGGCATGGTTTTTCAAATAGGGGATTTTTTTTTTTGGAAGCTTTCTGTTGGCAAAAGTAGGATGTGTTATTTGATATATGCATTTTTATCTGGATGTAAGTGTGTTTTCTTTCACTTTGAAGGTTGAATTAGTGTCTTTGGGCAGAGACAAGTAAAATGCACTTTCTCCACCTGCTAAGCAGAGTAATTTTGGTTCTAGCAATAAAGTTTAGGCACATACTTAGCACCTGCATTTCTCCCTGACTATTTGGGATTGCAGCTGTTCAGTATTGCCAAAAATGCAGCCTCTCATCAGTCTCAACAGTGTTTTGGTGGTATGCTATGTAATTTTTCTTTGAGAGCTTTTAATGTTCCCCTTGGTGGTAAAATACTATGATGAAAACTATAACAGTGGAGAAAAAAAAAATTGTAACTTAAGAAAATTTATTGACAAATTTCTTCTATTATGTTTAATACATATATTTCTACTTGTTTCATGGTTTCCTCTAGTATCCTCCATTTACAGTTTCCCTAAACCTTTGTATAAGCTGACTTTTAAAACATTTCTTTTCAGGTATCTCTTCGTGGAGCACAAACATATCTATGAAAACTGTGGGAACTAATCGTCAATTTATAAACATTTTTAAAAACCAGATCTGGAGGCTTATGACTGTCAGATCAGACTACAGGCAGAAAGCAGGCCAGAAAGTTTATTGATTTTTTTTTTTTAAAGCTGGTTTGTTTGTTTGTTTTCAAAGTGGTTTCCAAGCACTTGACAATGAAATACACTCGGAGACCAGAGAACTCAACAGTAGAACAAAGCTTTGGAGAACTTTTGTGCTTAGAAAACGATCTGTTACAAAGAAAACACTTTTTTCCCCCTTTAAAGAGAATTGAGCATTTGGTCAGCTATGCTTTAAAAAAAATACACACAGAATCAGTTAAGCCAAGAAAGACGTAATAAGAAACACAGTCAGACATACCAGTTTATTTTCTGTTTTTCCCTTTAAGAGGTTAAGTCTAAAGAGACTGGTAATGTCTTAGCTGCTCTCCTTTTCTCAGCCTGCCACAGAACCTTTACCCTTCTTTACAGCTGACAAAGTTTTGAAACAAAGCTGTCCACAGATATTTTCCCAGGTGTGCATTATTGTCTTCGAGTACTATTTCCTCTCTTACCTATCTGATCACCAGTAGATACACTGTCTGCATCAAAACATCTTTAAAAGTAATTTAAAAATCCATGGTGGATATTGAGCTGTTTTAAATATTGACCTTCAACTGTTGGCTTCAGTGAACAGGAATCTGAAGGTACCTGTTCCTTTGCTACCTTACTTGCATAAAAGAGAATTTAAAATTTCTTTTTTCTAACCTCAAGCACAAGGGTAGTTCATCTGCATGACATAAAGCCCTGGGCAGAAGTCAGGACATCCCCATGTACTGTAGCTTCCAACAGTTACTCTGAAATCCTGCTTTAAGTAGCTTCTCTTAAATATGAGCAATTATGTACTGAAGTCTGTCATGCCTTTGCTGTCAGTATGGCATGAATATGGCATATGAATACTTTTTGTATACACACATGTTGTTGTTCCTTAGCATAGATTTATGGGAGGCTCTTATTTGAAAATTTCAAAAGTGAAAGACCATTTCAGGCAAGGCCTTTGAGATTAATTTGCTGCGCAAATATACTCATGCTAAGTCAGGAGGTTTGCAGTCCATTTGAAGGATGAGATTGGAGTCTGAAGTACTAAATAAACAGCTACGTGGCAGCTTTATACAGTATCCGGGGCTGGATCATACACCAAAATTGAGTCAACAAGGTCTTGAATCTTGGGAGAAAGCAAATAATGGCATGAGCTGTGTAAACACATACTACGCATAGGTTTGCCGTAGGAAAGTTCCTTCATTGTGCTTGATAATGCTCAGACTTCAGGGCAGACATATCTCAAAGCTGTGGATACAGCAGCTTTGGTTCACAGATCGTATTTGTTCCAGGAATGATCAGAAATCTGGAAACTGAGACTGGGAAATGGTGGGGAAAAAAACTCTGGGGTTTTTAAGGGAGGAGCTATTAGAGATCTGATATCAGTCATCTTCTCTGTAAGAGGTTGCTGCAAGGCAGAGGATAAACTGTGCTTTGTCTCCTGGAGATAGGACAAAGTAATGCGCTTAAAATGGAGCAAGAGATAGTTGTGGAGCACATTTGGAACACTGATGATAGTGCCAGTGAAGTGACATGAATATATTGCCCAAGGAAATTAAATTGTTATGAGATGTGCTATTGCTGATATTTTTTTAAAAGGCAGCTGTTAGAAGTGGTTTAGTTGCAATTGGTGGAGACAATGGGCTAACCTACTCTTCAACCATTTTTGAAAAATAAAGGCTTGCAGTGTAAAGACATTTGCACTTAGTACCAACTGTTCCTGTTGAGATTCAACCCTCCATGGTCAAGATTTTGCCTTCCTCTGACAATGAATGTTGAGCTCTCTTGTCCCAAATAAATATCCTTGACTCTTAGGAGATACTTTCAAGAGTACATGTGCCTAGAGGATAATATACTTTCCATAACTTGTAGGGGAAAGAAAAACCTCCATGCCTTGTTTGATTAGTCTTAAACTGATGAGAGGCAGCTTTCATCCAAAGAAAATGAACTTCCTATTTTTAAAGTACTTCAGTTATTTTGTAACTTTATAATTAAAACAAGCCTATAAATAGGGAGCTTTTCTCCCCATTGATGGCATTTAATTTTGTGACATGAGGCTTTTATTTGCCAACTTTTTAACAAGTTATAAAATGTGTATGAGAAGACAACAGCCAGGGACTCTACACTTCTTGCGAAAGATTGTGGTTTACAAGATACTCACCATGCTCAGCATAAGAGTACATATGTTCCCTTCTGTGCCTGACTCTGAATCAGAAATTAAAACTGTGCTTGAGTTAGGATTTCTTGTAATGCTCAGATTTCTTGTAATGCACTGCAGTAATGTTAAGTCTTAAAGCTTCTGCAGTAGGAGGACATCTCAGTAAACTATGTATTGAAAAAGATGCAGAAAAGCAGATTTTCTTAAATCACCCCACACACATGTAGTTGCTGGATGTACCTCATACGCCTGGCATGACCAGAAAGATTTTGCATAACCCTACACTGTTAATATGTTTAGAGGTTGAGATTAATGTGAGAGGTTTAGGATTTAATTAACATGACAGAGCAGTTTTCTCTCCTTCATGTAACATCAGTGGTTTCGCTTTTTATTCTTTGCTGGACTGGCAGAAGGCCAGCTGATAGGGGACTATCAAGTGATTGTGATATAGAACTTGTAATTTTGATTTTGGACTTTTCTGCAAACTGGAAATAGTCTTTGAAGAAGTCCTAAGAAATATAGAATTTACATATATATCACAAATAGAAATCAGTCATTTTATCCATGTAACTCCCAGGTCTATCTGAGACATCTTAAAATGTTTTATGATGTTAGACCTTTGTGAGCAAAGTTCAAACTTGGAGGTAACATCCCATATTCTCATGGAAAAATGCAATATGAAGATCCTGAGATACACCAAAATGTAGTGGAGGACTTCAGGCGATGAGATTCTTATTTTTTATGTGCTGCTGAGTGCTTGGTTCATCTTTACCTGAGCATGGATTTGTTGATCTCTGCTCTTGATTTGGCTTTTAACAAATTTCACAAAATGGATATTACAGATTAGGAATATATAAAAGAACAGAGTGTGTCTAGGGGTAGTATAGCTTAAATTAGTATGGTTTTATTGAGGTTTCCAGGTGGCTTGAGAACATGGTGAAATTAAAATAATTGTTAAATTTTAAGGGTGTTTACTTCCCTCTAGGTGTAACAGTGGTCTTTACCATAGCATGTCTTTCATCTCTGCTGTGCCTGGGCCTTGCCTCCAGTGTGGTTATTGCAGATCAAGAATAAAAAGAGAAGTAGCCCCATGTGAGCAGCTCTGGATTATTTAGCACAGTTTTGATATGTTTTTCATCATACAGTGCAGATTGGTGAGGGACAGAGGAACATTTCAGAAATTCCCAGCTCTCCCCTGAGGGAGGATTCCTTTAAAAAAATTACTAAAGAATATATGGTTGTACTGTGAAGATGAGGGAGCGCACTCCTGGTGGGGCAGGGGGCTTTAGGGAGGGTTTCTTTCAAAATCAGAGTAGAAGGCTTTTATATAAAGTCTGTTATTTGGACAATGATGCTTTGAAAGAGATTTCAGAGACAACATCGGGAGCTTTCCAAAATACGAGTCTGGACCAAATGGGAACAAAACTGCTCTGCAAGACAGGCAGGCTTGGCCATGTTCTGGCATGAAAATGGCCCAGCTCCTGCTGTTGGTTGCTGAGAGAAGGCCTCCTGCTACGTGGGAGTTTTATGTCTCTGGGAAGGTGATCAAGTTTTCAGAGATTTCAGGTAGCAGGGAAGCGATGCACCAGGAATTGACTGAGCTTTAGGATAAGCTTTCCTGCAGTTTTTGAGTACAAAAACTGATGGTGGTCAATGTGTGGGTCTTGCTGAACTGAACAGCTGAACTTCTCTTTTTAAAACGCAAAACCCGTTTATCTTCAAAGAACATGTTAAACATACTATTCTAGATAATTTTTTACCTTAAGATCAGTAGTTATAGCAGCAAGTATCTTTGGATAGAGAAATGGCTCACTTTTCCCCCCCCCTCCCCCCATTACTTTTCCTCCAGGCATTATTATTTAACACTGGATTGAAGCAGTGATCCTAAGTGATCAGATCTGGTTCTGCAATGTCTCAGGCATCCCACAGGTTTGAATAGTAGCAATATGAAAAATGAGAAGAGGAAAGAAGAAAACAGATGGTCTCTCCTGTTTTCTTAAATTCATAAATGAAACAGGGAATATTTATATTTTCATTCTCAGCATACAAGACCCTTCATGAATGTGACATTTAATCTAAGTTGGAGAGGTTTCCTCCAGAGGACTGCTCTGCCCTGCCTGTTCTGTTTTGATATCAGATGGTCCTGGATGATGCCTATGGACCACTAAGTTTTCATTGTCCACGATTCTTAAGGTTATGTTTGAAATGTCTTACTGAAAATGTAATGCATCAAGGAGTTGCTGGAACAGGGAAAAGGTTTGCTTGACAGATGGAGGAAAAGGAGTGGGAACAGTACTGAAGTACTATAGAAGAAAAGTAGATGGAAAAAAATGTGGTGTTTATGGAGGTACCAGCTCTAGCATTTATAAGGGGTTTTTATTATTTTTGTGTTTAATTTTAGAACTGACCAGCTTGTTGGAAGATGATGTTTATTCCTGCTTAAAGCTGCTGTTCTGAATACAAACAGTAGAAGAATGTGGAAGAATTCAAGCCTCCGCTGCCTTTTAGCACTCTCTATTTTATGCTTGAGAAGCTTAATATATAGCCGAGAGATAGGTGAGTTCATTGCGATGTAATTCACTAATTGCTTTTCAGCTTCTGTATTGACACCTTGTATTTATATAACTTTGCTACTGTATGTATGTTCAGAAACCGTCAACTCTGTGGTCCCACACCATGGGGTGGAGGTAATGCCAGGCCTGGTCTCTACTTGCCAGCACACAGCAGCATCTTGTAAACCATTGGTGTAAATGTCAGCATTGAAACATTCTTGCTCTATATGCTGGCTCTCTTTGGTAGTTTAATACTTTATCATTAACTGCCCTTCTGTCATTAATTGCCCTCTATATGTGACAATAAAGGAAAGAAAAAAACTCATTAAATTTATCATCAAAGCTTGTGGTTTTGCCATTGGCCCAAAGACTGCTTGTTCAGCTAGGCAAAGAATTGATATTGTGGAAAGAGACAGATGTGTTATGTACACAACTATAAACCCAGATCTAAGATACTTATGGAAATCTGAGTCTGTAGATGTCTAATCAGACACAAAAATCACTCAACAGTTTTAAAATTCTGGTCAGATAATGCATGCAATAAAAATGTAAAAGGAAAGGCTATAGATGTGAACAATAGCAATTGGTTTACAGTTGCTTGCTTTGGACCTGCAGTTTTTGACTGTGTTTCTTATATGATTTCAGGATCTCTAGCACACCCCCAGAATTTGAAATGTGTAACGCACAATTTACACAAAATGATCTGTAGTTGGGATGTGTCTTCCAGAAGAAGACATGGACAAACTGACTTTTGCTACACTACCAAGTAAGTATCACATATACCTGGTTGAAAAACACCAGATTACAATGAAAGTACAGTTTTTCCTTAGTCGCTGCCCATGGAATTTGTGATGCTATTGTTTCCGAGCATCTCCCCATCAGTTTTCCTTGGGTGGTGCTCCCTGCTGGCCCTGTTAACTCAGGCAATGGCAGGGTTTCTGGCAAAGTTGTTTCACGCTAACAATTTGCCTGCCAAAAATCTTACTCTTTTCAAAGGACTGGAAGATGCTCTTATTTACTCAGACTTCTCTGTGTGTCTGCCTATCCCTTGCTTAGAGTTTTCATGAGGGATATCTTCAAACCAAGTCCAATCCAAAAGGAAATGAGAGTTGGAAGCAGCAAATCCTGATGTTCTGGGCCAAAGCAGTAGAATATGTGACATAAGTGTTGAGATTCATATGTGGAAAAACAAGAAAAATCTCGTGGTGGCTGCCTTACAACCTTTATAAATTTAAGCTGTCTGAAGAGCATTGTATTAGAGGAAATGTAAAAATTATTTCACAATTAAAATAGCTTTTCTGAAGCGAATGTGTGTTGAGAATTTTGAGAACAGTTAGAAAAAACACTTAAATCTTATGTGTTTTTTTCACTAATGAGAACTACATGTTCAAATCCCCATGCAGTGGTTCTGCCAAATACTTATCATGTGCTAGGGATGAGTTCAAATCCATTCTGCATCTTGATCCTGCCCCTAGTCCAGATATTTATACTGTCTTTTTTCCTGTAAGTTCTGCAGGCAGCCCAGACTTTTCCTTGGGGTGCCGGGACTTGGCTGCACTTAGTCCACCTACATACTTGATTTTCTGTGTCTCATTATTCCTTCTGCATTGCCAGCTATCATTTCTATTAAAAAATTAAAAAAACCCATCCATATATGTGACATTGCAGCCAGAGTTCAGGAGTGCAGAGTTCATGAGGTACTGCCCTCTAAACAAGAACAATCATGTAGCTGCTGCTGTTTCTCCTTAGCAGAGCAGAACAGGCTGGGGTCCCCGAAGCAAAAGAGGATGAGAGCTGAGCTTAGTGCAGACATCCCTGAGGGAAGGAGGTTTTGTTTTTCAGTTGCCCAAACATCCTCTAATAGTATCTCAGTACAGAAGAGGAATAGTCTTTCTGAGCACTCAGGTCTCAGCTGGCCTTTGCTGCCCTGAAGTCTTGCATGAATCTTAAAAGAGTTCAGCCCAGGCTCTTGACTTCAGCTGATGGGAGCACCACGATCCTGTTCCAGTTCATAAGTGAGTAACAGTCCCTCAGCAGGAAGTCTGGCATTGTTCTCTCTGCCTTCCTTCCTCCCATCATTCTCCCAAGAGAAAGGTCTGGATTTTTCCAAACTTTCTGCCTTTCTAGTTGTGTATCAGTAATAATGAGCAAAGGGACTTGACCCATCCATTATTGTTTCCTCTATATATCTACATCCTCACGACAAAAGCCAGATCACATCATGCTAAGCAGTGCACAAACATTAAGCACAGACTATTTTCACTTGAGATCTTAGCAATCCTCTCTCCTGCCCTCTGCTCTTTCCCCATAAGTTGAGCAATTGAAGGGAACTAAAAGATTTGTTCTAAGATGCAGGCACAGGTGGTAAGCCTGCTCCCATATGTCATTACTTTAAGAAAAAATAGAGGGAGAGAGAGTCAGAAAACATAAAGGGATGGGGAGATAGTGTTGAGTTTGTGTTGGGTTTTTTTGGTGTTTCCTTGTTTGTTTATTTTTTTTCTTATTTTTTATTTTTATTTTTAATTTTTATTTTGCTTATTTTTAAATATGGATACATGGTGACTGTAGGTTTCATAAGTGTGACTCTTGTTGGCTTCAAGTTGTGCCAGAGGACTTTTACATTAGATATTAGGAAAAAGTTTTTCACAGAAAAGTTTGTAAAATATTGGAACAGTGTGCCCAGGGAAGTGGTGGAGTCACCATCCCTGGAAGTATTCAAAAAATGTGTGCATATGGCATGTAAGGACATGGTTTAATGGTGAACATGGTTCTGGTGCTAGGTTGACAGTTGCATTTGTGATGATCTTAAAGATCTTTTCCAAACTTAACAATTCTATAATTCTGTGATTTTCATTCAAAAGTCAAGTTTTCACTTTGAATTGTTCTCTTAACTAGATAGTTGCATTATACAGCTAGTGCACAGCCTGTCACTACAATGAAGGTGACTTGAAAGATGAGGAAATGCCTGTTAATCTGATAGTAACCAAATCCCATGCAAGTCTCACTCCTTCACAAACTTGATATGGAAATCTCTGTTTACTAGAGAGAGTTTGTTTTTTATTAGTGTCCAAGAGTAAGACAACTTGCCTTAATTGCCTATCAGATGAAATAACTGCTTAATCCTCTCTGCCTTTTCAGTGAACTCTCCCCTCCAGTCTGTTTTAAAACTAAGGACAAAAGGGTTGAGATTCCAGTCCCAGACAGCTCCAGCATGGTGACAATAACCACAAACAGCATCTCTGGAACTCCTTTTGCTACCAAAGAATTTGAAATTCACAAGAAAGATGTCTGTAAGTACCAGGCTTTATGTGTGTACATAAAGCTTTTATACTTTGTATAACAATTCTCTAGATGTGTATATGGTTGCAGTTTTCTTTCACAGTATTCCTGTATGTAAAATGTTGAAATGCTGAGTCCATATAAATTTGCCATAGGTCATAGGGCTTTTTCTCAAATCCTTCAGAGGAAAGAAAACTGCTCTTACTTATAGATCAGAGCAGAGAAATCAAGGGCAGAATCTGAGAAGGAAAAAAAATACAACACTGTTACATCCCCCACTCTTTGCCTTTTTATGTCTTAGTTGTACATTAGGAAGGATTTGTAAACAAATTCCCGCTATATGTACTGAGGTACCTGCATGGAGTATAAAGTGCATTTGGTCAGACTTGCCTTGAGAAAGGCAGGATGAATTTCCTAGTGCCTGTTCTTCCATTGTGAATGCTACAGAACAAAGTAGTTTATTCCTGCAATTTTGCAACACTTCAAGGGAAGTTATATCATATGTCACTCCTGACAGGATCACATTGTCATAATATATGCCCAACTTACTCATTCTGTTCAGCTGTATATGAAACTGAGCATTTATTATTGGGAGATAGACTGCTTCTTATTGGAGTCATAAATAAATTAGACTATTCTCCACTTTTTTCCATGCAAAAGAGGAAGCTGTATACTGAAGCTGGCACTGCCACCATCATGCATGCTTCCTCTAGGCTTTGATTTTGGTTTGCCTGCTTCCTCCTTTAGTGTAGTCACATTCTAATGTCAGTAACACCTCTTATCCATGCTTCTCTTTACAGTTGAGTAGATTAAGAATTTTAACAAAATGCAACTCACAAATATTTGGGCAACACACTTGGTTCTCCAGGATATTGCTGACTCCAGGCAGGATGAGTCTCTCTGGTTCATCATTGTGGGCAGTATGTTGACTGTGCTGAACACTTTGCAGGCTCTAAGATCTGTGTTCTGGACTGAATTGGATGTATGACACATTTTAAAAATATGTTTTATTCCACAGCAGGCCCAATGAACTGCCATAACCCTTGTGTTAACATAATTCTTCCCTGCTTCTCAATCTGTTGGCGTCACCACTGCCCATTCGTAGAAGAGATCTTCTGTTTGATGTCCCTGTCCTGTCCACATAATGATGTCATGCCTTTAGTTGCGTTTAGCTTAAAATCACTTTCCCCATGATCTTCTTCAGACCTTCATGTGAGCTTCTTCCATCCTGTGCTTCTGCTGTCCTTTCTCCCTACTCTTGCTTCTTTTTGCAAATCTCTGCTTCCCTGCTGGTGTCCAAAAGTTATTTCTCTTGGGGATGATTTTCCATCATCACCCCTGGAAGTGTTCACATGTATGCTTCAAAGACTTTGAATGAAGGTTGTGAAAGATATGGTATCTTCCTTAATATGCATTATAAAGGGTCATATTCATAACCAGTTACTCACATATCTGCATGCTGAGATATCAAAAGAGAATGCTGCCTGGTGATTCATCAGCACCTGTGCCTTCCTGAGAACTTTCATGCTCAAGTAATGACAGACCCCATCTTGTTCTAATTACAGAGATGAAGTACATGATTGTATGGCTACTAGCCAGTTCAGAGCTGAGAGATGTGGCTGTTAAACACCTGTAGGGCTCGTGTTGCTGACTAATGACTTGAATATGGGGTTTTTTTCTCCCTCTCTTTTTCAAGTGTTTATTCCTGTCACTCCACGCATTCTTAGTTTAACGCCTGACTTTTCAACTTCCACATTAAATCTGAAGTGGAGTGATAATGGATCGGCTTTCCCATATGGACTGGATGCCTTTTGGCAAATTCAGGTACTCCGAAAAGAAACAATGGAAAAAGTCACAGAAGTAAGTCCTTTTCTTTCTTTATGGTAAATATATATACAATTTTTGTCCTTGGTAATATTCTGAGAGGTCATTTGAAGAAAGCTGAGAATGATGAAGATTGTAGAGCCTTGCAGAACTTGAGTGTAGTAATGCTGCTAGTAGATAGCTTCTTGTTATGTTTCAAAGTTACGAGAACACTGACTACTATACTGTCAGTACTTAGTCACACTTTTTTTTTATCTAGTTCAGAGATCTTTTAATTAGAACCTAGTTATGTATATGGCTGATATTTTACACCATTTTCTCTGCTTTGCCAACAGTGTCTCAAGTCTTGGTGGTCTTTGAATGCTCAGCTTGCTTTTTTTTTAATTAACCACAGTTCTTCCAAGTCATTTTGTAGATCTGTTCTCTGAATTTTAGTAATGGAGAAAAGACACAATGTGCCGTGTGGGATCATATTAGAAAAGTTTCATTTTGGAAAATTTTGAGCATTTCACTGCCTAGTTGAGGCCCAGGATACTGGGATGCAATGTATACCTTTTTAAATGCTTGGCAAGCTTCCTGCTCTCCCTCAAATGTCTGCCCTCTGGTATTTCTGGCTGGCAGTCTGCTTGGCTGGTGGGCTGTTTAGCAGTTTAGGCTTTTGTCCAAGTAAATTCACAGTGCAACTGAAAGTTAGGTGGGACACTGCGATAATCTATGAGGATTTTATGATTTAGTTCACCTAGTTTGCCATTCTGTTGACACCTGGGAGATTATATGTCATTACTAACAGATGTGCGTAAGCCCTGTCTAGGTTATTATTTTGATGTGAAAACTTTGCAGGTTACATACCACTCAAAACTGACTCATGAAGACATCGTTCTTTCTTGGAACTGGACATCAGATTTGCCTTTGGAATGCATGTCTCACTATGTGAAGATTCGCTGCTATATTAATGTAACACAGTTTGTTGGCCTCAAGGATTGGAGTGACTGGAGCCCAGTAGAAGTGATCCCTGGTATGTTTGTTCCCTTGCCACCACATGGACTTTGATTTCTTTGAAAGAAGTAAGCCAAAATCAGAGGAAAAGCATTAGGCGGTGACAGGTTGCTTCCTTAGAGAATATTTTGATTAGAGAAAAAATGCAATCACTGGTTATTGAAACCTAGTAAACATTTATTTGTATGGAGTGGAGTGCTTCTTAGTCACATTTTAGCTGATCAGCATCATCTTTATAGCAAATTTTTCATGTGGGGTTTTTTGTTTGTTTGTTTTGTTTTCTCCCTTCTGTATTAGGAAAAGATACCGATCCCAGCGGGAGTGGAGTGTTTCCTCTGGACACTGTGGTGCCAGTAGGTTCAGATGTGACGTTTTGTTGTGTCCATGAAGAAGGTCTGAACATAACAAATATGACTTATGGATCAAAGCCCTACCCAATGATACAGCTGAGCAGTCGGAGCAACGCAATCAGAGTGCTAAATGCGAGTGCTTCAGATGCCAGTGGGACAAATGTAGTGTGCACATACAGCAATGAAATGTTGGAGGGAACTGTCCTGTTTGTAGGATGTATGTATCATTATGTTCACTAACCTTAGGAAAATTAAAATAATTTTGAGACTCTTAGGGTTCTGCTATATATGTATATGTACACTATTGTGGCTTTTTCCCCCTGGGCCTTTAGTTTTGAGCATGAACTGGGATTGGCCTTATTTGATTTCGCTGTGAAAACTCCAGTTCATGGCGAAGAAGCTGGGTTTGGGAGGGTGAGAAGGTACCCATGTAAGCCGTCTTCTTTTACAACCTGACTCGGTGCTTCTTTCATTGATCTCTTGTTCTAATGTACTTTTTCATGATCTGGAATACCTAGTAGTTTATTGCTATATGAATATTCATTCCCAGTCTCTCTCACTTTAGGCTCACATCTGTTCTAGTTTAGTCCATGGCAAAGTGAAAGTAAGGACAAGAATTGTAAATGCAAACATTCGTTTACCAATCAGTCAAATGAAGACAATAAATCAGTTAGACTTGAAACAACAACATATGGTCATTCTGGAAAGTAGCTCCTTGGGAGGTAATTACAGCAAAGGAAACCAGCCAACAATTCCTCTTTCCTGGACACTCTTCTAAACCAGCCTTTTAGTATTTTCTTTAAAGATACTGAATCACTGTGTTTCTTCTCTGTGTAACCATGCCAGGCTCAGGAATATGTTCCAGAAACAGGTACCTGTTAAAAAAAAGTCTGAAAGTACCTCCTTTTTCTTTCTCATATTTGGTCACACACCAGGGATTTTGAGAGTTACCATCTTCCACTACCCCCTCATTGGAATCCCTTTCCCCAGTATAAATGCCTGCCTTTGAACTTAGGGTCCTTAGGGTTGAGGAAGGGGACAGGAGAAACTGGGCTCATTTTGACAGTCTGTTCCCATCTCCAGCCTATGCATCCTGTCATTGACTTTGTCTATTAAGTTTGTAATAGTAAATGCAAAACAAAATTCAGCCTTTGATGACTTCACAGTGATACACCGTTTGACATTGTTTGTGCAGTACTTGCTTTTGTGGGAGAATTATGCAGGTAAATAAGTTAGTGGTTCAAGAACAAATGCTGTGACAATTCCATGGGTTTCTCCTGTGCAGTAGTTTTTAAAGAGATGGGATGCCAAGTCTGTTTCTTGTGTTTCTTCCTGTAGTATCTAATTAGTGGGAAGGGAGAGGACTTATCATGGTCCTCTTGCTGATGAGAGACATTTGGGGAAGAAAAAGTAGAGGAAGGAAACATACTATCTTGGCTAAGGCTAGGTCTGGCAAAATAGGTGTTCTTTTTTTGGCATGCTTCTCATAATCTGAATTAAGACTGCAACTGTTGGCTCTTGCGTTAGTGCCCCATCTCTGGGGCAGCTGTGCAGATATTATTGTGCTGCCTTTGGCATACATCTTCTCAGTCTCATACATCTGAAGCATACAAGACATGAAATAAGTGTTCTGCCTAATCTCACATTACCATGGTTACCCTCTCTGTTGGAAACACCAGTCACTTTCCCCAGTAAGGCACTCAACACTGCTGTAGTATGGCAGCAAAGAGCAAGACTTAAAAGAAAAGGACTGGCACTTCCAAAGCCACAGTGAAATAGATGAGCCATTCAGGGCTTGCTTAAACTTTCAGATTCAGTGTGGAATTCATGCTAAAGGGACCATCTCCCTGACATGACTTGTTTTCAGAATTCAAAATAGTGGTGGGGCTGGCGTGTTAGAAAATGTGATGCACAGCTGACAGCATTCCTGCATTGCTCAGCGGCTACACTGATGCTCACAATTTCAGAAGAGTTTTGGCAGGGTTTTAGTGAAAGACTTCCAGGTCAGAGCCTGAAGCTTGTGAACATGTTTGCATGTGATTTACCAGATTACCCACCCACTTAGTATGCTAGAGTCAAGTGTTACTCAAATGGGGCTGATATTAATTATCCATTTGTTTTATTGTGACTTCTAAAAGCACATGGTTGAAGTGTAACTATTGCTGTGTATTTGTGAATCACACAATCTAGGCCTAGCAAAACCAAATGGTGATGCTTTCAGGAAGCCAGCGACCCAAATGTCACACTAGGATGGCAGAGCACCAGCTAACTTTGTGGTTTTCTTTTGTGCTACAGATGCTCCTGATATTCCCCAAAACCTCAGCTGTGAAACACCCAACTTCCGGATAATAAAATGCACCTGGAAACCAGGTAGACCCAGTGGTCTATATGGAAAACGAAAAACAAAGTACAGTTTATTTGAAAGGTAAAATTAGTCAGCACTAAAAGGAGTAAAAGAGTACAACTGAAACCTCATTTGCTGCCTGTGACTTACTGCACTATGCCTATTTAAATGTGATAGTCTTCATTCTTTGGTGCCTAAAATACTTCCCAAGAGTTTCTGGAGGTTGTAACTAAACTAAACTTGGAAACTTCTCATCTAGCCCTGCAAAATTCCAGTGAGAATTAAGGATGACTTTTCCCAAAGGTTTCTGCTGTTATGAACTCACAATTAAATAAAGGGCTTAAGTGTGTGAAGCTGCCAAAATGTAAATAAGACCAATATGAAAAGACAGGTAGGTAATAGGAGTAAATCACTAATTTAATTTTTTTTATATATATATTAAACCTAGGTCAGATTGTTTGTCAGACGTTTACTGAGCTTCTGCTAGACACAATGGCAGAAGCTCAGAGAGAAACAATTTTAAGAAAGGCCATGGGGCATTTCTCAAATGCCACTAGGAAATGCGGCAGTGAGCTACCTCTCAGCATTAAGGATTAGACAGTGTAGAGCAGGCAACGTACCTATTACCCATAAAATATTAAAAGGGACAAATAACACTGGTGCCATCCACAGAAAGCAGTCAATTGGTGTCCCACTATTTTGTCTTACACAGTAGGCCATTGTAAAGCCTTAAAAGTCATTAAGCATTGTTTGGAATAGGACTTGCAAATGGGATTCCTTGGTGGTTGGGATTAGAAGTTAGTAAGGAGTTAACAAAATTCCCGTGGTGAGGAGGCTCCCATGTAATTCCAAAGGAGCAGTCAGGGAAAAGAGCTAGAAGAGGCCTGAGTCACACAAACTGATGAGAAATGGAATTTCATGGCGGCTTTGAAGCGAGTCAGAGGCAGTGAGGATTTTGTTATGGTCACAGATGCCATCCAGGGTGCTAGTGCTAAAAGAGTCATTGAGTAGGGTGCAAAGAGGTGGACAAAACAGAGCAGGTATTGAAAGTAAAGGAGCTCCAGTCACTGACTGCTGATACTTAGCATATAAACAAGGATGTTGTCCAGTCTTGTTTTGTTCAGCCCAGAGCTGTGCGATTAATGTGGTGCATTTCAGGTAAATATTCTCACTCTTGTTCTCAGCCCACACTGAACCATTGAAATAGAGAGTATGTAATGGAGATAGTTCAGCGCTCAGCTAGAACAGATTAAAATTGCCTGAAGGAAGAAGTTAATTATATGTGTGCTACTGAATGAGAGGCTTACACAGATTGTAATTAAAACAAATAAAACATACAGATACACACTCCAGATTTTACCCCCAAAGATATTTCTTTGGTCTTGGCTGTTACCAGACTGTCTCTCCGGCCAATTGATTAAAAAATAACTGACAATAGTGGATGTATTCCAGGTAACAAACTTCAGTTCAGATTTGACAGGGCTTTTAGAAAGACAATGTGTGTAGCATCTCACTAGTTCAGAAAGCAATTAAAAGAATTCTTTAAATGCAAATGTATGCTGATCTGAACAAAGATACTTTAAGTCAGAATCTTAGTTGTAACTTGTGAGGTGGTTTTACAGGACCTACCTGTTTTCCAGGCTTTTGAGAAGTAAGAGAATGGAAATGTTATGCTAGTAGAAGTGGAGAGTTTCACGTGAGAACAGGGCGAGTCATGACTGATGCCACTGTAACCTGCGTTGTGGTGTTAGATATGCCTCTGCAATCAAATAGTTTTGTAATCCATGTGAACTGAACCCACCATTCCATACTGTGTTTTCAGTCTAGACTTCTAACTGTTGCTAGAAATCAATTTAGTCAAAAATTAACCTTTTCCTTCTGCTTTTTATTTTGTAGAACATCTGGTAAAAATGTTTCATGTGAAGTCAGTGAAATGAACAGAGAGCATGTCTGTGGCTTTCCAGTAATACCTGGTCAAAAAACCTATGATTTTATATTAGGTGTCTCCAATCCTATTGGACAAACAGAGTCATCTCTTTTGGTTGATATAACTCAAAGAGGTAATACTAATGACTAAAAAAGACAAATGTATATGTTTACTAAATGCTAACCATTTGTTTGGTTTGGGTTTGAAGAACTCTGAGATGGTATACTTTTTGTTACTTTGCTTTATTGTCACAACCTTTTGCTGTATTCAGTAATTGGAACTTGAAAATAACTCACGACATGTCCTGAGGCAACAATGTGTACAGGGAGATGACAGATCTCAAGAGAAATGCTACCAGATTGCACACACTGCTGTATGATAAATGCTACTTGTGATGTAATAATTGGCCAGCTGCTCTTCATCATAGAATCATAGAATGGCTTGCGTTGGAATGGACCTTAAAGATCATTTAATTCCAACACACCACACACATCCCCCATACCCCACCTCCCACCCTATGCCACCCACTAGATCAGGTTGCTCAGGGGCCCATGCAACCTGGCCTTGAACACTTCTGGCAATGGGGCATCCACAACTTCTCTGGAGAAGTTTATGTATTGCTTCATATTCTATTACACATATAAATTTAGGTGTAACTTTATGAACTGTGAATGACCTTGTATTTCAGTCTCTGCTTGTACAGCAAAGTATCATACAATTTTGCAGCATCAGGGTCTGGAGCATAAAAAGTAGTACAGAAAGATAAAGGTAATATTGGGACAATTACATACTGTTGGTAATAGCCATGATCATTTGCTGTCATAGCCTGGAGAAAGAAATAACTTCTTTCATTAGACCTTCAGTCTAAACAAGGAAAGGGAGATGACCACCTCTCTAGCACTGTCTTCCCCACTCTCCTCCTTCTGTCTCCACAACCACACCTGAGATTTCAGGTGTTCCTATTGGTTACAGTATTCTGCCATCCCCGAAAAAACTGAATTTAAACATGAAGACGATGCATTTTTTTCTTGTCTAGGTCCCAGATCAACTATTTCTGAGATTAGAATTCTCAGAGCACTTTTTGGGTGAAGTCAGTAAGAGGGAAAATGTTTTTCTGTGTTTCCAACTTTTTGTCATGTGTGCCAGTACACTCGGTCTTAAGTAAATCTGTTTCCATGTTTGATAGCTGAGAAGACAGTCAGGAATGAGACTGCTCACAGGTGTTTTTCCCAGTACCAGTTGTCCCAGTTGCTGATTGGATCACTTATCCTTCTGATTCTCTTTGATATTTTAAAATCAGATTTTTCTGAACTAAAATGAATGTGGTTTTTTATTTA
>JAWWLZ010000094.1:58519655-58536664 GCA_035041345.1 Poliocrania exsul
TCTGAACTAAAATGAATGTGGTTTTTTCTTTAGAACTGAAGGTTTTTTCTTTATTTTTTAAGTTCATCCAAAAACCCCAGAAAAGCTGACTGTTTCTGGGAACAATTCTACAAGTGTCCATCTGCGTTGGTTTATAAATGGCAGCTTTGCTGAGATCAGGCTTCTGTGTCAAATTGAAATTAGCAGCGGTCACTCTGAGCAAAAACTGGTAAGTGTTGCTTTTAATGGATTCTTTTTGGCACAAATGTTGGTCTTTTTCACTGTACTAACCACATTTCAAGTTCTTTTCTTGCTAACAGCTTATTCTGATCATCTTATTAAATAATTAATGTAGTAATGAGGAGAAGTTAATTTACTAAAATCAGAAAACTTTCTGCTCCTCTCTGTTGTTGCCAGGTTCTCTTCTTTTTTCCTTTTGTTTTAAACAGTTCAGAGAAAAGTCAAATCACACACCATGTTATTTGGTACTTGGAGACTGTGCATAGTTCTTTATGCTAACCTTTTCGGTAACAGTCCTTATGCTTAGTCCTTCCTGGTGCAAACTTAACATTAACCATTAACACAAAGTTGTTCCAGAATGCACTGCTCTCCTGCAGACTTCCACAGCGGCTTTTTCAGATCTTGTAGTCCACAGCTGAATTTATCTTCTAAATTTTTTCCCTTAGAGAACAGTTAATTTATTTGCTGTCAGCAGTTGACATGTATGTGGCCATAATAGGCAGCTGCTGAACCTGCTTGTATGTCAGTGATGCAGAGACAGGATAGGGAAGGATTCTTCCACTGGATGTATCAGTAGGTAATCCCCCAGAGAGGACCTCTGCAGCAGGAGAGAAGGTGGTATTTCTGGGTGAGGTTCAGGTTTTCAACCACTGAGGCTTCCGGCTGCTGCCCAGCTTTGGTCCTTTACGTCACTGACTGGAGCTGCATATTTACTCTGCTGACTGTCAGAGGAGCTTAGGATACCAATTTAGGCACCAGCATCAGACACTGAGTGTAGGTGGTGGGAATATATCCTCTTCTTCTGTACTACTTAACTTAGTGTGGTGTGATCTCTGCCACTGGGGAAGCCTAATGACACTTGCATGTTCAGTTGGCCTGAGATTTACCCCCAGTTTTTGTGTATTCAGTTCTCTGACCATTTTGGGTAGGTACATGCTGAATTGCTAGGTCTTGGTGTGCAAAGCCTGAATTTGTCATTTGAGCACATTAACCTCAGAGGCTGCTTTTTACAGTGCTTGTTTGATTTTTAGCAGTGTTGTGTTACCGTCTGCATTTAGTTGCTGGTTGGGCACAGCAGTCGGGCACAGCCTTGAATAAATCAAGCCACAGAAATTATGCAGCTAAGACTGAAGATAATCATTATGTGCATGCCTCTAAAATAATAGGGTAGTAGTTAATGCATGCTCTGGTAGAGTATTTTTAAAATACTTTCAAAGCATTTAATGAGTGCTTAAGCCTTAAGCTTTTATATTTTTTCTGTAATGACATGTGTTCACTAATACCAGAGATTAGGTACTGCAGAGGAACTCATAGATATTTTTGGAATGTGCAGCTCAAAACCTGGGCCATGCACTCACAAACTCTGCTACCAGAGCAATCATCTGGGGCAGCGGGAGATTGTCAAGTTTTACACTTCCACAGCAGTTTGATTCCCTGCACCTGTATCAGAGCCTGCAGCTACAAATATTTTGTAGTGTAGCAAACAGCTTGGTAGAAGCCCTTACAGCTTTGCTATGTTGTCACTGGTTGCTTAATAAAAAAACTACAGGAGTTCTCTGTAACAAACAAAAGTAGCTGTGAAATTATTATGGGATTTTACATGGCATTTTGAGGATGTTTTCAGAAGCTTTTCCATCCGTATGAGAGATTGCTGGCTTTTCTAGTATTTTGAAGTCGTCGTTTGGCTTTAGAAATGCACAATTAGTTGCATCTTAAAGTCACTTGGAATCTGGTTTTTGGCAGCTGTGATGCACATGTGTTATAATTAGATTCAGTGAAAAGTATTCCCAGGCTTAGGATTTCTTCAAGTAATCGTGAAACTGAAATGCTCCCTAGACTTGCACCATTTTAAGAATAATAGGAGAGACCAGTCCTGCCATGAGAGCTGTGAATTGACATCACCTGAGTTGTACTTGGAGAGTACCTTTTGAAGGAGAAATGAAGGAAGCAGGCTGCATGATAAGCATCTCGCTCAGACTGTATTTAGTGTACTTTTGTGCACGTCTCTTAGGCAAAAGGCCTCTGTCCCCACAGTCTGATGTGCATGTGCTCAGTGGAAGTGCAGGTTCTAAATACCAGCACTGAAATCCTGGCCTACCTCATGTGGGCAGTTTTGCTGCATTTGGGAGAGAGGGGAACTGGATGTCATAGATGGAAAGCAACAACCTGCTACTGTGTGAAGAGCTCATCCTGTTGAAGGCTCATCAGTGTTCCCTCTTGTTTTCTTTCTTTACATCTCAAAGGTATACTCTTGTATTTCAATATCTCTGCTATACATGACTTTATTTGTGGGGACTTCTGAAAATTTTTCCTTTGTTTAGGGTGACTGCATAGGAAATACATGTCTTCTTCATTATTTTCTTCATAGGACCTGACTGCAGCTTTCACACTGTCAGCATTCTTGGGGAAAAATACCACCTTTTTAGGTGTTGGCTTGCAGCATAATCTAAGAGAAAAAAAATATATGTATCATGTCAATTTCTGTAAATTTTTAACAGCACAATGTCTCCATGCCTGGTGGGAAACTCTCATCTTACACAGCTCAGCTGAATTCATTGCACCCATATACCAAATACCAGTTCAGAGTGCGGTGTTCAGCTGCTGACCATTTCTGGAGGTGGAGTGATTGGAGCCAGATAGAGTACACAACATCAGAAGCTCGTAAGTTTCTCTGCTCTTTGGTGATAAAATGTTGATCTTGTGAGGCTGTATATTTTTAAATTAGTCATCTAAAAAGCTAACTTTTTAATAGATGGTAAATTGTCTACTGTGCCACTTGGGAAAATAAACTACCACTCATTTTTTTTCTTAGCTCCTGCAAGAGGACCAGACATCTGGAGAGAGAGAAGTCCTTCCGGAGAAAGTGTGAAAATCTTCTGGAAGGTAGATAGGACACTTGAACTTTTAAAATACGATGTAATGTAACTGTACAAAAAAATACTTCGTTACACATTTATAATTTAGTGAAGTTTATAGCCTATAAGCCAGACTGCTTTTCTTAGCTTTTTTTTTTAGAACCATCCATTGAGACAAATATTGTTCCCCAAATATTATGAAAGTTTTATAATTTAAACATTGCATTGAGAAGCATTTCACAGGAAGAATTAAACTTCTTGTATATCCCAGTGAAAATTAAAAACTTAGGAACTTATGGGTTAATTTTTAAAGTCACACTTGCATAACTTTTTTGCCTCATAGTCTTTTACAGTCACCAGATTAGATCAGGAACATTAAATTGATATTATCCTGTGTCATCTTCAGGATATTGCACTTTGGTTTTAATGCAGTCTTTTTCTGTTTATAGCCCTTATCCCTTTCTGAAGCCAATGGAAAAATAGTGTCTCACGAAGTGTCCTGCCACCTGCTAGAGACACCACTGGAGCATAAAGTAGTCTCTGAACCCTCAAACAGTACTGAGATAAAACTTGGAAAAAATGACTGTGTAATAAGTGTTGTAGCCAAAAACCATGCAGGTTCATCTCCTCCTTCAATGATAACAAGTGTGGAACTTCCAAGTGGTGAGTGCTCCCAGCTGAGTTAAAAACTTTGAAAGCCTGAACAATACCTGGGTGTGTTTTTTTATTGAAAAATAATGCTTTGTTTGTTTGTGTTTAGTTCCCCATCCAAATCTACTGGGTAGGAGGAAAAAAGGTGTCTTCTGTGTCTCTCCAATTAATTGTACTCTATATAAAAAAGGGTGATAGTGTGCAGTCTTTGCAGCTATTTGTGCTTTCTGGAGACCTCCCAAGAACAAAAAGAATGAGGTTTCAAAGCACTGGTGTGGATCTCTGATATTTAGGGAGCTCAGTTTATTTCTCTGTGTTCTTTTTGAGAAGTGTTACATGCTAAAAAGAATCAGAATAAAGTTTTGGGAATATTGTGTGGCTTTTTGAGGCAAGAATTGTCAGCTCAATGCCTGTGAGCTCTGCAGGAGAATATTAATTGGGCTAGTTGGTAAAGTGTTGGCATCCTTGTGCTAGGGAGCCAGTGTTTGAAAAGGAGGTAGGGCTTTAGCTTTCCAATTAAAACACTGCTGCTCTTGCTGAGGGCTTTTGTAAAGGGAAGCAGCTGAGCCAGATAATGATTTTCTGCTCGTAACACTGAGCTTGGGAAGAAGATAATATTGCACATGGTTATTGAGAGCCCATGCTTCCCTGCATGCCAACAAGATTGTAATCTCCCACAACCCAAATCTCTAGTCGTAGATCTGGCTGATTCTCTGCAGGGAGGAGAGATTTACATTGCAAGGCCTCTCTCTACTTGTTTACCAAGAGCACGCATGGGTCTGCTTATTCTTGCCCACCCAGAGAACAGGTATCATAGTTTCTTGTCTTGCAACTCAGATCCTAATAAGCCAGGGCCTTCTATCGCAGGAAGAAATGTGTTTTGACTGAGATCCACAGTGAGATGCAAAACCAAGTTTATTTCTGTGTGATGGAAAACCACTGTACATAATGTTTCTTGAGCTTCTCCAAAGCAAAGCATCACAGAATGGGCAAGTTTGGAAGAGACAACAGTGGTTCAGCCAGTCCAGCCTCCCTGTTCAAGCAAGGCCATCTCAGAGCACATGGCGCACAGGATTGCGTCCAGATGGTTCTTGTTTGTCTCCAGTGAAGGAGACTCTGCAACCGCTCTGGGCAACCTGTTCCAGTGCACAATCACCCACACAGTAAAGAAGTTCTTCCTCATCCTGTGCATCAGTTTGCCTGTTCCCTTTTGTTCCATTGCTTGGCACCTCTGAGGAGAGTCTGATCCATCCTCTTGGCACCATCTGTTCAGACACTGATAGACATTTATGGAATAGCTGATTGAAAGTGCTTTCAGAGTTCTCCCTCAGCAGTGAAGGAACAAAACTCTGGGAGTCAGAGAGGTCTCTGTAATAGGTTTGTGGTATGGGATAGCTGATGGCAACTAGAACTTTGCAATCATTTATAGCTTTCTCTCAGATGCCTGAGGTTCTCTTTGGTGTTACCCAACTTGTACTCATTAAAGATTTGCTCCCAAGTTGGTATAGGAATTATCTGAGTCATGGGCTGGAGTCATGAAAGATGACTCATTGACTGAACTGGATGACATTTTTGCCCAAACATCTTTTCTGTCTGCTTCCTGTGTACAGTCTGTAAGTGCTTTTAATGTCCATAAGAGAGCAGTGGCTCTGAAGCTGAAGATCTGCTGAGGTTGTCTGAAAACTGAAAACACAAAGGATACTCTGCCTTAATTAATTTGTCACTGTCTGTGAAAAGTGCTCTGTAGAGTCAGGGTATGTAATCTGGCTCTTCCAGGCTTCCCTACCACAGCCGTACTCTAGTGCTAGTGGTTGTTTTCTCCTGATCTAGGCTGCAGCTATAAATACAACAAAATGAGCAGTACTGCCCATGGTGAATTTTTAGTCATCTAGCTCAGGAAATAAAATTGAGTATTTAAGCATTTAGAGTATGTGCTCACTATCAGTAAAAGCTCTTTTCTGTAAGTAGGAAAATTAAAGCAGACTGATGAGAAATACTGTCTTTCCAGCATCATAGAAGTGTAGTTTTCACTGGATGCATACTAGTTTTTTTCAGAAAAACACTTGTGAAGTTGACTTGCTTTTTTAATCTTGCATCTTTTTCTTGTCATGAACAAGCTAGAAAAGGATAGTACACTTAGTGTATGTTAAAATTATTGAAAAATAGACAGTACTTCAACATTCACAGCATGTTAGTGAGAGTAAAGTTTTCATAGCACTGATTCTTAAAAACTGTCCTTGCCCTTCAGCCTTCCATAGTTTATAGCTTTAATAAAATGAAATAATAGACTCAATAGGGAGCATAAATGAGAACACTGAAAAAGGAAAACTGAAACACTGAGATTGTTTTTGCAGATCTGTTGTGGGGCCACTGCCTTTGTGGTGGCCTTGGAAATCATCCCTTAGCTCTGCAGGGTCCCATCTGACGGACAGCCATGGAGGGAAGCTGCAGGAATCAGAAGATGTTCCCAGATGTGATCACTTTAAGGGCAGCTAAACCTTTGATAATCAGAAACAAGAAAAGTAGAGTAAAGGCAAAGCTTTCGGGTTTGAGGGTTTTTTTGGGGGGGTGGGGGGGGAGGGATATTGGAGGGTTGGGGTTTTTGTGTGTTATTTGTTTAATTTACCCTTGGTAGACTGAAGCCTCCATGAAGTTTGCCAGGATGTGATTATTGCTGTTGATTCTTCGTGAAAAATGGTTGTCTGTGGCTGGGCAAGTGACAGCAAGACACTTTGAAAGAAACACAAAGCAAACCATTTCATGAAATGACAGCAGGAATTTATAGCTGGAGGCTCCTGCCAAATTGGTGTCAAATCATATTGGAACCTGACATCTACTGTAAATCCTTACCTCGAAAAAGTGCTTTTTAAGCCAGTCCTGAGTTGCAGCATTTCTCGTTATCATACTTAAGGCTGGCTGAGGGATTTGCTGCAGGCTACGTCTGATTTCAAGCACTCCAGAAAGCACAGCTGAGTGCAACCCTTCAAGTTTCACAGTTCACGCGCGCCTCTCATTCTTAGAAATGACTGCTGTTCCTAAGGCTGTTGTGCTGCAGCTGGAAGGCTTTCTTTCATCTTGAACTATAGATAAGTGTCTGGTCTCTGATGGATTTTTGTGTCACCTTTGTTGCAGACAATATCATAACAGATCAGGCCATAGCAATGGGGAATGGAATTAATATTTCTTGGGATTCTTATCCCAATATAACCTGTGGCTATGTGGTAAAATGGTGTCGTTCATCTGGGTCTGAACCATGTAGTGTGGACTGGCAGAAATATCCTCCAAATACAACAAATGCAGTGATAAAATCTGGTAAGTCAGAAATAATTACTTACTAGTCTTTCTGGTTGAGAGCGTGAGTGGAATGAGAGCAGCACTGATGCTATAGGTTGAAGATTGTTTCATTGCTGCATACTTGTGTAAATAAATGAAATCCTTCTTGGTACTGTGTTTATTTTAATTTCTTACACAGTCTTGCCAAATCCAAATATCAGTCTTGACTTAACTTTTATCATCTTATGTTTATTAACTGTTTTGAAGTTACCTCTTCTAGCTATACCCAACAAATTCCTAACTCAGCTTAATGCATAATGGTTAATCTAGGGTTTGGGGGTTTATTTGGATTCTAAACATAAACAGTACTGCTCAGGATGGGGGAAGACTAATCCGTTGTTTTTACATGAGGCAGATTTTTTTAAGTGTGACCTCCATGTGTTGGCTTGCTGTCAGCAATTGAAATTTCCTGGAACAGGGCACATTCCAGGTCTCTAGATGCTAGTGGGCAGATCAGGGAAATGAAATTCAGCTGTGGTGGGACTTAGTAGGAACAGAAGAGGAAAGAGAGGACCCATGAAAGATGTAGGACTTTTTCTCTGCTTTCTAAAGCACTATATATTTGCTTTTTAGAAGAGTTTAGTATTAAAGTCTCCACTGAAAAAAACCCAACTTTGAGCTGAATACATAGGAAAGTTGAGGGGGAGTGAGGCCTAGGAGGGTGGGGGCAATATGTTTTCCTGTCTGCAATTACAACACTGTGTCCATGTTGTTTTGGTTTGTGCTATCTAGAGCTTGCTTTTTTTTTAGCAGACAATAAATAAATAGCAGTCTGTCCAATGGTGCCCTACCCTACTCCTCCAAAGCTTTTCCCTGCGATGGCTTTTGCAGCACATTGTGGGAGCTGGCAAGCTGGGCTCAAGCTGTCAAATCTACCTCTGCACTTAATCCTGTCAGGAGAATCTCTCAGGCTGGACCGGAATGCTTGCAAAACCCACTTGACCTCTGTATAGTTTCACAGTGGCATCTTGTTTAGAAAAAATTTTGAAAGTCGTGTATGGCCCTCACTTGAGAAAATCCCAGAAAGTGGTAAATTATTTACACATGGTAGTATCAAACACCTATGTCTCCACTAAAGACATGGGAAGCATAATTTTTATGACTGTTTTGTAAAGTCAGTTCAGGACTGAAGTTCATTGCTAAGGTGCTTCATTATCGCTTTTGAGAGTTATTTGCATATGTTTTGTACTATTGCTCCAATAAGCCTGGTTATTTCAAAATGCATTTGTATTTCTGAGGAATAGGCAGGATCTACATGGTTGCTGTGGGAGTAAAGGAAGGGGATTATTTCTGGTAACTTCAGTTTGTGTTTCCCCATGGAAAGAGCAATTTATGCAATTTGAGTAGCTTGTTTTCAATCCTCTTTGTTTAGTACTAAACTTTCTCTGGGAGCTAGATTAGGTTACTGCTTCTAAACCACATCTGATGGCATGGCTTTTATAGGAATTACAAGTAGGGATGGTATTTATACCGTTACACTTTGTAATTTTTAATGCATATTTATATAATAGTCATGTGAAATCTAAAAGCATCATTCTTCAGAAGTGAAATATTCTTACCGCAATTTTCTCTTGCAGCTCTGTTCAAACCTGGTGTGAGATACAACTTTTCACTGTATGGCTGCAAATCCACTGGATACCAGTTGCTGAAAAACATAACTGGGTATATGAAAGAGCTGCGTAAGTGCACTTTATCATTCAGGATCTCTACAAAGTGATTTTAGACTGTGTCTATTTTTGGCTCAGTGTTGGCAGCAGAAGATTGAGACCAGAATCACCATGCAGTACTACGGATTTCTATTTGCTCTCTGTGTATAACTGTAATACATTTTTCCAGGCAGTTCCAAGTATGTAGTAACCCTGTGTTCTCCAGCTTGTGTGGTGGCACAGGGTGTCACAGAGGTTCATGCTGAAGACAGTGGTCTTCAGTGTTGGAGGCATATGCATAATTTGAAATACATAGCTGGCGTCACTTCTGCAGAAGAGGCAATTTTTTTTTTTGATTCATCAAGTCAAAGTAAACTTCTGAGCACATTTGGTACAGCTCAGCAAAAATAAAAAGTGTCCATAACTTTACGGTTTGAAAACACTTCTTAGACCAGAACTAGATGTTAGAGCACGAGTCACTGTGAGAATTGTGCTTGTATTGTATCCCATACTAACCCTGTATGGGTAACTGGGGTTTGACCCAGAGCTGAACTTTGCTGGCCTGGAGATGAATTATTGTCTGAAAGCTTTCTGTTCCCAGGTGTCTGAACATGACTTTACCCTTTAACACCACAGCTGTATTTTATTGTATTGTATTGTATTGTATTGTAACTGCAGCGCACACTTCACTTTGAAGTTTAATGTGTGATCTGCTAAAATAGTTTGCCTGAAAAACTGAACTGCTGACATAATCTGAGCCCTTGGAAAGGCAGTTGTTTATTTCATTGCTAAGGTTGAAGGTGAGGTTAAGGCAATATTACCAGAAACTTACTCTCAATCATTTGTATCTCTAAAATTCTGAACAGTTTTCCAGAAGAGTTTTCCATATGTGTTCAAACAGATTGGAAGTTTTGAAGGTATAAAGATTTTGGGAGACTACAAAAGCATTGAACATGCAGAAGAAATGGATTAGAGTCTGAGAAATGTATTCACATTGCACAGGAGCATAGGTTCATTGTAAAACTCCAGATTTCCCTCTGGACAGATAACCAAGAGAAAAAATAGGTGCATTCTCAAACATAAGTGCAGCACTTGTAGATCAAAGAGCCAGGTGTCAGACGAAGTCCGGGAGCACATGATCTTTCAGTAGACTTCAGTTATTGAAATAAGGGCTTGTAAAGACTGCTAAGAGTAGTTCTTCTAAGCTAAGATAGATTTCCATGATAGGAATGTGAAGTTTGTTTAATTTTAGGACAAGCTATGAAGTTAAGAGTTAAAGCCTTTAAAAGCTAAGTAATTTGTATCTTCTGAATGTTTATAGAGTCTGTTGGGTTTTCTAGCAGGAAGAAGGGTATTTGCATGTATGAGTCTGAAAAAAGTCTGACCAAAGAGAAATTTTTCTTTCAGCTATTTTAGTAGGTAATACTGGAGTAATTAATAACAATGAGACCAACATAGTTGTACTTTAGTAGCATCACCTACTAAGTCTTTTCACATGTTCTTGCCAGTGAAGGAAAACATATTGAAGAAAAAGCTGGAAATCCTAGCCTTAAAGTAAAACTGATGGAACACGTACATGGTTCCAGCATTTAATATTAAGGTGATTTCTTACTAGTTTCTTCCTTCATAATTCTCCCCACAGCTCCAAAAAGTGCACCAAATTTTACTGTTGAAGAAACTTCTTCAGATTCTATATTGGTAAAATGGGAAGACATTCCTATTGAAGAATGCCGAGGGTTTTTAAAAGGGTATCTTCTTTCCTTTGCAAAAGGTGAAAAAGATGCTTTGAAGCCTAGACTTTCAGAATCAGGTAAATGAATTGTATAGATTGCAATTTCCTTGATTACACTATCTTTATCTTTTTTTTAATAATTTAATTTCACTTTAATAAAAAGATGCTTTAATAATAATTCAGTTGCATTACTCATTAGCATAATTGGCGCCTGTTATGTGACAAAGGCATTTAAAATAATTAGCTCCTTGTGTGGTTAGCATGGTTCTTTTTCAATATAAAGCAAAAGCTGGAGAAAACCCTGGCTCAGTGAGGCCATAAAGTTATGCAGTGACTAAGCAGCAACGTGTCACGCTGTCCTGTGCACAGATAGCCTGAGTAGATGAGACAGGGGGAGATTACATGGCTATATTTAATAGGGTATATTCTTCCAGTCTACATCTTGTACAGAATTGAACCCTGACTCACATTAACATAAAAGGGACAAGCAGGAGTGTAAGGAAATGAGATCAACCTGCAGCAACACTACCACACTCCTGTGCTGTTTGGTGCTGTGTGAGCAGGCAGCATTGGTAGGGTTCTTTATTTCAATTTTGCTTTACACAGACTGTTTCAGGTTTCATATGCTGACTTCAACAAAGTTTTGCTGCAGTTCGGGTTGTCTTTGTGAATCCTTTCTTATACAGTTACGCTTTTCTTACTGCTTCCAAAAAAACAGGGAATCCAGAACTTAAAGTTAACAATATCACTAACTTGACACAGAAGTCTATGAAAATACTTGATCTTCAAGGCAAAACAAGTTACCAGCTAGAACTACAAGCCTACACTGCTGGTGGGTTGAGCCCTCCAAACAGCCTCTATGTGGTGACAAAGGAAGACTGTAAGTTGATTATCCCTGTTCATTGTCTTCAGCGCAGGAGCTGTACAATGTTTATAAAGATGAGCTTATTTTTTGGAGTTTTTTTCCTGACCCCTTAGGTAGTTTGGTCCTACAGTCTAATTTTTCCTCTCTTTAGTTGGTTATTTATAAATATAAAAATTGGTACAGTTCAGAGTGAGGGTAAGATCCTTTCTTATTACAGCTACTTTGTAGTTCATGGTGTAAAGTATGCAAGAAAAATAACTTCTAAGCTATTACTAAATATAGTGGAGTCTGAGCTTAGTCTTCTCAAGCAGCTAGTTGTTTTTGTCAGGTTTCCCATGATGAATATTTGCTAAGAGATGGTGGGAAAAAAGACATTGTGGAAATACGTATCATTTTCCGAATTGTAAACAGATGCCCCTCTGCTTTGAATTCAGTTTTATTGATCCCCTGACAGAAACAAACACAGAAAGGCAATTAGGGGAATGAGAGAGAAAAAAAGATATTTCTAATGAAAGACACTGCAACTAAAATACACGAAAAATCAACTTGGAGGCATTTAACATCAATGGAGGAAGGCAGTGGAATGTATTGGAGCTAAAACCTGGCTACTCGAAACTTTGTAAACCATATAAAAGACAATGCAGTTTGTGCAATGAGTTGTTGGCCTATAAGAGCCATTACCAAAGGCTTGGCCAGCTCAGGTAGCATCGAAGTTCAATTCCAGTGCTAGTGAGAACAGAATCACAGCAGCCATCGGTCTTGTGCTGCACATAAAGCCTTTTGCAATTAAGCAATCAGAGAGAAGTATCTGCTGATTCCTGTAGTTGTCACTGAATCAGCTCTGTTTATGGGTGGACTTTTGCCCTTCCAGCAAAGGGAAAGGGTAGTGGGATAGTTCACTGATTGCAGACCACTGTTAGATTTAGTGAAATGATCTTTAATAGGTGAGAATGTTAGAAACAGCCTAAAACTTGGTGATAGCTTTGGATATATATTTACAGTCTTTTCCTTTTTTGTCCCCCAGCTGTAGGATTAATCATTGCAATTCTCATCCCCGTGGCAGTGGTGGTGCTGCTTGGAGTGGTGGCCAGCATCTTGTGCTACCGAAAGAGGGAATGGTAAGTGCCTGCATTCAGTTCTCATCTGGAACTGTTTCAGTGCTAGGGTTTTCCATTGTTGTAGTCACTCTTAGTTTTCTTTAAGTACTCCAAGATGTCAGTGGGCTTTGTTAAAAGCTGGGTGACAAAAACACATTGTAGAAGGTGAGGGAGAAACTGAGTTGGAGAGGTCAGAGTGAGGATGCAAGAAGGTTTTTCAGGTGCCTCTGTCCCAGTGAGCACTGTTCATAAATAATTCCCAAATGGAAATAAACTGGCAGCATAATGTCATTTGTATGCCATCCACAAATACTCAGGTAGAAATCCCATCTTCAACTTTTAGTAAATGTGTCATATCAAGTTCCCCACTTAAAAAAAGAAAAGGTTGCTGGTTTTTCCATTATACTCAGGAAAAGTTCAGTGCACTAAATCTTTGCACCAGATGTCTTCAGTATTCTGAATTAAAGAGAAATGACCTTACTCCTTCTGTGTATTTGCAATCTGTTTCAGGCCTTGCTAACTTATGAAAGTTTATTCTTTCATCCTTACAGGATTAAAGAAACATTTTATCCAGAGATCCCGAATCCTGAGAACAGTAAGGCACTGCAGTTTCAGAGGAGCATTTGTGAGGTAACTCTCATTTTAAATCTAGTATTTTAAACTTCTGAAAGATACCACAAATTAAAGAATGCTTTTACAAACCTTGACTCATCTGTTCCAACTGCAGAAAAAACTCTGTGGCCGGGGAAAACCAGCCAATTTACTGAGTAACTTCTGTCAGGTGCTATCTAGAGCTTTGTTGTTGTTGATGTAGTTACTTACAATGTTTGAACTAGGAAAGGACTGTTGCGTTTCTCTTCTCCTGAACTAAGGAGAAATGTCAGTATATGATAATGAGAGTAACACACCCATCTTTGTGATAGTGTTAGGAGAAGTAAAAAGTATGGAGATGTGTATATGCCATATCCCAGTCTCCTGGTAGTTACAGCAATTGGAACTGAGCATTTAAACAGCCTTCTGAAATGGGTTATACAAAGCTAAGATTTGGGGAAAGAGTTCTCAAACACTTAGTGCAAGATCTCAAGTCTCTTTAATTTGTGTAAGATAACTTTTACATTAACAGCAATATGTGATGAGCCAAAAAATCATAACCACTTTTCGTGGTTATATCATATTAGTGGCCATGGGGTGAGTACAGTCCACAAGCTGACATACTGCTGTAATTTGGGCAAATTGTTGCTTTCATCTTTTCCAGATTTTTTCACTAAGTCTCTTCCCCTTCTCATTTTTCTCACTTTAGGGGAAAAAGACACTTAAAACACTGGAAATGAACCCATGCACCCCCAATAGTGTTGAAGTAGTGGAAACACAGTCTGCAGCTCCCAAGATTGAAGACACAGAGATGATGTCCCCAGCAGCAGACACTGCTGTGCCTGAAGACGGCTCTGACTCAGAAATGGAGAACCATGTTGTTGTGTCCTATTGCCCTCCTATTATTGAAGAGGAGATCTCAAATCCCCCTACGGATGAACCTGGGGGGTCATCTCAGGTGGTTTACATTGACATCCAATCAATGTATCAGCCTCAAATTAAATCAGAGGAGGAGCCAGACACAGATTTAGTGACTAAAGCAGGCTACAAGCCACAAATGCAGCTGTCTATCAGTGCTCTGAACAAGGAAAGTTGCTCACCTATGGAGGAAGAATTGGATAAAACTGCAGGTTACAGACCTCAAGCAAACACAAATGCCTGGAATACGGACACTCCGGACTCTCCTGGATCAGTTGAAAGCAACAATGAAAATGCATCTTTTGGGAGCCCATGCTCCATTAATTCCCGACAGTTTCTTCTTCCCCCAAAGGATGATGAAGACTCTCCTAAACCCATTAACATAGCATGGTCCTTCACACACTTTTTTCAGAACAAACCAAATGACTAACAGTGAGTCCTTGTTGCACCTGAACCTGCCTTCTAAATAAGCTTTTAATCCTGATGTTGTAAAGAAAGCAAGAAGAAAAGTGCAAAAGGCATGAATTATTCTTGGACACAGTCAGCAGAAGTTCTAGTGAGCTGAATGTTACCATGTTTAAGTTAGTGAAAGTGTTAATATTCCATTGTAATAGAGGCCAAAAGGCCGAAGTTATAGCAATTTAGTTATTACTCTAGTAAAATATATTGGATATAAGGGGTATTGAGTTTAGACCCCCTTAGTCTAAGAACTCTGCCTACCTTCACATAGTGCTCCAAGATTAACATGGTCTCATGCAACTTATAACTCAGAAAGATTGCTTTGCTTTATTGTAGTCATTCTCAACCATGCAGACTCAAAACAATGCAGCTCCAACAGGTTTCCTTACTGAAGGTTTCATTTATCACATATCTCAGCCTAACACATAGAAACAATGTGGTTGGAAGCTGTTGAGACCTAGTTATAAACTAAGAACAAATGAGAAGGCTATTTTTTTCCTTCTCCCATATGAAAGGTTATTGCCACTGTTTAACACTTCTGAAGCAATGGCCATTCAAATCTGTTGCTTAAGTAGACACTAGTTTCTGTACCTACTGTACAATGAATATTCAATGTCTGACTCAGGGGTACAAACTTGGGGGGAAAAGGTGTAACACTGATTGAAACCTCAATAAGAACTGCATAAAGTTTAAAACCTTTTTTTTTAAACTTAGAATGCTCTATATTTTTTCTATCCTTTGGTTAAGGAGGTAATATTTCCTAAGGTATTGCACTAACGCATTTCATATTTCATAGCTTCTGCTCCAGATCTCCTGCTTCAAAGTGGTACAGTACCCTTAGTGTTCAGCAGTCTTTGCACTATGCAGTAATTTAAGCCATGGGGAAATCTCTTATCTACTCACATAAGGTGTCCAATCAGTTTGGCATGTGAAATTAGAGGTAGTAGTAATAGCTCCTTGAGAAGAAATTGCTCTTTGGATGGTCTTTATTGTATTAGCTTTGTATTACCTGCTGCCCAGGAATCCTGTGTCTTCCCAACAGGACCTTCTATACAAATCCTACCTGGAAGTAGTAGGATTTCTCTAGTGGCAGGGAGAAGCCCAAGCTAATTCTACCTCTCCTTTACTAGATATGTGATGCAAAGAAAGCTTAAATGGGGTACATTTGTGTGCTTAAAGGAGTGTTCAGAACAATCATCTTTTAAAATGCTTGTTTTCACATTGCATCTCTAGACAGCTGTAACTGTAACATTTCACTGTGTGCACTTCAGACTGTGGTGTACATGAATTTCCCTAACTCAGAGGAGAAGCTTTCTAACTTAACTGTTCCTTACTGTAAATCCCAGTGGTTAAGCATCAGATGTTAAAAAGCTTAATCAAAAAGGGTCTCCATGAAGTCCTAAGCATTTTTGTTTAGATCTCCATTTCCTTAGCTACGTTGGGGGGGGGCTTGTTCTCTGTTCAAATAAGTAAGATGGGGGAGTGGTTTTCTAAAGAAAATAGGTAAGGAGACTGAATTGGCTAAGCTGCTAGTTGTAAAGGTATGTGATCAGACCAGGAGGATGGCTAGTTTGGCAGACATTTGATCTCCAAACTATGTGATCTGGCCACCTAAATAAAACCAAGCATTAGATTAAACCTAATCACAACAATGGATGGTGCAGTTTTAGATGTTGGCATGTCTCTGCCATCTCCATGGAATAAAAATACAGGGATATTTCAGAACTGACAAAAAGGCAAAACACTAAATACTATCCAAATCGTTGTCCGTAACAACTGCTCATGTGTGCCTCCTGGAAGAGTGAACTGTGAAGAACTGAAAAATAGATCAGTCTGCAGACCCAGCAGAGGTGCAAGGTGTCTCTGAAAAAACAGAAAGCACACATAGGATTCAGCTTTTGAGGTTGAGTCTTGGAATTATCTGGGCTATGAATGAAAAGACAGGCAGTGCAAAGAGCTTCTGTCCATTTGTTACCAGACATCGGAACAAAAGAAAGCTTCATGGCCTGTTACTCAGAACACTAAACTAATACATGAAAGGAAGTGTTTGAGAGTTGGAAAAATCCTAATAGTTACAACCCTTTTCACTATACCTATTTTTAGAGCATTTCTTTTCACTTAGATTTAGCTTAATGTGTTTATCTCCCAAGATGAATTTAGCTTGTGCTGCCATATGCTTTTAATTGAATGCAGAAGATGTCACAGACAGGGTATACGGGTAGTGGCTTGGTTTTTTTCATAGTGCAGCTTCTCAATGCAGACAAGCAATCAGTATTGTATGGTGATCCAAATGAAAAAAATCCTCTGTAGCAGAACAGCTGATCATGAGGAATAACTGTGCTTTTCATATGGCTTTGTATTGCAAGAAACAAAATCAAACTGAAGTTTGAGAGTACTACCAACTTTTAATTTGGACTAGAAGTCTGGGCAGCTGCAGAGGACACACAGAGCTCACAGGGAGCAGCCTAAGACCATTTGTGATGCTCTCATGGTGAGTCACTTACACATAAGCATCACATACTCAGGTTTCCCTGTGTGCTGCTATTCCTATTCAGTAAAGGCAACAACATTTTAAATTTTTTCATTTCTTAGTGACTAGGCAGGGGAAAGCTCCACAAATATATGGTTTGCATTGATGTTATC
>JAWWLZ010000094.1:58559946-58586591 GCA_035041345.1 Poliocrania exsul
AGGAGGTTTAGACTGGGTATTAAGAAGAAATTCATTAGTGGAAGAGTGATGAGGCACTGGCATAGGTTACCCAGAGAAGTTGCGGATACCCCATCCCTGGAAGGGTTCAAGGCCAGGCTGGATGGGGCTCTGAGCAACCTACTCTAGTGGGAGGTGTCTCCACCCATGACCAATTAAGGGGATTTGGAATGGTTAATCTTCAAGGTCTTTTCTAGGATTCTTTTTCACTCATGCCTGTCTCATCACTGAGACATTCAGCTGTCTCAGTGTGCATACACTGAAGTATTTGAGCATTTTTTCTATTCATTGATTTATACAGAATGCTACAGGGAAGTTTGAGAACACTAATATTCACATAACTTTGTGCAACCTTCTGAATTCAATCCCATATAGCTTCTGCTCACTTACTAGTACAGTACAGAAATAAAGAGGGAGACTGGAAGGGGTAATAACTGGCTAATAAAGTTTGAATGACTTTTCACTGTGAAATAACTGGTTAAGCACTTCGTGGTGGGTTCTTGAGGTGAAATACTAGATTATTTTGAATATTGCCAGTCATATAAGGGCAGGTTTTTACATAAAGTGTGCACTAGATGGGATAGAAATAAATGTCCCCAGTGTGTTTGTCTGGGCACATACCTTTTGGATGCTCCCACTGAAGGGTCTGAGTATCCCAGAGTTCTTCTTCACATCATCATAACTAGGGACTCCGCCAATAAATATTTCAGAGCTGCACTTGATCTGTGTAAAAGCCCCCTGCAAGAAACATAGAATAACATTTTATTAGAGTAGCTGAAAGCATGCTTCTATCTTCAGATTAGCCTACATTACTTGTTATAGTGCTACATTACATGCTACAGCGTATTTCAATGCTTCTTTACTTCTGTTAATTGCATTTCTTAGTACAATTCTCTCAAAAAAGACACTGTAGGACACTCTCTACTGACTGTGCTTTACCCTAATCAGAAGTAGCTGAAAAATGTCATGTATCTCAAGACAGGAATACTGAAGGAAGAAAGAAAGGAGACCGACTCATTGTGCTTCTGACTGTGCATCTAGCTTTATTTCCAAAGACTTGAGGTACACTGATGCAAATCTAGAATGAGAATGAGGTTCATAAAGCTAAAATTGGAGGAAAGTTCATCCAACAGAGATTCATTTAATGTTTCCAATGTCTAAAAAATCACCTGTAGCAAGTTATGGGGCTAAATGGAAGAAATATTGAGTTTGCATTCATTACCAGAAGCAGTTGCTCAGGATACCTGATGGGAATAGTCAGGGTCTTGGAGCAAACTGAAAGACATTTAAAAGCTTATGACAGGATAACTGTGTAATTCCAGCCCTGTAGAAGCTTCTGTGCTTTCTTTGTTGGCAGGTCCCAGCTGACTTCCTCCTGCAGCTGCACTGAAGCACTTAAGAGGAAAAAAATGGGAGTCTTCATTTTAATCCATCTATCTAAAGAAGTCTTGACTGCTCCAATTGAATGTTTCTCACTCAATTTGTTTCTTGACAGACAACTGGGATTTCAATTTATTTAAATTTTTCAAGAATAGTCTAAGCTTCAAAAACCCTGTAGATTCTTCTGCTAACAGGATATGAAGTCTGGTTTTCTGTCCACACTATCCACTGGGAAAGAATAAAGGACATTTTCTAAGCAGTTCTAGCCTCAGGTTCTTGGGATAAAAAAGTACCTATGTGCTTGCATTTGAGTGCTTAGAGTGAATATCCCACTTGGTACAAGCATAATTTCACTTTATTACAAACTTGACTCACAATGATTGTTTCGTGAGTGAGGAACAAAATGCAACTCATCAACTCTCAGAATATTTCAGCCCTTACTCTGCCCTACAAATTACTACTTCTGCAGAAAGACAAAGAAATAATTGCCTTTTGGTCTACCCTTCCAGGACAATATTCAGAGAAAGGTAAAAAAATAACTTTGGGCACATACTTTTCAGCACAATTTTTCTCCAGATGACACATTTTGTAGTGCACATGTTGTTCAACTAACTTAGCTACAACAAGTAAGTATCAGGAAAAGAACCTTAAGATGATGTATGAATCACACACAAAAAATGTGAGTCCAGTTACATGTCAAGAGCAGGTATGGCTGGATTTCAGCTGCCTTTACAAGCATCCCTGTTGTCAGAGGGAAGATTTTATGGACAAATTTCCAACTCTGGGTTTAAGAAAATGTTTCCTTAATGTGTATACTTTTTTAAGCTTGTAAGAGCTTTAAAAGCAGACTGTATAGTTCACTAAGCAATAACTTTACAGCTTCATTCAAGAAGAATCATGTCATATGCTCACCTCTGCCATCCCTTCCACTGGCTTTTGTTTGTCCACTTGTAGGATACCATTCTTTGCTGTGCGAGACACTCGCAATTCATGCCACTGACCCAGACTGACAGGTTCTTCACTCCTGTTTTAAGGGGAAGAAAACTTTAACTTTGCCTTTCTGATATTCTGAAAAGTTAAAAAGTCAAGTCCGCTGGGATGATTTTCTAAATAAAAAAGAAATAAATATAAACCATTGTAATTCTTTCCTTATAAAGACATAACAATTTTGTGAGCCCCATCAGCAAAGACCATGTTTCTACAGCAAATAACAAGCACTCTATTTATACATTAAATGCTTCTATCATTAGCATGCATTTTAGCTACATCTAAGCTAGTTTTTTTGCTCAGTCATTTATAAGACAAATTTTTGTCTCAGCTGTACATCCTCATTTCACTAAAAGCTTCCCACTAAATGGTTGGTCTAGTCCCATATTCTTCATCCTCTTTTAAAACAGAACTACTTTGTGTTGGCTTATCAGTTCTATTTATGCATCCTGTTACAGTGACATCTATACACACACACATATGCAGCCCGGATGCTGTACATTAAAGGGAAGTGACTAAAATATGATCCTAATGTGATGAGATCTTGCCTAGAAACAATAATCCCCAGTTGTGCAAAATATTCACCAGTCTGAAAGGAGGCATTTTTAAACTGTTCTTACAATCTTTACTAGCTCTGCACTGATATGAATAGTAGCCTGTATGAAGGGCAAAACCACATTGCACTTTACAAGTCCTACAGATCTTTGTATCTTGTTTTCAAATGCCACTTTACTACACTAGTTAAAGCATTTTATGTCTAAATGAGATTTTGCAGCCTTTCCTCCAGGAGCAATGAAAACTTGTGTTTAATTCAATGGTCAAGCTGGAAAAATCAGAAACCATGCTCTCTAGGACCCCTAAAGACTTTCTAGCTTCCAATGAAAAAACACAGAATTTTCTTGAGTGAAACAATGCTTTGCATTTTCAGACTACTTATATTTAAAAATGAAAAAAACCCCTACATTACAAAATGAAAGAAACTTTAAAAATTGTGATTTTTAAACAGTGAGTCAGTAGTGATTCAAATGCTGATTTAAAAAGGTATATAATTTTGAAAATGTTAAAGTAGCAATTTCTTTTTTTTTTCCTTAACAATCAACATGAGTTTTGAAATCTTTCTCTTGTATCTATTTTGATTCTTCCAATTTTCTCAAAGCCTGTTTTTATCTATTTGGACAATGCTGATAATGTTACCTGTCACTTCTGAATGACACTTGGTTCAGGAAAGTTCAAAAAAAATTATCATCAAGCAAGACTAGTCACTTATTATTATTTAGCACCATTTAGGGTTTAACTACCATGAGTGAATCAATAGTTAATGGAATTGAATCACATTGATGAAGTCAATGCGTACATATAAAGGAACCACATAGGTCTGGCCACTTAGTAAGCGGCAATACAAACGTTATCTCTGCTGATCTCTTATAATGACAACCCTCCTGCTCCGCTAGATTTAATCACAGTTAGGGATGATTAAACGTTGCAGAGTCATCACTTCAGAGCTTCATGCTATTTCTTGGAACCTTGGGCTTTCTGAAACCAGCATGAGTTTGGCCAAGCTTTCCTCAGGCATTTGAACACTCCTGGCTCTTCATGTGCTGTGGGGTTACTTTTCTTCATGTAAACTGAGACTTAAAAGATACACCAAATCATGGAGATCGTGATCCTGTGAATGCCTGGCCAAGGGAAATCCCAGGAGATGACAATTTCACTTCAGAGATATCTCAGTAAATTGTTCAGGTGAAGTGTCCATTCACTCCCTCAGCATCCTTTCCCCCTGTCGAGCCCCTTGTGCACACTGTGCTGCTTCCGTCCTGGGACACATCAGGCAAAACATAAGCTTCACCAGCATCAGCTTTCCTACTGCTGCTGCTGACATACATAAATAAGCTTGCCACGTCCTAATTGTAAACACAGGATAGTTGTGTTCTGATTATATTAGACTATCTAACAGCCTGGTAGTCCTATGAAAGAGATAGTCATGATGACCAGAGCTGTACCACCATTAAAAACAAAGGGTAGGCATGAAGCAGTAAGATGAAGAGCAAGGAAGACTTTTAAGTGAATATTGACCAAGCCAGCATGGAAAACAGGGAATCTATTTATCTTAATCACTGACATTGCTGATGACAGGGTGTGAGTTGTACATGTTATCTAGAAAAAGGGGCTGAACAGGACAACTTGACAACTTTCAGTGAAGTCTGATGGTCTCATGAATCTCCATGACCCAGTCATCTCACCATGGTTCTTTTTTCCCAAAGCATGTACTTCACATGCTCTTCTACTTTCCAACAAAAAGGGGCAGTTTCCACTCCCAGGCTGGTGGCCGTGGCTCTTGCCACATTTTACAAGCCTAAATCTCAGTTAAACTTTAGTGCAAGGCATTTTGAAGTGCTACAATATTCTCAAAGGAAAAAAAACACTATGTCTTCTTTAATGTCTTATAGTTGCCAGTAACAGGAATTAAATTACTGCAATCAGTGAAAATTTAAGGCTTGTAAGAAGGGCTATTCTTGGTTGGAGCAAAGGTCTCCAAAATTAGCTGCTTCTGCCAATTTTCACCAAGAAAATAGAATAGGGTCAGTATGGAGTGATTCTTCCCTTGATATGTCCTCCTGGCTTCTGGCAACTTGTCATTTAGCAATTTCCTGAGTCAGAGGCTGCATCCGTACAATTATGTTTGATCTCCCTCAATGGAGCTTTCTTCAAATTTGTCTAATTTTTTTAACCTATTTATAGTTCTGGCATCTGTTACATGCTGTGACAATTAGTTTCCACAACTTATTTATGTGCTGTCTCAAAAAACCCCACCAAAAAAAAAAAAAAATCCCACATAGAAAAAAAAAGCCCACACAAAAAAACCCAAAAAAAGATCCTGCTAATTCTTAGATATTTCTTTAAAAATGCAGAATCATTCATCTACATGTCATTCCCAATTTAAAAACCTTTATCATACTTCCACCAAACTCTTTCCTTTACAGGTTGAAAGGTCCTTCTGCATTTGTAGAAGCTGTTTCATTCCCTACCCTAGATATCAACACTACTCTTCTTTTTTCTTCTGAAATCAAGTGACCAAAATAGCAGCAAGTTTTCAAGACAGGGTGCATTCTGGGTTTTAGCAGAGACATTGTTCCTTATTCCATTCCTAATAATTCTCTGCATTGTACTTAAATTTCTGTATTTGCCTCTGAGAGTTAGCTATCCATGACAACTCCAGGATCTGTGTGACAACACTATCTGTTTTTCCACAGCTGTGCATTGTTAGGCTTCTGCATTATTTTGCATTTGCTCCCTTGAAATTTCATCTCTCATCTTGTCATCTGAATGAGCTTGTTTGCTTGAGTTGTCATTCGGTGTAAAATCAGTACATTTCACCTAATCACAGTATCGTCAAAATTCATGATGTCCATCCACAGGAATAATCGGTATGCAAGACTTGCAAGCAGTGTATGCATTTTGCATAAGCGTTATATAGATTATTTCTAAGTATCAGGTCAGCCTGGTCAAACTGGCAGCCTCCTAGACATCCAAGAAGCTGAATGCCTCTGTTCAGCCTTTTCAGAAAGTCCAGGAACGGCTGCCTGGAGACTGGGCACTACACAGAGTGAGACAGAGAGCGAGCAGCCCTTTTTCAGGCATTTCATTGCTTCTGTGCTTGACATTAATTTTAGGATGCAATGAAACATTCTCAGAAGGTCTTTCTTTATCTGGGAACCTGAATGACTAATTGAAACCATATAGTTATCTTTTAGACAGCTTATTTTATATAAATTGGATCCTAGCCTCGGGTTCCTCAAAACCAGCACTATGAGGAAGCGGGGAGACCTGGAGGTGTATCATCTTCTTGTGTCACCTTCACCCTGATACTTACTGCCTGAAACTAGAAACCAGGGAAAAGGATGCTGACAAAAGTGCCAATATTATGAAATCCCACAGCAAAAAACACTTATGGATCCCCTAATTAGCTATGGTGCAATGTCATGAGGGCAAGAAGGGAATTTCTGCAATACCATATGGACACAAAAGTAACATCTGCAGTAAGCTGGTGGCACTGCTAATAAAGTTTTGAAACATAAACCGATGCAGGAAGAAAATCTGTCCCCTTAAATACACTTCAGTGCTTCTGTGTTTCCTTAGAACTAGGTACTAGGGACCAATGGGCTCCCATACCACCTCATCACAGCATCTTTCCAACCCACTTTCCCTTGGATTAGCACCATGGTACTGTAGGAAAGGAAACACAAGCAACACCATTTACCTGATAACAGCTGTTCCTGAGCCACAGTCAAACCTGAATTCCACGTAACCAGCCACCATGTTAATGGAGAGGAAGTCCTTGCTGTCTATGTCATAGCTGTACAAAAGGACACCAGTCTCTAAATCCGGACGAAAAGTCAGCTCAAACTCCATGAAGGAAAGGTAATTCTGTGGTTCCAAGGGCCAGGGTGTGCTAGCAAACGATCTTAAGGACTCGTTGAACTGAGGTATGGCCAAGGTGAGTGCTGGAAATCCAGAAATAACAAGCAGGTCACTTGAAGTTCAAATGTAAAGGATTGACTCCTACCAACCAGTGTCAGTTCCCTTTGTGAAGTACTTAAAACTAATGTTAAGCAAAGCAACGTGAAAATTTTGTCACTGAAATGAAAAATATTTATCCTAGCCCACACTGCTTAATTCATTCCTTTTCCAGGGATGTATGAGTACTATAAAGCAATGTGTTCCTTTTCTTTAGTGATTCACCACAGTGTTTTTCAAAGTAGCAAGCACACAGTGGGTGGTGGCATGAAAAGTTCTATAGCATAGAAAATATTACTGCATGTATTTCACTATTTGTATCTCTCTGATTTTAGCAGGAAATTGCTATTGAGTTCTTTACATTTCAGAATATAACACTGACACTAGTTTTAGGAGAAAAGTAGGTATTTTTTTAGAATTAATGTGCAGCTGTGGAGTGCTATATTATTTTAATTTCTGAAAAGTAAGTTTTAGATGCTTAATTACAGGTAGTTTAAATAAGCAAAGATGTTTGAGAATCACTGATTATGTAGGAATTGGATGTAGCTCAAAGTGGGGAGGCAAGGGTTCCAGTATGTGACTTTAAAAAGATGAAGTAACAAGTGCTCTCTTCTGTCAGTGTAACAGCACAAGACCTCCTCAGAGATCTCTATGGGGAAAACACATCAAACATGAAATAACATACAAAGAAGTAGAAGCATCCTAGCATCCACTTACCTTCTTCACAATGATGACCTTTAAATCCCAGAGGGCAGAGGCAAATGTAGGAATCTGCTTTGTTCGCAGTACAGGTGCCACTGTTGATGCAGGCTGCCTCGTCACAGATGCCACTACTACATTCACCTAAACATGGAGTCAGAACAGCAATTAATCAGAGAAGTTTGTCAAAGAAGATTTATTTAGTGGTTGATCATTGCTAATAACTAACACCATTTGATATTCTGCCCAGATTCTTTTCCAATTTATCAAATGGTGTACAATTAAGACAGGGTAAATTTATTTTTAGCACTTTTTTTTTTAATATCAGACCATCAAGAGACCTTACAAATAGCAAAAGGCAGCCCCTACTAACCATCTATCACAAATACAGTTTTCAATCATTCCCTGGATTACTAATCTTCTGCTCTTCTTCCTATCTATTTCCTTATAAAACAAAAATTTCTCTAGATTGTTTACAAGTACTGTGACTTGTTTAATTTCAATTATCTTAAGTGCTTCTTTGTTCACTGTGAATTCACCCCACGCTGAGCATGGAAGCTGTTAATCATCATCAGCTAATCTTATTACCCAAATGAGGTTGGCAACCCTCTTGTCTGCACTAAAAGGGATCCGTATCATATGGGCATATGGGCTCTTTAAGAAGCTTTTCTACTGTGCTGGCACATCAACTAAAATAACACACAGATTCTTTCTTCTTGCTGGAATTAAGCTGAAATTGTTGTAGAACAAATAATTTCTTAATTTTCTTCTTAAAACTGGTATCTATAGAGTCAAATTCTACAATGGTCAAATGTACATCTGACTGAAGCTCTTGCTGATTTTGTTTGTTTCTCCTTTATTTTCATTTCTGAACAAATAACTCTCTCCTTGTCAATAGTAATAAACTGATCACATACATTAAGAAAACCCAAGTAAGACTTTTGTGGTTTACAAGTGTAAGCAGAGCTTGCAGAAGGGCAAACTAAGAATTACACATTTATTTTGAGGCATATTGAAATGACAAAGGTTTCATGAGGCAGTTTCAACAATAGACACTGGGGAGCAGTTTTGTTATCTGAGATGACTGGAGAAGTCTTGCAAAACTATTGCAGTTTTGAGGGGGGGTTGTGTTTTTTTTAATACGTCATTCTGATTGTAAGGATGGTTTCCAGACCAGGACTGTACACATCATCAATAAGGCACTGGTGGCAGTACAGCCCCAGCTTTATAGTCTGAATTCCTATCCCATAGCCAGAAAGAAAACCACTGACAAACGTGCAGGTGTCAATGGCTGATGTGCTGGTTCATCCTGATCACTCTGCTGCCAGCAGTGAAAAATAACCTTTTTTCACTGACTCAGGACAGGGGCAGTAACAACTCTCAGGTCATCTGGTATGACTCCATGCCAGACCAGAGTTGTCTCGTATTGCACATCTAAAAATCTCCTGCCAGGTCCAGGACTCCAGGGCTAATCTGAGGAGCACAGACAAAATATACAACTTCCCTGGAAGGGAAAAAATGTTTCTTCTCTGTGGAAGGGGACAATTGTCTGCCCCATGCCGAGCCATGGGTGAAAGGGTGCTCAGAGTGCTCACCCGTCTGTGTTTTTACCTTCTGATGTGCATTGTAATGGCTACAAGTGAACCAAAGAAGGATGGATATCTTGTCTCAGATCCCTCATATATTCATCAATTACCATGACACTGACAGAAATTATTAGGACTAGCTCTCTTTTATAAACAAGGAAGCAGAGCCAAGATGTGTGTAAACAAAGATCTCAATACATCAAGTGATGAAGACACAAACAGAAGACTAAAACAACACTGATTTTTGCTGCATCTGCTGCACTGTTAATCAGTGATGGTCGTATGTTCAAACAGAGGGAAGCTAAAGTCTAGGAGAAACAGAGAAGGACAAGGAAGATAACAGTAATGGTACAAGCCACAGAATCACTGGTTTGAGAAAAAGCTTGAACTGGAGCAGTCTTGGTATTGAAGGCATGCTGCTCTCCCAACATCTCAGTAACTTAGTACCACAGCCTTTGGGCTAGTACAGGTGCTTACACTGAAGAGGCAAATCACAAGTCTGATGGCTGCATAGGTTTGGCTGCAGTGGTGGATGAAGAAGGCAGGAAGCTGCAGCAGGAGTCCAGGGTCCTGCCATGCACACCTTGAACCATGAGCACTGGTTCCATTGCCAGCCCCTTAGCTCACAGTCCAGTGGGACTTCTGCTGTAGCCAGCAGAGATGTCACAGGCACCAGATGAACCCCTCTCCTCCCCACCCTCAATTCCATGTACCACAGTACCCCTGATTTATATACACTGTGCCAAAAAACAAAAAATTAAAACAAAACAAACCACAAAAAAACCCCAATGAAGACTAGCAAAAGTCATCCCTAAGTGCCGTGAGAGTTTACTTGCAATTTTTTATTTTATGTTTAACTTATATGATCTATTGTTTGCAAGTCTCTTCTGGTACAGTCTCATACAAGTATGTGCAGTCACATAAGGACAGTAAGGCTGTATTGCTCAGTTTTGAGTCACACATGGCAGAACACAGCATTTATTTTCACTGATGTTGACTGTTAACGCAATAGTATGGGGAGCGTTCATGGATGGGAATGAAGCTAACTGCAGCCAAAAAGGCAATAGAGATTAGGGCTCAGAGAACTTTAGCAGGTCTTTCATCTGTCTAAATTCCATAGATTCTCACTCTATTGTGAAATTACACTCCACTTCCAAAGTCTTTCTCTTTTCATCAACTGTTTCTTGGGCCACTCTGTTCTCCCCCTATATTGCACAGAAGTTTGGTCATGGTATCTAGAGAATACAGAGCAATTGTTAGAAAGTTTCTTAATAATCGCTTCCTTCTTAAGATGCCAAATGCACAGCTACAAAAGAGAAGAAAGATGACTTTGTGGTTGAAACATGGCACAGAGAGTTCAGTGATGAGGGATCTATTTCTTGCCTTTACCACTTGCTTTCTGACTGGAGTTTAAACTGTTTAGACTGGGAGGTCAATAAAGTAAGGATTTTTTGCCATATCTTTTTTTCAAGTTCTCATAACATGGATGAAATAGATGAGTAAGTAAGACAGGACTAGACAATTAGCTTCCCCAGTTCTCCATCTTTTAATCTGTAAAGGGGAGATAATGTTATAATAATACTTCACACAGTTGTTGAAAGTATTTATTCCAAGCTATTTTTAAATCATATCATGACTCTGAAAAGTAAAACAATAGGAAAGCCTGTTTGCTTCAGCAGTGGTGGGATTTAATGGGGAAAAGCCCTCTGTAATAGCTACAGTACTGCTGTGGGTCTGAGATATCCATATTCTGTTTTGGACATGTGCAATGATATCTTTAGGCAAAACACATTTTTTTGGATCCCTATTGTTTCAAATACAAACTCAGTATAGACACTATTGATTTCTGATGACATGACCATGTAGGTCAGAAGCATGAAGAGGCATCCTGAGAGATGCTGTTAGAAATACTGGTGCAGGAGTAATATTGGCAGCTTGGACTTACTGTTTGCTCATGAGAAGTGCTTTATGCACAATATCTGTGTCCACGAAAGGTTTACTTATGCAGTGTGGTAAACCATTCTACTACAGACCCAAAAGTAATTTGCACAGAGGAAAACCAGCCCAAAAATAGAGACCATGCCTTATATCACCCAGACCTGGACCATTGCTCAACTTGTTTCAGCAGACTAAAAAGTAACCCCTGGTTAAACATTGATTAAAGACCCCCATACCATTACACTTACCAACATCAGCACCACTGAGAGCTTTCCCTAATGGCCAGGGTCTCATATCAATTATCTTTCCATTGATGCTGAGTGACTGGACGCAGCCCTGAAACCCACGGTTGGTGCCTGTGGCCCTGACCAGCCAGTACACACTGGGAGCACCGCCAACATAGAAGGGAGTCTGGAACGTAATTTTACTGTATTGGCCCTGAAGGGAAAACAGAGCACAACATGCTGTATAACAGATATAACACAGGATAACAGATTAAGCTACAGTGGTTACGATCAATTTTTTTTCTTCTACAAAGAGTTGTCTCAGAGAGTAAGTGGGTTGCTCATTGGTAATTCCTTTCTGTTAGTCATTCCTCAAATTAGTCTACCATTTTAAATGAACTTTTTGCACCCACATCTGTCATGATAACACAAGCACAACAAAAAACTTAAAAATCAGTATGTTTTGAGGAGAGATTGTGGTATGTCTGTTGCTGCAATTTCTTCCTTTACTTTTGCCAAAACTGTTTGTCTTCTAAATGCTAAGCCCTGAGGGACAGAGAACAATGGGATATTGCCTTTTGGACAGAAACCAGTATGTGTTCAGCATTGAATAATAATGAAATGACAAAAAAAAAAAAGGAAATAACAAAGAAAAGACAAAAGTCAATAAAATTATCTCTTCAGGAGCGTTCTGCTCGCTTTTCCAGTAGCAAAATTCCCTGCCCACCTTTCCTGGTTTTTTGGCATTAACAAGGCTATAGAAATGTACACGTAGAAATTTACTAGTACTGCTACAGTGCACAGGAAAGAACAAAAAATGTCAAAACCCAATAGAACCTTTTTGGACAATTGAATTAAACTCTGTGCTATTGTGGACAACGGAGTCACAATTTCTTCCAACCTGATCAAGGTAAGTCTTTTGCCTCTTCCCTAATGGTTATTTCAAAACTTCATTGACCTTTAGAAGAAAACACTCAATATTCCCCATTTTTCAGGGTCAGTTTTTAGTAATGTGTACTTGTGACAGCACTGACCTTTAGTCTAAAAGCCTTCTAGATTTTTCACCCCTGCCCTGTGTTTATAACAATAAATTGTATCACCATAGCCTACATTTACCTGGCTAAATAAACTGGGGTTATTGAGTCTGGAGGTGTTCACTTGCACAATGCACTGCAGAAACTGCACACAACTCTCCTGATTCACATTTGCCCCTTGTGTGGCGTGACAGCATTGGGAACAGAGAGCGACAGGACAGACACTGAAATTCTTTTCTCTGTCATTTCCAGCTGATGAGAGCTCAATGTACTGCAATTTTTTTTCCCCTTCAGTGCCTGCACATGAAAGTATAAAATAATAAGATGTCTGAAGCTGCTTTTTTCAGGGCTAGGAATGGCATGCTAATAGTGGCCATCAAAGGAAAGAGGAAAGGCATCTGAAACAATTTGAAACTGCCTTTTCTTCAGTGCTTTAATTTCACTTCTGTTTTCTGGCCTGGCATCAGATGACCAAATCAAGGTATCTCCTCTATTATATTTTATCCTGTCAGCCTCATATGAACTTGCTGGTGTTAACAAGTCAGGGCAGAATGTCTATTTCCATTACTGTGCTTAAACTATGTCCATGATATGCATCTAATTACACTTCTGCATACAAACCTTGTGTGGCTATATGCATATTACACATAAATATATATCCTCCCATGCACATATGCATCCAATTTTTATGTCTGAGAAAGCAGAGCAGCTGTCTGAGGCTTAAAAAAGCAAGCTATCAGGGACAGCAGCTGAACAATTTGGTAAACTTTTAACAGCAGCCAGTATCTGAGAGTAGCAAAGACGACCAGACAGGTGGCAGAGCAAGCATGGAGGACAACAGGGAAACTGTGATGGGTTTCAGCCCTGGGATACTTATCTCTGTGATTTCTAGACTACATACTTGGAAGAGTAATCTGTAGACTGATGCTAGTTCACTAAATGTCCCAACACCAATTAGTGAAAATGTACCTTTTAAATCTGATCAGGTTTCTGGTGGCAAGAAAAAAATTATCATCCTAACTTTGAGAAAGTCCAAAATTGAACTGCAGGGGCAGGAATACCGACCTGAGATTTTCCTGTCACAGGAGCATTGCTGTCCATCCTGAGCCAGCCATTCACCCCATCTCTGAACAATGTGACACTGTGCCAGTTCCCTAGCTTGATTTTGTTTTCACTCGTTATGACTCCAACTCCAGTGCCACAGTTGAACCTGGGAGCAGGAGATAGATAGGGTGACTATCTTATATTAATTCAATAACCAAAAACTGGTTTTAGACTCCAAATACTCCTTTTGTACTTGGGAACCTATCTGTTCTACACTGCATATTTGCACAGGAAAATTACACAACAGGTCTACACATGATCTGTTCTAAGTTTCAAACTGCATCATGTATCTTCCTACTCTGCAGAAGATTTTGCATTCTCTAGCCATACCCAGTGCATTGTAAAGCCTGCCAACAGCTGAAACTGTTTCAAGATGGAGGGTATTACAATCTCAGTTCCTGCTATCACAGTAATTTCTCCTGGGAATTTTTCTAGTTCCTTGGTGAAAGGCAGTGCTTCATTAATAACTCTGGCAGCATACTTGAAATCGGTACTGATTGACAAGAAGACCTCCAGGAGAGTCTCTGTGGAGCTGAATGTGCACAAAATGTGCCATTTTTCCTCTTTGCCATGCAATGCATGTGAACAGATGCATTACTAAGGCACATGACCCACTTTGTTATTCCCCACTTTCAAAGGACTCATCCTTCCAAAGTAGGGAGATCCACTAGATACTCCTTCACATGCTTCATATCTATCAGACTGCAAAAAACCCTCTCCTTCATTTAAAAACTCCACAACTCTCATCTAAACAAGGGGGGATATAAGATGAGTTCCTGCCTCCTTGTTGGGATTAAAGCCTTTATTTTGCTACATTATCTGTAAATGTTTTGCTGTGAAGCAAAAACATTGACCATGCACCATATACCATCAGCTTAGCAAATACAGTGTCTCACTGGGATTTCTGATAACACAACAATGAGCCCCAGACTAATATCTTGAAGAAAACTGGTCATTTTGCCCTTACACTGAGGTGTGAATAAGAGAGTTCTACAGGGCACAAATTCACACACTAAAGAAGGACGAGAGAAAAAAGTATTAAAGAACTTTTAAAATAAATTATGTTGCCCATTTTGTGCCCTGCATGAGGCAGAATTCAGACATTGCAGATATTCATCACATATAGCAGTCCCAGGAGGCAGCAATGGCTCTTTCTCTTTACATCAGATTTAGGATGGAAATCTTACCTGAACTGGAGGTTACGTCGGATGATTGCCAGTGACATAAAATCACCCCGTCCATGTTCATTTTCTCCACAGTATAGCAGCAAACCATCTTCTGATTCAGCCTGCAATCATTGTATCAACATGAAAAACCAAGTCTAAGCCTCACAGTAACAGATAAAAGAAAGCAGCAGTGGGGAACTTTTCTCCAGAAAGGGTCAGCATTTTTCAGATAGAGTTTTTAACTCACAGAATCAGAAATTGGTTGAACAATTTTGAACCCTCCATTTGAAGAACCTAGAAAATAACTGCCTTAATGGTTAAGTGGTTTAAGACCACCTACTTACAGTATGATACGATCACACCTGAAAAAAAGCCTTATAGCACTAAAGACTGTCAGTCATGTCTCATGTGAGACTGACTTCTGAGCATAAAGTCTATCAAGAATGTCCTAGCAAGCCTGTTAAGTGTAGACCCATCACATCTACTGTATATGAATACATTCACCCTACTTTGCATGTTCCATGAGTCTGACACCCTTAAAGACAAACAAGCTGTTCTGGTAGAATTTCTCCATATGTGCATAAGAGCTCACACAGTGGCTTTTTGCAGCCATCCTGCATTTTAAAGTGATAAATTGCCAGAGGAGTGTTAGATCATCACAAAAGGCAACAGATTGCTGTTGCTCTAGTGACAGTCTCATACCCGGGCTGTAAAACTGGTGAGTCTGCTTTACATGGGAGTAGGCGTGCATCAAGAGCTCGACCACCCTCCCTACAGGCAGCTCTATCAGTTCTGTCCCTAATAAACAGACAGCATTAGTCAGCCAGTGGGACTTCAGACCTAAGTCTGAAGTAGTATTTTAAGTAGTACGATATGCTGTCTGTATTAGTAGCCAATGTACCAAACTTCAGGTTTAGAAAACAATGTCCACTGAAATCCTACAGGGTAGGAGAGGAGCTCTGATTATAGGATACAGTATGACAGGATCACAGTTTCTTATAAGCAAAGATGCTGCATGCCACTTCCAAATTCTAATTCACAAAAATTCCGTCTGTACTTCAGGCTGTAGGTCATTTACATGACTAGAACCTTGCCAATGTACACTGCTGCTAATCCACAATACCAGTATTCCTAGCCCCAGAGATTGTCTCATGCAGTGCCTACTAATAATCAATGCAAACATTTTAGTCACTCATAAACTTCACTTACATTCACTGAGGGTTAAGCCAGATCTTCACAGATGAAAGTTATGTACAGGTTCACCAAAACTTCATTACAAGCTACACTGAAGCTGTTATTGTTCTACTGTCCACTGCATCAGAATAAGTAAATAAAATTTAAAACTTCTATGTGAGCTTGGAATTGCTCAAACTTACCCTGAACTCAAGGGTAATTTGAAATGTCTGGTAGGACTTTTTCAGTGGTTCAAAGGTGATATATGAGTAGCCAGAGAACTGAGGATACTGGATGTTAATGTCTGAAAATTAAAGAGAGAAGCATGTTATTTAGTAGGTTTCTGCTATATAAAAATCGATATATACATTTAATACCAGATAACATCAGGTGGAAATGTAAGGAAGAGTCCTCCAGAGACAATTATTTGTCAGCAGCAGTCAACAATCAGTTAACCTATTGCCTTGTCCTCCCACCACTTTTCATAACTAATTCCTTTATTCCCAAGGACCTGGTGAACTTGGAAATAAACAGAATACTGAGAGCCAAATACTGTTCAACAGTTTAATCACAGGCTTCAGAGGAAATTTCTCCAGATTTTCATCCTTCTGTTACAGAAGACATAACCCATCAATTTTATATTTATCTTATTTTAAGAATTCATTTACCAAAGAGAGAACAAAGTAATTTTCGGTTTTGCAGGATGACAAAAACATATGCCGGAAATACGGCCAGTCTCTAGGCTGCATTAGTCACTGCAGCTCCATAGCTGCTGCATAAAGCATCTGGAGAATCACTGGATGTTCCAGCACTTTCCTTATGTCAGCTCAGGGCAGAAGCTGAAGGGAGTGATGGGGAGAAGAGAGTCTCTGCAGGCATCTCTCCATCCCTGTTTGCAACAATGGCTCTTCTCATTGCTCTTGTCAACTGACATTATCAATCCTTATGCTGCCTTATGCTAGACCCTGACTCTGACAGAAAAGGAAAATCAGACATGTCTTACTGCTGCCTTTGCAGCCAATTTTCCTAAGAAGCACTGAGGACAGACATAGTTTCAGGCCTGAATTCTTACTTTTACAATGGATTTATGTCTAATAAGGAGTCCTATTCCTCTTAGCTATTTGAATACAGAGTGCGTTTTTCTTGCATATTTGAACTTGGATACAGTTCTCTCAGATTTTTTGTTTGCAAAGCATACATTTTAGGCTAAGGTGAAGAGGACCAATGCTATAAACCTGAATGTAACCTCAGCAGAGAGCAATTAACTCATGCCCTGATCACAAGCAGAACTGACTGCACTGGATTGCCATGCAGATGTTGATTGTGAAGAAAAGTCTGGTTCTATTCAGACTAATATACTACTTCACAATACTGGCTGCTGAAGAGAAATTTAGTACAAAGGAATATTGGCACATGGTGCTACCACTTACTAAAGAACAACACACTCCCCCATGAAAAATGGTGGATTTGGACTATTTTTACAAACCCATTCTGTGAGTCGTATACAGCTATGTCAGTTTAAATAAATCCTCAACTCTTCATACTTGATCAAGGTCTAAAATCACATCTGCACCTGTTCCATGTCACTGAGTCACAACAGATTGTTTTCAGAATGAGATGCCTTTGTTCCAGCACTCCAATTTGAAGAAGATAAAACACTCTCAGTGTCTGTACCCCTGATGCATGACACTGTGCATCATGTAGAAGACACAGGTGTCCCTGATGCTCTGTGGTGTGACAGGGTCTTGGCAGATCAGATCAGCATGCAGAGGAAGGGATGGATCAGCCCTTTCTGGGCTGGAGGGACAGCACCATTACAACCAACAGGATACTGTCTTTGCATGAGCTCTGGCATTCATCTGACCCTTCCGTTGTCACACCAGAAGAAAAACTACTTCTGAGGGGTAAAAGTGACCTGCTTTTGGTGTGGTGAGGGAGCTGGATTGCATCACCAGGTGATCTGCTCAGTGTTAACCCCACTAAAGGGTGAGTTTATGTCTCCAGGGGGAGAGAACAGTGAGGGAAGAAAAAGCAGGATTGCCTTCTTCAGCTCAGTAAGCTCTTGCCCTGGCTCAGCTCCATTAAAAAGAGGCAAGAGAATGGGAGACAAGTCTTGACTGAGACAAATACACCTCCTCCCATTGATCCAGGCTGCTGGTCTGGTCTTTCTGAAATCGTAGGGGTGTTTTGTTCCTCCCTTGCCCCAACCTGCCTCATATGAGTGCTGGGATTACCACTCCAGCACTTCGGCCCTGCAGACCACAGGGAAAGCCTCTTCTGCAGGTATTGGTACAATGGAAACTCTGTCTCACATTCCTGCTGCAGAACCAGCATCATCCAATGGGCCACATTGGAAATGGGGGTGGTTCAGGGCTCCAGCTGGTGACAAAAGGTAAGTGCCAGAGGCAGGTTCAATGTCCTTGCTGGAAGCTGTGGATGCCACAATGGACCCTGTCATTCCCAGCTGACTACTGACATATGCAGCTCCATCACCCCCTAACTCCTAGGTGAGGAAAGGAGGATTAACCTCCTCTGTGCAACTTTACACAGGTTCTGCATTCAGCTTTATTAAATAATGTTTTTTCACTTAAGTGAGGATAAAGCAAAGGGGATGATGCCTGAACTGGTGCGTGGAAGTTGCTGCTATCCTTAGGGATCCATTAAGCCCAGCTGGCTATTTCCAAAGTACACTTTTGCTGGTTCACTGGAAAGCTGATCCTTGCCCTGGACAAAGATAAGTCAGCAGCAGCAGGCACACAGAAACCTACCTTCTGCACAGGTCTCTCCTCCTTTCCCCAGGTTGCAGTGGCAGCGTGAGCCACCCCGGTCATAGTCGTTGATGCAAAAGCTGTCCGCAGAGCACACGGCCTCATCACAGGACAGGTCGAAGAGGCGTGCAGCAGAGGAGATGCTGCCCCTCCTCACTGCCCAAGCAGTAGTTGCCCTTGCAGTGGTTGAAGGTCGTGTGGTGATGGCAGTGGAAGCAGTGGGTTCAGAAGTCGTTGTAAGGACCCGGGACAGGAGCCTGGAACTAGACCCTGGCGTGACCTTGGTTTCAACCAGAAATTTCCTGTTGCCTCCTTTAATAGCTGGAAGTGGTCTGAGCTGAAAGGAAATAAAGAAACACCAATTCAGTAAAACCTACAATGTTATAGGGAAATGAAATAAATACCTTTCAAGATACAGATTTGAGGCAATGAACTCACTCTCAGTGAAGATAAAGAAGTTCCCACATTACTATATCTGATGAGTACATAATATCAGATATTAAACTTCCTGACAGGACTGGACACTTTAAAATATCAAGACTATAAAGAAAACAGAAGTGCCAAAATGAAATCTTGAAATTTACCTCTTCTATATAAATGTCGTAGTCTGAATCATCAACATCAAATCCATCACCATCACCAGTCACTGTGTCTGTGATGTACCGATGCCCATAGCTTCCACTTCCTAACTCCTCAGAGCCTAGAAAGACATAACTAGCATATTCAGTTCATATATTTTTGACTCTTTACACACAGAAATTCGTATCTTACTACTCTCCAATTCACAACACGTAAATCTGAAGTTATGTTACTGTTCATCATGTACAGACAATACAAGTGTCAACCTGAAGATGGGAGATGTTGTCCAAGTGATGTACACACACCTTAAAACAAAGGGAAGACCTTCGTTTAGTCACTTACTAGCTGATTAAACAAACAAAGCAAGCAAAGCTCAGTTCTCCCTCTGCAAACTGACTTTTTTTCATCATTTTTCCAAGACAAAGTTTAAGAACTTCTTTAGCATGGACAACATTTTACTAACTGCATCATTTTTACATGAAGATTTTTTCCCCCTTTATTAACACTCAGTCCTGCATCTGCCCTACTGGCACAAAAGAAACTGGAACAGCGAAAGAGTTGCACACATGCAGGGCACACTCTGCTTAGGACTTAATCTGCCTACACTGACTCCAAAACACCTGAAATTAGCATCCTAAGTACATTCTTAGACTATTTCTTAAAATGGAATTTAGCACCTTGAAAAAAGAAACATAAACATCTTAACTCAGAGGGTAGTTGGGCACTGGAACAGGCTCCCCAGGGAAGTGGTCACAGCACCAAGCCTGACAGAGTCCAAGAAGTGTTTGAGCAACACTTGAGCAACTTGGTGTTGTCCTGTGCAGAGCCAGGAGCTGGACTCAATGATCCTTTTCAGTGCCTTCCAACACAGGATATTCTATTATTCTATGACCATGTGTTTTTCATGTACATTAATCTGCTTCTGACTTTCCCCAGAATGCTGAACTCTGCTGTGAAGGACTCAGGGCTGGGAATGGACAATTTAAACAGTAAAATGATCCTCACAGAAAGTACCTGTACTTTTCTGTACTTCACATAGCAAATTCTGCTTAAACATCAATTTTTACTTTTTAGCTATTAAAATTTACCAGAAGTCACAATGAAAGATAGCAAAAGTGACCACATCACTACAGTTAATTTCCATTTCAGCAGGGTTAAAAATAGATAGATATTTGCTAACCATTTAAACAACAGACTCATATGTCTGCCTTTTCCATAAAATATTTGCCATCACTTAAAAACAGTATAGTAACCCTTGCTTTACAAAGGCTCTGTACAGAGTGGACCACAGCTGTTTGTTTATTTTAGCAGTCACTAGATGTCTGTATTTTCTGGTAGTTAGCGGGCTCTTTACACTGCACCATGCAGAGATGTAAAGTCTTGCTAGGCATTGGCTATTTTCAGAAAGGAGACTCAGAAAATGCCACTTGATGGTACTGAGAGTTTCACTACCATACTAAAGAACCTGATGGAGCCAGCAAAAGTTAACGAGGCTGGACAGACTTTCAGAAGAAGCAGTGTGGACACAATGCTCTCGGGTTGTCTGAGTCACTCTGACTGGGTTCAGCCATCTCTCACCTCGGTGGACAATAAAGTAAAACTGTTTCACTGACCTGACACAGGCAGGAATGCACTTACCTAAATCATTTTGTGCTCTTTTCTCCTTTGCTGTGACTGCAACCCAGAAATCCTGGTAGACAGTTAGGAAATCAAGCACATGCACACCAGATATGTATCAATGTGTGCGCTGCCTAACTGGCCACACTCCATACGTTCTGTGGGAATCCACTTATCAATGGCCTTTACCCATTACATCAGCATACAGAAAAATTAGAAGCAAATGACTAGAGGTAATGAGGCATACACTCTTGCAACCAAAACAGCAGGCTAGACTGGGACAGAATACGGATAAGTCTTTCCATTCTAACATACACAGCTAGTCATCTATAAGTAATACTGTTTAGCTGTACATTAAACATTCAGCACCAAGTTCTACCAAATGAGCTGAGCAGAGAACTCTTTGCTTTATCACTGGTAATGTGATGAGGCAAATTGGACAAACTATATCTAGATTATGTTGGGGAAGGGGTGCGATGCGAGAGGGTTCTTCGTGTCCTCGCCAGCCAGCCCCGACGTGACCCTGGGTCCGGGCTTCTAGTCGCATGTGCGTATTCTCATAGAGACAGAGCCATGCGCTAAGGTTAAAAACAGGAATGTTCAACTTTATGGGGGGGGTTAACAGGTTATATAACTTTTTGGGGTGAACACGCAAACAATAACAACTTGGGATAGGGTAAGAGGCTCTGGCCACGAGGCAGCAGTGTGTGTTGATGGGTGGAAGGGCTGGTGTCCACGAGGCAGTCAGCACGCCCCTGGCACCGCTACCGCTGTGTTTCTCCCGGGTCTGAAGTTGTTTACCTGCTTCGTGGCTGGCTCAAGGTCGCTGTGACCTTGCCTGCCTGTCAGCCCCTGAATTGTGGGTTGTGCATGGAGGCTTAAGGCCAAACCTCTCCCAACAAGATTATTTCTGCTAGTGATTGTAAATGCACAGGCAAAGGACTCATCATCATCATGAACGAAGATTTGGGAACGCTCTACCCGCATGAGTGTGTCCTTCCAGCCTGCGCAGTGGATTTTTCAGGTGAGGCACAGTGTGCGCAGAACTGGCCCCACCCTTTAACTCCTCAGGTTCATCTGCCAGGGTCAAGCCAGCTTGGACAGTGACAGTGAAGTCCTCAGGACTAGAACCTACAGCCCCTGGTATTCCCAGGAGGTCTCCCACCCAAGTACAGACGGGGGCTGACCCTGTTGAGCTTCCAAGATCTGACAGGATCAGGTGTCAGGGTGGCATTTAACTGCCCACAGGCAACAGATTACTGGTAGAGAATCAGACTGCACATTTATGAATTGTTCCCAGCCCTGCAACCACTGAAATTAATTCCACTATATTGAATTATTACCAAATAAGTATCAAATAGTATCAAATGAGGTATTAAAGGTGAACAAAATTCCTTATTCCTAGTATTTGCTTTTACAGTCACTCAGGTTAATCACTATCCAAGATAATTTTTTCTCCAGGTAGGAAGGTAAAAAGTCTAGACAAGAGTACAGTAGAATAGCAAATGATTCTCTTGGAGGGGACCTACAAGGATCATCTAATCCAGCTGCATCTTCTACACATAACTGCATCAGAATCTCCTTCTTTGGAAACTGATTCTATGAGAATGCATTCCTACAAAACAATTTCAGTGCATAAAACCTCAAACATAAACATTACAAATATGATTTGCAGTTTAACAGAAACTATATGAACAAAGCAGAACCAAACATTAACTCAGCTCCCAGAAGATGCAGCAATTTTCAACTCACTGGAACGCTGTTTCTTTTAAGTCAGGTCAGCACTATTACTTACTTCCTTTGTATAATGTGTCTGAAAGTATTTCAGAACTAATTTAGTTCTTCTAATAGATGAAACTGTAATTCACCTAAGAGAAATGAAAGCCATAAAGATCATTTTGGAAAAAGACAGGAAAAATCAAAATCATGCATCAGGGGAAACAATCTAATCTGTATTCAAACAAGCTGTGAAACACAAACTCCATTTTCTAAGTTAGAAGTCACAAGCTACAAAATAAATATCTGTTATAGTCCAAATGTTGTTATATTTTTTCTCTTTTCAATCAAACTTTCTACTGGCTTAACAGAATGTAGGTTCAATAAAGGTGGCAGGAATGAAGCAATACAGAGGGCAAGGTATCTTTATAGTCATACACAGGAATATGTTAGGTCTCAAATTTACATTCAGATACACACACTTGCTTACGCATATAGACATGATTTTAATGCCATGCCAGTTTTACAGAACTGTCCTGATTTGAGTGGAATTATCACTGAAGTACATCAATAACCACCAGCATACAGTGAGATATGGTAACTTATGTGAGACAGGCAGTTTCCCAAGCAGCAGGTGTGCCTCTTTCATCTGGCAGATCAAAATGTTCCATGCTTTTCCATGGGAGATTAAATGCACCCACTGTTTTAAACCAGACAATGATACCTTTCACCTTATTGAACTGGTACAACATTGAACGCCTAGAGAGAGCAAAGAAGGTGATTTATCGTACCTGGTAAAAAAGACTGCTCTGAGGTCCTTCTTCAAAGACTTTCAGGATGAAAGTTTGGCATCACCAGAAAAAATGTAACTTCAGAAGGTATTCTAGTGTCCACACATCTCTAACATTGTCCCAAATCTCCAATTTTGCCCCTTCCTGACTCTACCTATCTGAGTTTCAGCCAGCACACACTACACTGCTCTACCCACTGATCTATGAGCAGTTTGGGTACCTCGTAATACATCCAGGAGCAATGCAGTCATGGGATGCACTTGCTTCTGACTATGCCTGAATTAATACAGGTGAGTACACACACAAATGATGAGGTATAAGCCCACTGGCTACTAAGTTGCCTTGCTTTTTCTCACATTTAGCCTTTGCTTACTGGACAGGACATGACAGTCACATGTGATATGATGCAATAAAACTACAAAACAAACCGAATGAAGAGAATTTAACAGGACTTCTTGTAGAGAAACTCCCACATCAGCCCATCTCTTAAGAGCATTGTGTTGCTTTGGTGGAGAGCTCATCTCACAATGGGTGGCAAATCAGAGACAATTAAGCAAAGTAGTACTCTACAAATACCAAAACAATGGCTGCAGAGATTATAAAAGTGTTGTATTTAATTAAATCAGTGTTCCAGTGTACAAGAAGATCAAGTCTGATTAAGACCCTCTACTAGGTCCTATAATCCTGTGCTATAATTAATTGAAAAACTTGTGGAGGTTATGGACCTTTGACAGCCTCTTTCCAAATTATCAGGGATTAAATTCTACTAAAGAAATCTCTCTCAAAACAAACAGAAAGCCACACAAACTTTTGTTTTGCTGATTAGTTTGCCACCAGCATACTGATGAGGAGAGACAAGAGAGTGTAGGAGGCAGAGCAGGGGGCATTGCAACACGGGCAGATTGAATGGAGGTGTTAACAGACTCATTGCCTTCATGCAGAACCTCTCAGAGGTCTAAATCCAATATATATCAGGAGCATTTTAGTCTGACACGCTTTTCAGTGACTCACAGTGAGACCCTGCATATCGCTTGGCCTGTCTCTTTCATTCTGTCTCTTTAACATTGCTTTTGTAAAGCCTTTGGAGATCAGTGGGAAACAGTTCTGTGGAAAACCTTCTCCATTTGCATTCTCTAGGATACATCACTAGCATCTAAATCAAGGTTTGGGCCCCAGAGACTGCCCTTTTCCTATGCCTGAGCCTCAGCTGACACACTCAAGCTCTGTGCAGAATATTCAAGCACCTGTGCCAGTGCGTTGCTCAGTGTGAGCCTGGCAGTGATAGCCAGGACCAGAGGAAGGGGTGCAACCCAATTAAGCAGACACTTCTGCCACGTTTTCTGTGGAGACAAGCAGGAGGGTATTTTTAACAGAAGACACTTCCTCTGTTGGTCTGGCAGAGCCCAAGGCTGGTGACCTTCCAGACACAGTGCAAACCCCACCTGTTTCCCGAGGAGATGAAGGGTATTTAAGGGATGCAGGTGATGACACTTTGTTTGCTTGACTCTTTGGGACAATTTATTTTGTTGTTTCTAAACTGAGTATGTGCAGTTTTTAAATTTCCAGTGAATTTGCCCATGACACATGGAAAGATCTGATATTAAAAAAAACCCAATAATCATATAAGTGAAATACCCTCAACCAACAACTGTAATTAAGAAAGACAACAAAAAACCTGATTTATTGCATCATTTCCCTCTAGAAAAAAAATTAATGAAACCAAATCACAAATAAATGAGAGCCCCTGGGGAAACTTACCCTCTCTTTCCTCCCTGAAAATGAAGCAATGAACCAAGCATACATTTTTTACTAGTAAGGGGGTAACTGCTTATAATCAAGGCCAGATGTTCTACTTTCAAGGACCCTGAGAGGTCTGTCACATTAGGTGATACTGTCAGCATCCCGTCAGAGAAGCAAATAGAAAGAATGTTTTCCAATGCTGATCTGAAACAATGCAGTCAAGAGTACTGTAAGGCCACCCACCTTTTAAAAACAAAATGAGATAATTACCTGTGAGAATGAGATAAGCCCCAGCAGAAAACACTGCTGAGTAGCATGGACTCATCTCTGCCTCAGCCTGCCTAGAAGAGCTGCAAGACAATCTATGCAAGGCAACACAGGCAGGAAAGATCCATTGCATTTGAGGCAATGCTGGGAATTTGCTATTCAGTTGAAGTAAGTATCAGAAAAGCACTAATTATTTCAAGTCAGGCACAAAAATCCATCATATACAAGCACAAAGCTACAAATTTTTGAAATCCAAACACACTAATGACCCTAATGAAAGCACTACACGAACTAAGCGTAATGTTCAGGCTATGCACAGCTTCAATCAAGATAATTTTTTCACAACTAAAGTTTAGCTTTTCTACTAACACACAAGGTACTTGTGTATCTGGTTAACAACAAGCCAGTCTCCTACATAGACATCACAAGTAAAGACAAGTGAGAGCTGCTATCAGTTACACTAGCATCTCAGCTACACTGCTGCTTTCAAAAAGCTATAGAATTTATTTCCCAAGGCATGTATCCTATGACACTTTTAAATACTACTCCTTGCTGTGCAAAAAGCTGCTTGTTCTGAAGACAGGGGTCCACAAGACAACATAAGCTTTCATGCATAGTGGCTATATGTAGTTTCTCAGCCTACTTTCAAAATCCACCCTGTAAACCTAGAGCAGACTGGCAAAGAAAATATTTGCACTTGCCAAAGGGTCCAGAGTTTGCCAAAGTAGTCTCAAGTACAAGTGACCTGGTGCAGGGCTGGAGCACAGCACAGACATGACATGGCCCTGGGCTGCAGGAGCTCTGCTCACTCACAAGGGTCCAAGCACTGCCAGCCCCTTAGTGCAGGGAGACCAACCTCTCAGCCACTGTCACACCCACAGGCCTACTCTGGGTCAGCATAGAGTTTTTAAGCCCATTCAAAGAGAAGTTGCAACATGCAGAATACACTGACTTTTCAGATCTTATCCAGGCACCTCTCCAGAAATCAGTGCTTATACACACTGGATGTGAATTCGATTCCAAGTTCTAATGACAGAAATCCATGTTTTAGAGACACCATGGCAGGTCTCTGCAGAACAGGAAGTTTCCAAAAGGAAAATGCCTTCTCAGGAGTACTGCAGTAATAACCACAGCATGAAGATGATTCCACCCTTACTAACAGAGCTAAACACTTTAACTTTTCTAACCACAGAATGCAGCACTCACATCCAAAGATAAACAGGATACCAAGGAGCACACACATGAGCCTGAGGCAATACGAGCTGACCCTGGAGGATCTAGGGCCCAAGGAACCCCAGAATACACTCACCCTTCACAGTTTTCACAAACATTTACTTCAGAAG
>JAWWLZ010000094.1:58613052-58638715 GCA_035041345.1 Poliocrania exsul
TGTAAAGATCAAATACCTAAGAAAAAAATAGTACAAGATAGTTATGATGTCCAAAAAGCTAGTGTCTAATGCTCCCTAATCCTCTCAAAGCATTCCCCATTCCACTGGCACATCGTTTTCTGCAGCCTGCAGAGTCCAACCCTTTGGCCTGAACCTCTACCAGGACTACCTCATCCAAGCCATGCCCTTCTCTTGGAACCAGCTGGTTCAAACAGTTCACTTTTTCCCCCCTTTTAAACCCATTTCAGGTGCTGTCTTGTACTTTTCCCAGAAGTGCCCGAAGGAACTGCTTATATTTTGCAGGTTTCTTCTTCCATCCTGTGATGTTACATTGCAAGTGTAAATAGCTGGAAGGCACCTGTCTCACACTACTGAGGAAGTCGTTTTGCACATACACGGACAGAGTCACAGTTCTTGGCTCCATAAATCAGCTTACCACAGTGCTTCCATTATGACTGTTCATTAAGATGAAGAACAGTAGCAACCTGCACACAAGGGATTCACCTGGGAATGAAAACATCATGAAATGGGAATGAGAACTAAAAATGCCAGCAGAATGCTCCTCTCTATTCATGGCTGGGGTATCAGCTGCAATGCCAACACCTCTGTAAACAGTCATCTTCATAAAACATTTGCATGGTTTCAGAAACATGCTACCTTCTGCTGTAATTGTCTAGGAACCAGCTCACATTTCCAATTCAAGTAACAAATTCTGGCTTCTAATTACACCACAAAAGTTTTGGTCTTAGACACCTACTTCCATCATTTGCAATTTGACAAGTTTTGTTCAAGGATTTTGTTCCTAAAATGTTATTCTAGTTGAAATTTTTCATGCATGAAAGAATTACACTTGAGTGAAATGCGGTATAATTTTTGCCCTTAGGATTGTTTTCAGATTTATGAGCCCAGCAACACAAAGCTAATCTTGATTTGAAACTTTATATGTGTAACAATGCCTCTGACACATTAGAAGGATCAGAACAACTTCTATGTTTAAAAGCAGCATGGTCAACATTCACAAGACACTCATTTGCCCTCATTTTAGAAAGATGATCAAAACTGCAAGTTCCAAATGTATTGCTATTGCTATTTGACTCTACCACCATTTTCATAGGTGCCAGCAATTTTAAATTGCTTTTAAAACTGAGAGAGGTGTGAAGAATAACCTGGCTTGGGAGTCTTCCAGTTTCAGAGATCTTTCTGCATGAGTTAAATCAGACTGACTACCCTTCAAGGACATGGACTTTCCTCCATGAGGAAACTCAGCACCACTCAGTATCTTCTCCGAAGAACTCTCTTAACATGACTGCTATCTGCACTGTTATTGTAGAAGTGCTTATTAACTATAAGGTTGACATATTTAAGTGGAAACACACCCTATCACTACTTGGGCATACACTCAGAAAGCCAGGTTCAGAATATGTTAGCACTTGCATATGGTTTATATCTTCTAGCGTTAAAAACTATCCAGGGTAACTCTGGCAATGTTTGAATGAGAGATCTTTTTAAGAAAACTAAGCCAATGCATTTTGACTATCCAAGTACAGGGTCAGCAAGCCACCAACAGAACAAAGGGGTTCTCCCATGGCCCCACTGTTGTCCTCTTCTTTTTGAACAAACGGCTCCCTGTGCCAATATTGTGTGGATTCCTCTTTCATTAGAGGCCAGTATCCTGAGGGACTTTCCTCAACAGTAGTCTTTACTCCTGGCTGTAGTTACCCTGTGCTCAATAGAAGAATTGGCTTGAACTTGACGTATTTCACGCTATACACCTCTTACCTGCAGAGTTTTATGGATCATCACACAGTATCACATATCATCTAGGTTAGTTAGGTACCTGGCTGTGGTGAAGTTTTCCCACTAAGCCTACAATTTTCAGTGGCTTATGCCCTCCTGAAGCAGTTACCTTCAAAGATGAACTCAACTGTGCTTGTTCTCAGCTCAGCGACTCTGAAAAGTCTGAAAAAATAATGTTTATCTTTTGTTGTGGTTTGGATGTTGTACAAAATAACTAATTTCGTTTTCATGTATAAGCACCTTCACTAAAAATAAAAGGAAATTAAGTCTTGCCTAGCCTTATCCAAAAGTATTTCCTTTCAGTTGGAATTAGTTATGAAGAACAGGTTTTAAGGTTTGTTTGGCTTGTGAGTTGTTTTTTTTCTTTTTTTTTCCAGATAGATTATTTGTTTGCACAGAAAACCATAAGGAAATTTTATTCAAGACCACACAGCTAACAGAGTCTCCTGTATGCCTGTGGTTTAGAAAGTCTTTTGTTATGTGATCACAGTCAACCAGTGCACATTCACTGATAAATACGACCAAACTGTACACTCCATAATGAAATAATAAACTCTTCAAAGATCTATTCATGGCAATTTACTTTTATATTATAGGCATCTTTAATGTCCTTTAATAACTTTTCAATAGAAAAGACTTTCTATGGCCATTTTAGGCTTTCACTTCCTTGTGATGGAAAAATTGTGGAAAAGTCCTACCAAGTCCTGTTTTGAGGACATGAAGCAGCAACATTAGTCACCCTTTTAAAATTACTTTTATTTTCAATAAGACCACTTTAAACAGACTATAAACAGAATCAGGCACAAGTTGGAGTCCCAATATAAGCATGATCTGAGGAATGGGAAACTCACAAGTATACTCTCAGCTAATCAATGGGTTTGAGGGGCACTGAAGGGAACTCATTCACTGAAATTTTCCATTTTACGACAACGTACTCCTCTGCTCCTCAAGATGTCACAAGGAAATTAATCCCAGCCATTAAGTTTAAGAAGGGGAATCTGATTGTTAGATGTGATCCTAATGAGCTGTACACAGTACACAGTGCTGTGCTCTATCTAGTCCAGTGTCATTGTGTATCTGCCAGAGACAAAGAGGGCGTTTTTCGGTGCAAGGCATGCTGAAAGATATGAAGGCATTTACCTGCATATTATCACTAATTTAAAGCCTAGTAACATTGACTAAAATCAGGATAAAGCTAAAGTAAGCACCGTACAAAAGTCCTATTGGTGTCAAAGGTGTCATAGTTGGAAAAGAATAAACCATAAAACCATTCTAAACACATTTTTAAAAATTAAAATCTGGCCTCAGGAGGACTGGCAAACCCTTAAAGACAGTCTGTGGCAGCCTCAGGGCAGAAAGATTTCACAAGGATCACTCTAATGCCTTAATTCCAAAAAAAACCCTCCTCTCCAAAGCATCACTGGGAACCCTAGTATCTAGTATAGTTATAATTCAACCAATATTTTAAATGTCTAGTCTAATTTTACCTTTCTGAACAGCAGTGGAAATCTGAATAGTCATTTTAGATGTCTCACTGGCAAAATGACGCCAAAGAAAAACATTTACCAAAAGTTTTGTTCTACAGAGAAAGATAGTGATTCCAGGATGGAAAGGATACAAGACATTTTGTCACGAGTGAGACTAACTAAAATCAGAAAACATACTTCAAAATGAGTGATTAACAGTGACATACAAAGTAACATGCTCATGTGAACTGATTCACATGAGGTAGTGATGCCGCTGATCAGCCAGCAGGATTCACCATAGGTACAAGTGCAAGTTCACTCAGAATGAGAATGACACGTAATGTTGAGATCAACTTACATCTGAATGTGACAAACAACAAGTACATATATAATTAGTGCCTGGTTGATTTTGTTGGTGTTGAAGACATGAGACATTTCTGAAACAATAAAAGATTGATATTATTCTTCCCCCAAATAAATTATTCACGTCTTCTTTATTAGTTTTAGTTTACGGATATGCACTACCTCTGACAGTTCTGCAGCCCTCACATTAGGAATTGTTCAGCTTCAGACTCATTCCTCTTCTCAGACACTTCAGATTCAACAGCAAATCAACCTTACCCTTGCATGATTTACATGTGGGATTTTATTACTTTAAGAAGTACCTTCTTTCCCAAAGACTGCTACATTTTCCATATCTGTAGACCTGATTTCAAGGCAGTTTGACCTGTTTTGATACCTAAATATGGCCAGACTTTCAACAGTGTTCTATATCCAACAGATCTTATTGTAGTTATATTTTATAAAGAATTCAAGTATTGTAGTGCCAAGTTCTTTGGAAAAAAATAAAAATCATTCACTGTAGTGTTGACCAAAGAACTGTGCTATTTTCAAAATCTGGCCCTGATATTCAGTGCTATTCTCTTGTAAAGTCTTCAGATTTAACCAGCCTGATTCCTCTGGCATTTACACACAAAGCCAGTGATGTCTGCTGCTATGGACATCTGGGAAATAGATACAAGCCAAATCTTTATTTATATTAGCTGGCAAGCATAATATATATATAAAACAAGAAGCATTCCTAAGCATCAGATATGATTATTTTTATTCTCCGTGCAGACCAACTTAACAGTTCTATTATTCTACAGGGCGTTGGAACTTTATACAGTGTTACTAAAAAAGCATCAATGCAATATAGTGCAATAACTTTATATCATGAACATCCACAAGAAATCAGCTAATTGGTCATCTCTTTTCCCTATAATTGTCTAAAATCATAGAATCATTAAAATTCAGTATTACTGTGTTTATACTAGTAGCAGTGTAACACATTGGGGACTAGTTTTAGGCTCTCTAATCTTCAACCAGTTGAAACAGAAATGGCAAAAACCTGTGTCTTTGCATGAGACAAAAGCAAGATAAAAATGAGAAAACAGCAGTAAGAATTCCAACTTCTGGGAATATAAAATACAGAGAATTCCAGGCTAATCTATTACCAACTATGCTATTCACCACACGGTGTCTAAGGGTTTCTTTTAAACCTTTCCCAAGGAGTCAGTCATCCTGTTTCCTTGTCTCCAGCAAATGTATTTTGTAACTGTAAATAAATGTTCAAATTAGTTTAGCAGCCATCAGGATTTTTTTTCATATTTGAGCACGATAGCCTTTTTTTCTGAATATTAATTTAAGAAGTTGCATTTGTGATCATTTTACTATATATTTTTAACTTCACAAACAGATTTCTCAATCTGCTGCTTTCTTGAGATTACAAAATTGATCTTTGCAAGTTGAGCCCCAAGCTAAAACTTGGGGAAAATGGAGATGCATTGTGCTTTTTTCTTTCAACCCACAGGACCTCCCAGTCAGTTCCTGTTATTGAAGATGAACTGGTTCTGACTTCTCTTTTGATACAAACTTTAGCTTTGACTTCAGTTACAATTCCTGTACAAGTCTCCCTTCTATTGCTATTAAAAGGGCAAATAGAAAAAAAATCTTCAATTAACTTGTTACTATGTCTTCTTTACTTACTGAATGTGTGATTCTAGATGTGTGAGTAAATGATAGTTCTTTTCCACTCTTAATTGCACAGCATGTGATATGCTGGAGAACAAGGAAGAGATGTGAGTTACCTGGAACTACACCTGTTCTCAGTGTTTTGAGAGCAACATTTAACAGTAAGGACCCAGCCAGTAAGGACTCAGAAGTCTGCAATTACAATAGCCCTTGGCAGAATGCAGATGTGATTTAAATCACACAAACTGTCTGAGGGATTTCCCTCTTCAAATCTTGCTACAAGTGGATATTCAAATGTTTGCAGATTGTGAAAAAATATTCTCAATAAAACTCATTACTTCTTATACAGAAAAAGAAGTAAAAAAGAAATTATTGAATCAGTGAACCCGAAACATTATAAAAAATGAACCTAACATGTGTACTAACAAAAGTAAACACAATATTAGCATATTAATTCATCTCCTCCACAATACTGCAATTAGTTTCCAAGCTTTAAACTGTTTTAATTTAATGCACTGAAATTAATTTTCCCCACGTCGGTCATTCTGCTGTGACTAGGGGAAACAACTACACCAGTACGTTACAGTAGAGAATATTTAAAAATATCTATACATTTCCATCCCCAGTTTCACATATCCAGTATTTTTAACACAAGCTACTAATCATCTCATTCACAATGACTGTCTGCCTAATTTTCTCAAGTACTTAATGGTAGCTATTATGACAACCAAGGATCATGGGACTAGATCCCTAAGAGACAAGGTCAGACCAGTAAAATTAGCCATCTGTTCAGTAAGGGGTTTAAGCTCAGGCTGTACTTAAGCATTAAGTTTCCAACTGTGCAGGCATTTGTTTTTTTCTCACATGAGCAACAGAACACACAGAAGTGACTCTAAAAACCAGCAATATAAATCTTTAAATACTGTGAAAAAAAAGGGATAAAGAAGATAAAAGGGATCTGAAGATACAAACACTTTGTGAGCTGAGGCAGAACTTACTAAACTTGTTACATTTTCAATTCAACCGATCCCAGTGTACTCAATGATAAAAGTCGCAGCTGGACTCAAAGATTCCAGGATAGTCCCAGTGTTTGAGGTGATCTCAGACATAGTTATCTTCTCTTAGCACAAGTTTTCAACTATGCAGAATGTCAAACTTCATCATGTACTGTGTCCCATCTCACTGTTTACATTTTGCCTCACTGTTTCATACACTGCAGACGGTAAAAGGGCTGTAAAAGCTGCTCAGACTCCGAGTTTTAACTGTCAACCACTAAAAGGACCACGAACAACCTCCTTGATCAACGCGCAAACAGCCGTGGGAACTCTCCCGCAGGACACAGGTAATGTTCAGCCAGAAACAGGATCAGGACCACATCGTGCTTAGCACACTACCTTTTTGGACAAAATCATGGCTTCTCTAGTAATTGTCTTTCACATTTACTACTCTACATTTTACGTTATTCGCTGCCACACACATGTGTCACAGCCAGAGCTCAGCCTTACTCACAGATCACCTCTCTGGCTCAGTCGTTCACCTGGCCCCTAACTGCTCACGCATCGTAAGCTACTGAATCCAGGTAAAAACGGACAAAATCTTAGCCAATTCCATCTGCAGCAGTCGCAGTCTGGTCCTGGTCTGTAACTTGACTGAACCCATAGGCAGTGGGAGCAAGACGCCGTAGGAAGTGGACCGTACACCGATTCCGCAACTTCCCGGCTCCCAGTGGCAAAGTCCCTGCCACTACCTGGGCATCCTCTCCTCCCCGTGGGAGGACACGGCAGGGGCTCACCGGGGAAGGCGAGGAGCGGCGGACGCCTCGCCGGGCACCCAGTCACGGACGCGCTCCCCGAGATGGAGCCCGGCGGCCCGACCAGGCACTGCCCCGACAGCGCTGCCCGCCCGCCCCGCTGGAGCCTGTCCCCGGCCCGGCACAACCTCAGTGTTAATGGGACGCGGAGCTCTGCCGGTGCAAGGGCGGCGCGGGGCGGGCACCCCACGTCTGGCGCTACCGCCCACCCTACCTTGCCGGCGGGGTATGTTCCTGCGCGGCGCAGCCGCGCACCCGATGCACGAAGCCAGGAGCAGTAGCAAGGCGAGGCAGTGGCAGCGGCGGTGACAGCCGCCCGACACCTCCATGTGCGCCGCGTCCCCGCGCCCGAGTGGGGCGCTGGGGGCCGTGGCCGTGGCCGCGGGCGAGGGGCGCCGCCGCCGCCGCGTCCCCTCCGGGCGGCAGCGGGGAGTGCAGCGCAGCCGGGGCCGGCGCGGAGCGCAGCGGAGCGCGGGGCTGGTACCCGCGCCGGGGAGGGACGGAAGGGGAAGGGGGGAGGAGGCTGGGTCCGGCCCTTTGATGGGATTACCACCGCCTGGCGCGGGCCACGGCTCGGCACCTCCCCCGCGGGGCGCCGCCGCCCCAGCTCGCCTGGCCCAGTCCCGGTGGAAGGGTTGAGGCATCCCCTGCCCGGAGACCCCCATGCCGGCGGGGATCCTCGGCTGGCCGGCCCTGCTGGGGCGGGGGGGGAAGCTCAGGACCCACCCCTGGATACCGTGGGGTGCTGTGTCATCCCCTCCTCAGCCGGGACCCCTGCTCATCCCTGCCCTCCCCCTGCCCGGGGGATGTCCTCGGCCCCGTCCCGCCCTGCGGGACCACAACTCGGCTGCTCCCCTCCCCACGAAGCATCGGCTTTGACATGGGTTTCTTCTCGTTTGTTCCCCCGAGCTATACGGGGCTGAAGTACTAGCCAAGTTCTGGGACGAAGGCGAAGCTAGGAAGAGGATTTGGTGAGGAAGTTGTTGCTGAATTAAGAGGATAAATAAAGTTTAATCTCCCCAGATGGGGGCTGAGACCTATCCAGCCACTCAGACTAATATAGAAACCCCTATGAAGATTAGAGGGGATGGGGAGGGCGGGAGGGGAGGGGAGGGGGGGGCGCAAGGCAAGGGGAAGCTCTGGGATTTGAACACCCATCCCCCACCCCACCCCCCCAGAAAAACCCCCAGAGATAAGCAGGAAGTCCCAAGCTCCCTTTCAGAGCAATATAGCATTAGTGACACAAAAGACAAAATCCATTTGGTCTAGTATCCCATCTTTGAAATATAACAGACAGAGGTGACTACAAGAAACTTAATTCTATCAGACATGAGATTATCTGCCCTCTGCTTCAGGTCTCATCCTAAGCTTGGCTAGTTAGAGATCAGTATAAACCCTGAAACACCAGAGTTGTTATGTCCTGAGGGTTTGTGCGGGCTTTGGATTGGAAATCAGCTTCATTTGTTTATATTACTGTTTGATAACTTTCAATGGGTTTGATGTCCATATAAATTATGTATGTTTATACAGTCTCTTTTTGAATTCGTAACTCTGATACTCTGTTCAATGAATTCCAGGCTGTAATTTTATGGCATGTGGAGAAAAACCAGGAAGAGGTCAGAAGAAAAGCTGTCTTCTCTGTCGGAGCAATGCTGATGTAGGAAATAAGGAAATCTGTACCCTTTCAGGGTACGAGAGAAGACAAGGAAATGATAATTAAGCCTTTTTGAACAGAAGATCAGAGGAAGAGAGTTGGAGCCATAATGTGTCAAAGTACTCTAAGTACCTCATGAAGATGTTGGAGAGGAGAATCAAAGACCTCACAGGAAACAGTGGAGAGGACGATCCTTGCTTACCTCAGGGACAAGAGAAGGAGACAGACACCTGGCCTTAGTAAGGGCAGCATGCAAGTTTCAGAGTGATCACTGCCAGAAGAGTATGCTGGAGGCTGCAGGAATTATAGATGAGAAGTAATTTCCTTAGCATAACTGGGATGCCAGTGGTGTGTCTTTGTCACACCCTTATCAATCTGCCTTTGCAGAGAGGAAGAACTGCAGTACATGTAGAAGTGCAGGACTCACAGCAGGAACTCCTGGTGGGGTGAGGAACTGTGGCGCAACGTGAAGCTGCAGTTTACATGGCAGAGAATAAACTCTGGACTCCATATTTGCCCAAAAGTCACATGGGACTGCTCACTCGTCAGTAAAAATGGCAGACAGATCACAGCCAAGGGTGGAGAAAAGCAAAGTCTCCCTTTATATGCACTTAAAGCAATTGTTATTTGTACAGTGTGCTGTCATCAAATACACTATTTCTGCTTTTCTTCTTACTTGATCACTTCCTTCTTTCACACCTTTATCTCCAGCTTCTTTCTTCTGACTTTCTTTTCTGGCAGTACTCATATTGGCCACTCTAGTTTGTCTTCTCACATATGCCTGTCTACCAAAAGTACTCTCGGATTAAGTTGGACATATTAAGGCCAAACTGATTGGATCACCAAAGTTGACACCACTGAGTTTCCAGCAGTTATACGATTCAGTCAGATTTTTTAATTTTAATTACAGTTTTGGGATATTGTCTCTGCAGCCATGCAAGTTGGAAACTTGCCTTTTGCTATAATGAAGAGGGATATTTTGTTCTGGATGTATGGAGAGGTGCTCTTCTTGAAAATCCTACCAACAGTAGCAATCCCCTACAATCTCATTCAATTCCCTCTAAAAAACAGCATGAATCCCAGTGGCTTTTGCACTGGTAGGATTTTTACATGCTCCTCATTGGCATAGTCCCTGTTGTCTTCCAGCAGTATACTGATTAAAATTAATAATGCTTGGCACACATTTGTTATTGCAACCTCTCTCCAGAGAGAGAAGCATTTTAGTGGAGGAGCTAGAATTAAAACTTAGAATTAGGTTTAATAAATGTATACCTTGCTGTTCATTGATCTAGGAGATGGAAGATGAGTGGAATGTGCTATGTACTTCTGACAGTGCTGAGTTCTGGGAGGGATTAATGTACCAGTCCCAGACTAGCTTGTGAGATATACCATCCTTTTACAGATGAAAAAGTTACCTTTATCATGGAGGACTCTGCTGAGCCAGAGGAGCACACTTACTAATGAGACACCATGCCTGCATATTCGTCCAGTTGCTTCTCCTTATCCTCACCTGGAACTTCTTTTGTCTCCATTTGGCTTCAATCAGTGGTCTGTGATTGGATTCAGCCTCAAAGCCATCTCTGTGCTAATGATGAGATTTTTTTATCTTCCATTGAGAATACATAGATGCGTAAACTATCTGCTGCATGCCTGGTTCATCAGTGATTGTAAACAGTTGTTGATAAGGACTGAGATACAAACTTTTGAAACTCCAGAAACCCAGGAGTCTATTGGTGGTGGAGACAGCTTTCTGTCACTATCTGCTGAATGTGCTCCATCAGGGAAGATGCTAACTAAGCCAGCATATGAATTTGGATGTATTAGACCTGTGTTTGGGTCAAATATTCCATCCTTTGTCTCACTCTCTAGCAATAGGAGGTAATCAGATTCCAGCCCACATAGTTTCCTACTCTGGGAATCAAAGCGATACAATACAGAGCACAGAATTTTTCCCTCATATCTCTTCTCTAAGAGGCAACACACGTACATACAGCAATAAGAATGCAAGGAATGATGTCCTGGGAAGGCAGGATAAACACTGTCTTGTACTTCTGTGTACCCAGACCTCTTTAAAAGCTCTATATCCGGAAGGGTTGGCTTGGTTCAGCTTGCAACTGCATTACCCTGATATATCATGTGTGATTTGCAAGTGTTGAAATGAAGAGTCACCCCTTTTCTTTAAAAGGATAGAAGCAGATATAAAGCACCAAATGTTTAAGCATGGCCATAACCTCCCTTTTGGGTTTTGGAGGTCTAGTGTAATATTTTGGGCATAAATTTCAAAGCTGGCACATCAGGACTCTCGAAGAAACAAAGAAGATACCTAGACCATTACTCATTCATAGTTAGAAATAGATCCCTTCATTTATTTTCAACACTTGATTTTACAGTAAATTACTGAGGAAGCAGTTTGCTGTGGAAGGACCTAAAACACGATGTGTACCCCAAAGTTATTAAGTAAAAGTAAGGAAACCTTTCTCTGTGGGCAGTCAAGTGAGCAGATGGAGAGACTGGAGAGCATAGGAGTCTGGCCAGTGAGATTAGCAGGCTTTTCCACTGTGATTCATGGTGGTAAAAAAGCCACATCTTTGCCCTGGGGCTTGTCTTCACTTGAAAGAGGCATGTAAATTTATAACATTTTCCAGAGTTGCTCCACATGTGGACACATTTAGTTCAGAATAGGATTTAAAAAAAAAACAAACAGTGAAGAGGTCTTTTGAGGTAGAAGTGTAAAAATGTAGACATCTATATTGAAATGGAATATTTTACATCTTTATAGTTCTTTTAATGATGACTGTTTGGACAGTTTAAGAGATCAGGAATCTGTAAATTTTCATAATTATGAAGAATGGATTTTTTTTCTCATTAACTAAAGCCTCAAAAATTTTGTTGTTCTCCCCCCCTTTTTTAAATAATTTACCATTTTTTAAAAAAACAAAACCAGAATATGTAGCTCTGCGTCGGTTTGTTCATGATCTACTACAGATTTTTATTGGGAATTTTTTATATATTCCTCTTGAAGGAAGAGCACAAACTCTTGGTCTACTAAGGTCCTTTTAGTATGTCAAGGTCATTCTACCTATTTTACCATCCTGGTATTAGTTCCAACATGAGATACTGACTATGAGTTATACCAACCTATATATATGGTAGATGGAATTATATAGATTTAGAATCTTTTTATTGACTTTAGTAACTTCATAAATTTATGGAAAATAGAAGCATGACTGCTCACTAGTTTTCAAATACAAACGTCACAAATGTATTATCATTTAAAATCAGCAAGCTTTAATTTAGCAGGTCACATTTAATTTCATAGCAAGACCAAACAAATCACAGTAATTTGTATCTTATAATTTAGTTAGAGTAAACTGATGTTTCATGAATGTATGCATTTGTTGGTTCTACTAATCATTATAATAAATAATTGTCTAACTGGTAAAAAAAACCCCAACAAACCAAATAATTAATTACCTTGCAATATAATAGCTGTTTACATTTAGTATTTCATTTATCACTTACAAAATGCTGTAAATGTGCATGGAGTGTATTGACAATACGCAATATGTTACCTAAAGCCATAACTCTTCTGCATACATTGTTTTCCTCTTGCTTAACTGAATGTCTTGAATAGACCTTATACCCTAAGGCCAGCATACATCTGAATAAGTCAGGAAGGAAGTTCAGGCTGCCCAACAAACTCAAGGAATAAGAGTCATGGAAACTCTAGTTTCCCTGAAGAGTTGGTAGGGTTTCTTCCCTAGGATATTATTAGGCAACACAGTGAAGGGATGAGTTTATCCTATTAGGTTCTTAACTTCTGACACCATCTACTTATTTTAGATCTGGGGCTGAACTGAGCCTTCAAGGCTCTTGCTGTCTCTGTTTTCCATCAGACAGTCTATGGAGCCTTGATTTAATTCATCTGGGGGAAGAAACACAAAACAATCTCTGCCTGCCATTTACTCATATTTTAATACAAAAACAACTATACATCAGAGGCATACTACCCATTTACACATATTAAATGCTGAAAAAACAAAACCAAACAAAGCAGCATCAGTTTTCCCTTGTCACATAAATTAAGATTTTCCATATACTTTTTCCCCAAACTGATGGTTTTAAGGCCATCACACTTTCCAAGGCCTCAGATTCTTTCTGTCCACCATTGTCTCCCACATAGATTGCTTGTAGCATAACCAGAAAGGCCACACTTACAAACATCTGCAGGGAATAACTGTGCTACAAGGAAGGGCCTCTACTGACCACATCTGCATGAGAGACTTTTGACAGCCTTCGTTGTTTATGCTGTCAGCTCTGCCTCCTAACTTCCCTGCTTCCTGCTATATTCCAGGCTACTTTTTGGTCTCTCCATCTCTTTGCCTCCTATTACATTTCAGGCTGGTTTTATTAATTGCAAGTCACTGGTTACTTGTACTCTACTAGGATTTACAAACTCCAGTCAAAACTAGTAGTTCTACACACAGAGACAAATAGATAACATAGGAATCCTTGTCATGCCCAGATTTTGAGCATGCAACAAGTAAATGCTGAGAACCAAAGCAGGAATGGGAAGATGATGAGCAACCAGAAAAACAGTAGCCATAGCCCGCAGTCACCTGGCCAGAGTAAACCATTACGTTCCTCATTGTCTCTCTCTTTTGACCTCACTCATTTTCACTTTTTTTTCTGCAACTTTTAATATAACATCATGTTTTAAAGTGCTTTTTCCTAACACATTATACATTTTTATTAGTCACAGAATGACATTTTACAATAAATTTATAAATAAGAACTTATATGCTGAACTGGTATATAGTATATATTACATACAGTATTAAAACAATAGGATTATACTGAATAAACATTTGATGTTCTATTTGTGGGCCAACAATATTACTTTGTTTAAAATTTGAAATAAATGTGATTAGCAGTGAGCACAATCATTCATTTATTCCAACACTCCAAACCAGATGCTGTCATCTATGTGTTCAAATCCTAAAGTTTAATACTGCATACTTCTTTTTGTAAATAGTACTTTTTCTTACTTGTATACCAAATAATTGACAACTTTTTGGTCATAGATTTGGATGCCAGTATTCTACGAATGTCCAAGGCAAGCTCCAAAGACCACTCAACGTGAGTATACTAAACTTCAAGATGGGAAGATTCATAAGAACAAGGAGCCGTTAATAGCTCTAGCAACATGAGTGGTAGCTTTTAAGAGCCAAACCTTACCCTTGTTGTTTATGAGAAAGTTATTGAGTTAGTCTTTCTATCAGACTTGTGTGTGGATTTGTAGGTTCCATTTTTAATAATTTTGTTTTCCTTCTCCTTTTAACTTCTTTGTCTGTGTCTTGGTAAGGTGGGAAAAGCATTGTTTTGAACTCAGAGATTTCTTTATATTGTCCATTTTTCAGCTCACAAAGAAACAGCAAAAGCACAAAGACCAGAATTCAAAAAAGTTCTCACCTAAGAATCTAAACATGTTGTTATACATCTCTCTCACCATTTCATCTCAGATAGGTCAATAATTTCCAGTTTTATTCCTGATGATTTAATGGAGCACATTCTTGGACCTGTGTTAAATTTAATGAAGAGCAGCAGAAGAAAGAAAATATCTCCTTTACAAACCCAAGAGTTTCTTTAGACAGTCATAAAGTTTACTTGCACCATATTTATTATTTGTAAGTGTGGGAGGTGTTGGGAAAATTATGTATAGGTTTATTTTTTTCTGTCTTTTGTGTTTATGACGCTATAAAGAAAAATGAATGATCCACAGCTGTTTGAGGAGTTCAGGGCACCATCTTCATTTCTGTTTTCCCATTTCAGTCCTGCTGCTGCTCTCAAAAATTTGTGAATTTTAAGATTGTCTTTCATTATTCTTCTATTTAATATAACATGTATCATCTTTCCACCCTGTCATCTGTTAACTTCACAGTCTGGCAGATAGCTCCTGCTTATGATATAATTTCCTGAGGTATTTCCTTCACATTTCTGATGAGGATTTCAGAATCATAGGATCACAAACTGGGCCAGGTTGGAAGGACCACAGTGGGTCATCTGGTCCAACCTCCCTGTTCAAGCAGGGCCATCTCAGAGCACATGGCACAGAATTTCATCCAGATGGTTCTTGAATACCTCCAGTGAGGGAGACTCCACAGATGCTCTGGCAGCCTGTTTCAATACACAGTCACCCACACAGTAAAGAAGTTCTTCCTTACATTCAGATGGATTTTCCCATGCATCAGTTTCTGCCCATTGTCTCTTGTCTATTGCTTGGCATCACAAAGAGTCTCATCCATCCTCTTGGCACCGCTTCTTCAGGTCCTTTATATATGTTGATTATGTGCTCTCTCAGTCATCTCTTATTGAGGCTAAACAGAATGAGCTCTGTCAGCCTTTCCTCATAAGAGAGATGCTCCATTCCCTTAAATCATCTTTTTTGCCCTCTGGTGGACCTGCAGTGGGAGCTCCATGTCTCTCTTGTGCTGAGGAGCCCAGAGCTGGACAGAGATTCCAGATGAGGCTTCACCAAGGCTGAGCAGAGGGACAGGATCACCTCCCCTGACCTGCTGGCAAAAGTCTTCCTGATGAACCCCACTGGCCTTGGCCAAAAGGGCACACTGCTGGCTCATGTCCCAGGTCCTCCTCCACAGAGCTGCTTCCCAGCAGGTTAGTCCCCAGCCTGTAACAGTGCCTGGTCTTATTTCTTGCCCAATGCAGGACCCTCTGTTTGCCCTTGTTGAACTTCAGATAGTTCTTTGCCCATCTCTCTAAGACACTGAGATCCTTCTGAAGGGCTGCACAGCACTTCTCCCAGCTTTATGTTGTCAGCAAACTTGCTGAGACCTCTGTCCCTTCATTCAAGTTATTGAGAAAAGAATGAGGAAGGAAGACATGGATCACAAAGAACCATCCACATTTTACAGTGAACTCCGTGCATTTTTGTATAGTTTATTTAAAATGGATAACGGGGAGAGGGAATGAACTCTGTGGAAACATAAAAATACCACAATTCATGGCTTTTTCAAATTTTCTGTTAACTCCAATTCTGTTGGAAGAAGTACCCATACGTAGAGTCTGTTTCTGCTCTGTGTGCAGAAGGAACATGATTCTGTCTTAGTTTTGAAGGGAAGTTTACCCACAAACGAGGGAGGGGATTCCTCCACAATAATCACGTCATTCTTTATCAAATTTAAGAAAAGAAACTTTAATCAGAAAATGGATATAAGAGGGATAACTGTTCTTAACTGATATATACATATATATATATATAAAAAGAGAGAGAGAGAGAGAGAGAGAGAGAGAGAGAGAGAGAGAGAGAGAGAAATGTGTAGGTATAGATATAACTGTGAACAGACCAGAGCAAACTGCTTCCACAACACAAAAAAACCTGAAACAACAACAACCCCCCCAGACCAGCAGGTTTCCTCCTGGAGAAAAGTTATACTTATGGGCAATGTTTGTGTCACAACCTGGCTGGCTGCAGGGTGAGCTCCCAATCCCTCTCCAGCAAGACAGACAAATGGTGAGCTCTCATATGAACTCTGTCTCTCCCCCTGTGTTCCTTGTCCCGAACAAAGAAGGAAAGCTGGAAAATGGAGAACCTCAGCGTGTCCCAGAAAGCAGCCGCGACCTCTCTCTCCCAGGTCGCTGCTGCAGCCAGGACAGGCGGTCACGACACACTGCAGGTGGCGGTGAGACTGGAGCGGAGACCGGGACCCCAATGCCAAAACCAGGAGGAACAGCAGTGGCAGGGGGAAAAAACTGGCTTACTCCACAGTAGCAGCAAGGAGCAGCAGCAAAGGCTTCTCTCCAACAGCAGCAGAGACACCACCAGAGCCCTGTGTAGTCCCCAAGAACAAAAGAGACAGTCCAAGCCTGTGTCCCACCACATCTTTTCCCAGTCTCCCCCACCCAAAACAATCAAGAAGGAATTGGTAGTAGTTAACTACTTTTGTTGACTAGTGGCATGGGGAGTTATTGGCAGGGAGAGAATTTACATCAAAACTACAACAGATTCTTATTAATCTTTGCAAGAGAAGGAGTGAATATTACTCCAATTTTATCACTTCACCCTTATGCTGATGACACTCCTGTGAGGCAAGTGACAGGGAGGACAACCATATGCAGCTTCATTTGTTTTACTCACTAATGTCTATTCATTGTGCCCCAGTGCATTTTCAGATTCACCGGGAATCAGTGAATTTCACCACCCTCCTTATTTGCAGAGAAGAGCAGAAAAGGAGAGATTTGCAGAAGAAATTGCATTTCTGGGAAGGCCATTGAAATAGTGGAAGACTATAAGAACTGCTAGTTCACTTTCACTCTGTCAGTCTCTTCTGCTCCCTCTCTAGGGAAATATAAGCATTGGAGGAAAAAGCAAAAGTTTTAAGAAGTTGAATTTTTCTTTCCCAGTCAGAGGATCAAGGAGAAAACTGCTGAATGAGCACCACACACCTTGTAGGAGCCCAGTTATTTTCCTGAAGTCTGGGTTTTTGAACACATCACCCTGGATATATCATCACATACTGGTTCACCTCTGGGACCTGACATTAAAAAATCCAGTGGTAGGTATCACATGGTCCTCCAGTTTGCATGAATGTAAAAGATAAGAGGTTTCCAACTAATTTTGTGCACTGATTCATATAAGATATTCCTTCTCTTTCTCTTTCCAAAGATCACTGGAAATTCCACTTGCCGCTGTCTTGAAACACAGAGAGAATACTGCAGTTAATTTTAGCTGTCTTGCAGCTTAATAAGCCCATAAGAAGTTTTGAAAATCGTATATATTTTTAAGAGACCTTTAAAAGCAGTTTTTAAATGTTTCCCCTAACAGAGTAACAATACTTATTTAAAAATAGCTGGTAGCAAGATCCAACCAATAAACTATAAAGGCACTGACAGCACCAGATAGGATTATATAATGATTAAGTTGTGAAATCTTTAACTTTTTGATTTTTTTGACCAAGAAAACACAAGAAAGATATTATATTTATTTCATAAGCCTCACTTGATATGATCTTACCTGTTATAATCAGAAAAACCTCCTGCTTGTATAGATATGAAATTTTTAGGTTAGTGAGGTAGTAATTTTATCATAAAACCATGATTCTTATTTTTGGGGCTAAAAAGTGTTTTCAACTATATAGCAATTTCCTTTTGCTTCACCTGTAAGTTAATATCTAGGTTTCTTGAAATTCTTGAAGGATAAGTTCATCTGTGGCTACTAAGGGTGATTGTTTGGTAGCAGCCACTGGCACAGGAACTGTCCAGACTGTTAATATAAGGGAACTGGGAGATTCTTTGTTTCCCCAGGAGCACCAAATGTGCTTTTGAGTAGTCACAGAGCAGCAGATTTTATGGACCAGGAAATGTCATCATCTAGCTTTTCTTATATTCATAATGACTATGTTGTGCATTCATACTTCAGGTCTCAAATGTCTTGTCATGTTGCAAGACAGTACAAGGAAAATGGTGCTGATCTGTAACGCTGTTTCAGAAGCTGAGTGTACCATTCCATTGATGTATTCAATGGAATACAGTTCTAAAGGTGCCCAATGGTTTCTGTGCAGAGTAGCTGTATGTTCACATCACATGTGATAATGATGTTAGTCTATTTAAAACTACAAGTATTAGTCAGTTGTGCTGCCCTCTGGCCTGTTCATGCACCTCAATTTCCTTTGACTTTGAAATTCAAGGGCTGATGGTTTCCAGCACAGTTATCTAATGCCAAGACAGTTTTGACATGCATTTTCACTCAGCAGTCCTGTCATTGCAAGGTGAGTGCAGTGTAGGACAGTATGCTCCTGCATCGCTGTCCATCTTAAGCTTGTTTTCCTAAAATCACCATCCTAGTTTCAATGCTGACCACATTGCCCTTTGCTTCTCTGCTATCCACTTCTGAGATGGATGGCGTCCCAGGTACAGAGGTGAAGTCACTGTGAGGCAGTGTTTTGAACTCAAAGTTATGTGTGGCCAGCTGTCCTCTTGCCATGGATGTACCGATTTATTTTCCCTCAGAGAAAGTGAACAGAAAGGTGTATTCAGTTCATAATTTGAATATGAATTCCTGATTTATTTGATTTAGCATTTGTTACTATTGATCTCATACAAAAAACACACTTCGTTTGTAATTTAGAGCACACAGTTCTGCAAAGCTTATCAATGCAATTGCCTTACTGGACTGGAACCAAAGCTGGTAAAGTTAGCAGAAAGTCTTTTAGTGACTTTAGTGGATTTTGCACTTGTGAGATGAATGTTGAGGTGTTCTGGCATAATTGTCAACATCCCTATGTAAGAGGCTACATGAAGCTGCAACCACTCTGTTCCTACTGCAGTTGAACTCAAGGCAGAAAGGGCACCTGCTGCAGTTGGGAAACTTTGCTTTTTATTCTGATTTATGTACATCTGTAGGACTTTGTATCCAGCTTCCAAACAGTATGAAGGTCTCCAAACTACATTGGTCTGAACACAACCAGCAAAACTCTTCTGCAGTGTTAATGAGTCCAGAAATTTCCTGTGGACACTGCAAGAAACCATCAAATTTACTTTCAACTACAAAGTGAAGAAGCAACAAATTATGCTTTGGTTACAGAGACAAGAGAGAGGAAGCTATTGATCCAGCCCCCTAGAGACTGCCTAGTTCTTCAGGTGCACATGCTACAGATTAATAGGATTCCCTATACAGTATTACCTAATACAGATTTGTTTAGTATCTGCCATTGTAACAAGGATGGTAAAGCTAAGGCTGAACTAAATAAGCTGTAATATTTAAAATAAAGAGCTAAAGGGAAAATCAGATTATAAGCTTTTTTTTTTTAAATAGCTTCTATATTATAAGAGTTGAGAACTTCACATTGTTAAGAGACATCTTTACTGTGTGCCACATCTTTTAAAATGGCTTTGGATTACAGTCTCTGTAATATTATCATTTCTTTAGAAGTGCTGTGTGTTTTTGTCCAGGTTTTCTTTTCAGAAACACATCTTTGTGTATATGATGTAGTGCCTCCTCTGCTAGTATAAAAAGTATCTGTACTAGGTGGGCTGTGGCTATGGAATGTGTCACCAGATCTGCTGCTTCATTAGGTACCTGAGGATCCTAAAATATGTGCAAAAGTCTTTGAACTACCTTTAACAGCTGCCTATTTCATGTTTATATTCTAGTAAGCAATGGATTCTATAAAAAATTAGGTAAATTACCTTCCTTGTAGAAGAAAGTAAGTACTGACCTTCACAGAGTTTTAAAGTAAAAATGCAGCAGCTTATCCTCAGAGTAACCTATTCATCTCTACCCATACCAGTGGAGCTATTTTGGATTTATATTACTATTTTTCAGTTCACAATCAGGCTCAAGACAGAGCAGGGATAATGGGCATATGCATAACTATAGATCAGGTAGAATGAACTGGGCTGGTTTTCCATATTCTTGTTACTGTCAGTATTGCACATTATTTTTATTTTTTCACAAAAGGACCCTCCATATAAAAGGGTCAAATCTCGTAGCTGCAGGGTGCAGCAAATGCATGGATGTTATTAAGTGGAGATGCTTAAGTATTTTTTTGCTATGCAGCTCTAAACTCGTGCCTTCATCTGGAACTGCCATAGAAACAAGTGCCACCAACATCTTTGCTTTGCAGCCACGTTTCCTGAGGTCAATGTTCCTGCTGCCAAACAGACTGATGGCCAGTAAGGACATAAATGTATGTCCTCTTTACGTCAACCATATTATCTTTTGTTATATATTAGGTCAGTTCCTCTGTAAGTTTAAGTCAGGACAGCTGTTAGGAGACTCCATCAACTTTGGAAAAACACTGTCTCCTACAGTGACCAAGGGTCTGGCACCATCACATTACCTTATAGAAGTATAGAGAGTAAGGACAGTCTGCTCATGAAATAAGATTCCAGTGTTGATGTACCTCGTGTTTTCCAAACCCTTCCTCAAAATCTTCAAGGCTTTTTTTTTCTCCCTCATGCAGAAGGAAGACAAGGATGGTTGAGTCTTCCATTAATTAAAAATATTCTAATATTTAAAATTACAAACTATTTTGACATTGTTTTTATATGGTGAAGATATTTGTGTGTTTGCTCTCCCTTTGACTACCTACATGGGAAAAAATTTTTTTCAAAAGAAAGAAATAAAGAACAAACTTACGCCCATAAAAACTTCTCATATCTTTAGGGGCTTCCTTTGTTAACAGAAATAATAGGAGCTTGCATCCATTGTATCATATCTGGGAGACATCACGCTGCTTCTAGGATTAAGCCAATTTAACATATATTGAATGCCACTTTGTTGGTGTCATATTTAGAACTCTTTTCTCAAGAACAGTGTTATTTCCTGGAATAATTTTTCTTTGATTTATTTCTATTCCAATACCAATCCTAGAAGCAAGCCATGCTATTTTCTGTTAAGAAAACCACTTGAATCTATCTGATGTTGTGTTCTTTACATGCAGTAAAATGGCAATTGCTCCAGGCTCTCTCATTTACCCTCCCTGACAAATAAATTCTTGTGTCTCTGTTTACTGTAGCCCATCAGTTCATCAAGAGCTCGATTAACCAAATCTATTGCATGAGGCCCGTATGTCACATAATTAAGAGCCTAAAATGGTTTCATCTTCATTTTGAAAGGTATTACATTAACATGTACTGCTGAAAACCAGTACTCTAACCTTTCCTCTCACTATTAATCTGATGTTACCTTTATGGAGCATTTAATTCTTAAATAGCTATTATTTTCTCTGTCCAGCACCACCCCAAAGGCACAGAAGGAAGAGGGTGTCTGCAGTGCTCTGCCTCTGATCTCCCCAGGATGCTCTGGCTTTCAGGCTGTGGCTCACAGCTGCACTGCAGCACTGCTCACTACCAGAGCCCAAGACTCACACCAAAAAATCCGCAGCTTGCACACAAACACAACTACACAATAGTAAACTGTTATGCAGTTGGCATCTAACTTTGAAGTCATTGTGACAGCACAGATGTCTGAACCCAATTGGCATATCTGTCACCTTTGAGTGCAATACACTTGGTGTCGTTATGGCTGTGACAAACCACCCAGACAAGCTCAGCTGATGGTTATTAATCATATGCTGTAACCACATCTCTTGCTATTTGCAAACCCATTGTTCATGAACTCTAGAAAAACTAAGAGAAAAATTGTTCTAGGAGGTAAAAAGGTTGCTTAATTTTCTTCATATGAACAAGAAGTATTGAAAATAATTGGGCTTAAAAATGCAACCATGCACTGGGGGCTTGGATTCAGGGACTCTATTTCTCTTCAAGTCCTTATGGATACCTAACCTTGTAATAAACATTTGAATACCCTGCCCATGTTGTATGTGCACAAGATATTTTGAATGTCATAGAGAGTTCTTAGGAAAAAAGTATAAACAGACCTTTTCAATTAGGTGTAGTGGGAGTCTCAGAAATCAAATGCTAAAGTGCAGACCTGTGAAAGCTGTAGGGGATCATTTATTTATTTAATTGTTGCTGTGACATGCTGTCTGAGAACTACATTGACATTGCTCCAAGTTAGTGGGTGAAGGAAATAAAAAGACCTTAATTCTCCCCATACCATGAGAAGCAAAATGGTGGCTTACTTAAAAACCAGGCAGCAGTAGAAAGGAGAAAAATGAGCTCCTCCCATTCCTGTGGAAACCAGCCACTGTTGGGGGCTAATGTTAAAAGGACAGAGAAGGGGGTATTGTAAATGTGTAGGCCAGAGATACAGACTTTTCTAGAACAAGTGAAGGGGCAAGAGGTAAGGCTAAAGTCTTACATTTTGTCCCCTATCCGAGATGATGCTGCTCTTCCCATTCATCTCAGCTTAAACTGGAAATTCACAATCAAGCCCTTAGGGACTGCTCTCTTATCTTAAGTTTTGTGGATCACTTGCGATCTAGACAGGCTGGGTCAATGGGCCAAGGCCAATCGTATGAGGTTCAATAAGGCCAAGTGCTGAGTCCTGCACTTGGGTCACAACTCCTCCAGGCAGTGCTACAGGCTGGGGGAAGAGTGCCTGGAAAGACACCTGATGGAAAAGGGCCTAGGGGCACTGGCCATCAGCTGGCTGAACATGAGCCAGCAGTGTGCCCACGTAGTCAAGAAGGTCAAAGGCATCCTGGCTTGTGTCTGAAATATTGTGGCCGGCCGGACTAGGGCAGTGATTATCTCCCTGTACTCTCCACTGGTAATGCCACAACTTAATTCCTGTGTCCAGTACTGGACCTCTCAGCACAAGAAAGGCATTGAGGTGCTGGAGCATGTCCAGAGAAGGGCAACAGAGCTGCTGAAGGGTCTGGAGTGCAAGTCTGATGAGGAGCAACTGAGGGAGATGGGGGTGTTCAGCCTGGAGCAAAGGAGGTTCATGGGGAGAACTTATCACTTACTACAACAACATGGAGAGATGTTGTAGCACAGTGGGGGTCGATCTCTTCTCCCAGGCAACCAGCTACATAAGAGGACATAATCTCAAGCTGTGCCAGGAGACATTCAAGTTGAACATCAGGAAGGATTGGTACAGACTGCTCAGGAGGTGGTGGAGTCACCATCCCCAGAAGTCTTCAAGAAACATGTGGATATCACTTGAGAACATGGTGGTGGGGCTAGACTGATGGTTGGACTTGATGACTTTAAAGGTCTTTTTCAACTCTAACAATTCTATGATTCTATGAGTGAGGCTCTACCTGGGAAGATGATAGAGAGAATCTAAAGGCTGGAAAATTCTGGGGAAATAAGCTCCAGAAAATGACTAGCACACAAAAGGGAAAATGCACATGGATAATCAGCAAAATTGAAGGAAAGCTGCAAGCAACTGGGACACCGTTTTTTTTCAAGACCAGTTCTAGTAAACAAGGGGACTGAAGTCTTCCAGTCACTCCTCTCTCTATAAATAAACTGAAGGGGATCCTACAGTTCCCCTTCTTCCCAGCCTGGCACTATCTGGTAGGTACATCTGATGCTGTCCTTCCTGACCTCCACATTACAGCACAGCGGTCCAGTCTGAGGTGCAAAACTACTTCTTCATTCGTTGTTGTTCTTCCCACACATCTGGGCAGAGAAAGGATGGGCAAACATAGGATAGTACAGCTAAACTTCTCCCCCTTGAACTGAATGAAGTGCTAAAGAGAAACGGCTCCATACCAGCAGTGGTTGTATTGTTCATCCCTTTCCCCCTAGAAAAAAGGAGAGCAGTGACTTAGACTAGGCACTGGCTCTGGCAAATTTTGCCAGGCTTGTATGTGTTAGGTCTTTGAGATGTCCTTGGCCTCACCATAATGATGTGGCTCTCCATTTCTTCCCATGGAAGTTTGTATAGCTCAGTAACTACTCTTTTGTAAAATGAATGTATTTCCAGTTGCTGGAGAAGTGAAATGGTTAACTTCTAGTGAGTGAATGACAGGATCTTCATTGCAATAAGTTAATCTATTAACGAGGAGAGCCATGATTTCAAAGCAAGACTAATGTTGTGCAGTTTCCTAAATTGTGTCTGTAAATGTGGTCGGTACATAGTCAAGGTAAAGGTATACCCCACAAAAATTACTAGGAGAAAGGAAGAACAACAAAAATTGTTAGTGATAGTTACATGCAAGAAAGTGGTATCAGCATTCACAACATCTTAATATGGCTTTATCACACAGAGTTGGAAAATGCTTTGTCAGACACAAGTGCAAGAATTTTTAGTGCAGCCTTGCCTATAAACAGACAAACTGTACAAGTACAGAGGATAAAAGTAAAGAGAAAAGAAATTAAAAGGGAAGATAAAATCGACTTTGTTTACAAGGCAAAGATGAAAGGACATGGATACAATCCTGAAACAAGTTTAGCATTACAACACACAGGCAGGTTTGAGATGCATATTGAAAAAGAGGATGTATCTTGATGGGCAGAGATAGTGCCAGAGAGCAGAACCAGTGAAAAGCAAGCTCCAGAGGGAAAACACTAGAACCAAGTATGTAAGTGTGCAGGGTATATAAGGTCAGAAACATCGAAAATGTCTAGGGAGAGTTCTAAAGATAGGAAGTCAAAGACAAAGATAAAGGAACCAGCTCAGGACTAGAGTTCTTTTGAAAAGCTGTAGGAGCTCTGAATCCCTCAATTTTTAAAGGAAACACTTGGGGTAACAATTTGTGTATTGTAAAACTTCAGCTCCTGGAGTGCACATAATCATGTGAAGAATTAAGTATTTCATTTTAAGCCACAGTTGCTGTAGCTTAAATTGGAGGCAAAAAGAGGTGTTCTGCATAAATCCCAAAGAATCCAACAGCAAAAGGCAATGGTGGGAGAGAAATAGATTCACCTGGGTATTTTTTATATGATTTTAAGGAAATATTATTTCCTAACATTCACAGTCCTCCTTCCCGCCCACTCTCACCTTGAGGACAGCAATTCAGGGGAAATGCTACCAGTCCTGTTTATACCCACTCCTTGCCCAGAGTGTGGCAGTCTCATCTGATACTATATAGATAGGGTTGTAGTGTTTTACATTGGAACCAGAAAACTCATATTCTAAAAAATTTTACTAATAAAAATTATAGAATCACAAAATTGTTTGGGTTGGAAAGGACCCATAGAGGTCATCTAGTCCAACACCCCTCTGTGAGCAAGAACATTTTCAACTAAATGATTTTGCTCAGAATGCCATCCAGCCTTAGCTGTTTGCAGGGATGGGGCACCCATAGCTTCTCTGGGCAACCCGTTCCAGTGTTTCACGACCCACATCATAAAAAATTTCCTTCTTTTACCTAGTCTGAATCAACCTGCTATCACCATTACCCCTTATCCTATCTCTATAGGCAGGCCCTACTTTAAAAAAAAATCTCTTTGAACAAGGCATCCATGTCCATGTTCATGTCCATGACCTTATATTCCTGGGGCTACCCCAGTTTTTCAGTTTGAGGAGAGAGGGTGTTAAAACAG
>JAWWLZ010000094.1:58664306-58677670 GCA_035041345.1 Poliocrania exsul
AGTAATCATCACGAGTGCTGCAACACTCATGTAGCTGACATTTTATTAAAAAATGGAAATATACAGATGTGCTAATCCCTGCAAAGTGCACATGCATCACCACAGATGACTTTTTATTCTTAGGCCATGATGACCAAGTGAGCAAATGTGTGGGCATTAATGATTTCCCCTGCAGTGTGCTCCACTAGGTCATCATTAGAGCACAGTGTTTGTTCTAGTTGAATAAAATGCTCTGGGCAAGTAACATCAAAGAATCTGCAAGGCTGGCAGTTAGGGCTTTTTTCTGTTCTAAAATGCACCCAAAGGATCTCTACTCTCTGTATACATGCCTGTGAGGGATAGACCCTGACTGGTAAAGATAGTGCACGAGCAACTTATTTTTCATAGAACTGCTGCTGCAATTTTCAGACATGCCTCCTGACTCTTCTTAAGATATACAGCAAGTATCAGTTATACTTAAGGATATCAGGTCTGTGAAAAGTAAGTTAAACAAAGGTGCTGACTTTTTGTCTGACATTGTGGATGACACAAGCAGCAAGATCACTAAGTTAATAAACAGAGCTTTCTGTTTTCCCTGCAGCTCTGTGAGCTCTGTTTTTTTCTGACACACCTGCAAACTGTCTGTGGAGCTTAAAATTATTGTCTCACAGAGAAAGTTTGACTTAAACAAGCAATTTTCTTTTTTTTTGGGGGGTGTCTAATTTTGTAAGAGATGGGCCAACAGTAGTATTAGACACATATGCCAAAGAACTGCAAGCTTGTGTATGTACCATTTAACATCAAATCCCTTGTCCACAAGGGAAAGGGCATGCATGCACTCCTCATAAAAAAGCAGAGCTTCATATTAAGGCAGATAAAACCCACATATGGCTTCCTTTGCTCTCTATTGTTTAGAACATTTGGATTAAAAGAGACAATCTCTGTTTTGCTCAATTGCTTATTCCACAAATAAAATCATCACCACTTGCATAAGAACAAGCTATCATGCAGCAGTTTCATTGCTTATTAAAAGCCTTCGGAAAATACTGGCACCATAACCTATGGATAAGATGCTGCTTCTTCCCAGAGCCCTCAGCCTGCATTGTGTGCCACTCTTTCCAACCCAATTTCTGGTTCAAGAAAGGGCAATGGGATGACCCCAGCTTGGAAACAGTCATTTCTTCTTCTTCAGTGAGGCTGAAGGAATTAACAGAGTCAAAACCAGTTGAACTATTCAGGTTAGACTACCTCTTTCTGAGTAACCCAGAGAATGTACTAGAGAGGCCTTCTTTCCAAGGAAAGATTATTAACCCAAGATATCAAAAAAGATTTGGTGCCAGACAACTTTTTCACCTCCCTAGTAATACAGGAAAATATTTCCTTTGGATTTTGTTGTTACAAAGGGACCAATTACTTTCGCTTGTAATAAAAGGCAGAAACAGATTCACACTCAGTTCCAGTTCCTTCACTATCCAGAGAGAAGCAGGCTGTTTAATGAGGTCACAGTTAACTAAACTTCGTTTACTCAATAAAGCCTGTGGGAAGCAGTTTGAGAGGAAGAAGTGCAAATGCTGCTGATGCTAACCCTCCTTTGAGATAAAGGTGTCACCCAGAAATTTCAAATGTGTAGTCTCTCCATTCTCTAACTCTTTCCCTGGGGAATAGACTATCAATATGGTCAGGATCTGGGACAAGAGGGACATGTGCAAGCCTAGAAGTGGTGCTGTTTGCTAAACTGCAGACCTCCAAATCACGAGCAGCCTGCTATTTGGCTTCCTGATTACCCTTAAGACTGTAACCTGGTTTGCTATAAATGTCACATCCCCAAGAGTTTCATCTAGTGCCAGTGAAGCCAGTGGGAGCTCTGCTCTCATCACAGTTCAAGTCTCCTGCTTAAGAGTACTTAGTGTCACTTTATTAAAAAAAAAAATCTCTTTGCTAGCTTTCCTTTAAGTGCAACCTGGCAATGACCTGTCTCCATGCGAGGCAAGAAGTGCTGCCTGTAGGTCCAGGTTGTGACAGAACACAAACAAGGAAAGGGAGGATGGAGTCATTGAAAATATTCTTTCCCCAGTACTTCTATGTCTCTTTCAAAGGGTCTGTTGTTAAGAACTTGGTATTTTCAAAACACTTGGATAATGGTCAGGAGGTGTTTCTGTGGTGACATATTGATAGCTCAAAGATTAATGTGTCATTTTACTATTCCCATTCTGACATCTTCTATGCTTGGCAATCTCACCATCCCATTAGTAATATTAAATACGGTGAACCTGGGGTTTAGGGAGATACAAACCATTTTAAAATTTAATGCCACTAATAAAATGTTCTCTGGGCAGTTTTCCAATGCAAGCACTACTCAAGCTCACTATCAAAACATGGCATAGAAAAGAGCTACCAAACATTTATTTCATAATAGGGAGTAAGAGGTGTGAGCTTTTGTGATAGTCCTTTATGGACAAGCATGGAGATGATCATGCAGATATTTCTGGTTTCAAATTAAATTACAACATGCACCATTAAAAATTGGAGAAGCTTCATTTAGGTTTCCACATCAGTGTTGGATTGAATCTTTGGCAAATGGAAGCCTCTCTATTATTTCTGTTCTGACAAACTCCACTCCTCTCATCCATAAAAGATGGCATTGTTTTCTTCAAAGAAAACTCAGAGTAAAGCCCAACAAAACCACAATAAAGAGCTGAATTAGGGCCTGTGTGGGGGTTTCTCTTTGACACAGAAACTTCTTTTAAGCCTGAGATGAGTTAGTCACCATTGTGATGAAGTCAGCCCCTATTCTAGTCCACTTTCTCCAAGGTCACCCAATGACTCAATAAGCAAACTGGGCTGAGAGCACAGGATTTGCATCCTACAATAGCAATAGTTTTACTATATTTACCCAGACTCTTGTGATTCTGAATTTATTTTTTTTTTTAATGGTGAACATCATCAGGCAGCTCAAACCAGGCATTATTGTCAGCATTAGCAGACAGGGAGCAGGGAGGTAGGAGTGCTTCAGAGGCCTTTGGGAAGGGTACAGAAATTCACCCAAGATGCACAGCAAACTTTAATGTTTAAATATTTTCTCAAGGGAGAAAGAAAAAAAAGAAGTCAATCCTCAAATGAATGGGACTAAAATGTGACCCCAGGAAAGGTCATTAAAGGACAGAGGCATTTTTCCACTCTGTTTGGTTTAGACACTACAATGCAATCAGGACACTTGGCAGCTCTGTGCTTCTACAAGCACCTTAGCAGCATTATGTTTAGATGTCTATATCCTACTGCCTTATGTCTCAGCCATAACAGAATCTTTTCTCTACCCTGAATAAACGAAGCCTGATCTTTTCCCACATCATTTCTATTTCAGTAGAAATAAAGAGGGCTGCTTATTGGTCTTGAGTCCAGTAAACTGCTTTCCTCTATATATGGGCTGAGACACACAAAATGCTGAGCTGCTTCTGGACACAATTTGAACCTGGACTCAAGATAACACAAGCACAAGCAGATTTGCTCAGACCCACTTTGTTTGGGGGACTTCCAAGGAAGAATCAAATAGAAGAGCAAATGTTTTGAAACAGCTCAGAGAGAACCCTGTGAAGCACTGGCCACCATCAGTACCTGTAAGGTCTGATGGGAAGAGTGATTGTGTTGGGCAGGGAGGTGAATTGGAGATGGCTTAGAAGCTCAGCTGTGCTTAAATTTAAATAGCCAGTACTTAACCTTTTCTTCTCTCACTTTTCTTCCCTTATAGTCATCCAGGGTCTTTCCTCAGTTGTACAGTAGAGTTTGTGGCATAAACCTGCAACTAGTATGGCTTAAAAAACATCACTTAAGTGAATCATAAAACAAGACTCAAGAAATCTTCCACTCAGACTCTAAGGCCACATAAAGAAAACATAGTAATTTTTAGATTCTCACAGGACATTAAAAGAAGGAAAAGGATCACAGCAATGTCAGCACTAATAAAGGTAAACAGAGCTTTTATCCAAAAGTATCTTCAGAATAGCTGTCAGCCTGGAATATCATCACAATAAAACAAGAGGCTCTGTGGACATTAACACACAGGTCCTGACTCACCTGTGCCCTCAGATGGCTGCCTAAACGTGAACCTTCTGAATATTTAGATATAAACAGCAATAGTTGTGGCTGATTCCTCAAACCCACAAGATTCTTTCAGGGGAACAGACATCCTTATGTCCGAATATCACTCCTTAGGAAGGTCCCTTCACAGAGATTTATGAGAAATGGTTGGGGTGAGAAGCAGAGCTGTCTACTGTTCTCATCCACATATCCTTTCCCTAGGACACTCCACCACCCTATGAACACAGCCACTTTTCACCTATTCAGACAGCAGAGTAACCTGACTTGGCATCTGCTGTTGCCATTCAATAACTGTTTCCTCTCCTGTGTCCATAAGTCATTGTTAAATGAGGACGCGAACAAGGGGCTTCCTATTTCTGTCCTACTTCATTACCCATGAACATGAATTGCTTTGTTGGCTGATTCAGCCCTTTTCCCAAAATAGGTGTCCCTAGCACTCCCAGTCTCTTCCTGCCTTCTTTTAAAGCAGGACTGTGGAGGCCATGTTAGTGCTGTCCCTACACAGGGAAGAGATGTGGGAGGTGGGTGATTTCACTGCACACAGGAAGAGGACACAAAAGGAGGCTTCTTACCTTACTCTTCCCTGCTGAGAACAAGAGTGCCCTGAAGCCAGGTGAGCTCAGTGGCAGGCCAAGCTCAACTTGCTCTGAAAAAACCATCTCATGGTAGAATATATTTGATTGAAAACTGTGTGGCACACACGCTTAGCTGCCCAAAAGTTGCCTGGGACTCAGGAAGTCCCAAAGCTGCATTTAAAAATCTGTTCTCAATGCCTGAAAGTAATGGTCTTAAATGTAGGGATGGTGTCATACAGTGACTGATTAGCAGAAGTTTGCCACTGGTTTTGGAATGTAATTACCTCGTATCAGTGAAGGTTAATTTCAGTTAAATAGATCATAGCAATATCCTTTGAGTCTGGGTAAGCTGATCTAAGATGAAGGTGCCAGTTCAGTGATTTAAAATTAGAGCAATGCTTTCCCTTCTTCAGGCCCCCCAGTATCATTCTTGTTACCACATGCTAACCCCGCGGTAATCTGATGCTGTACCCGATCAAGAATTGCTATGCTCAAGTGGGAGGCAATGAGAACACAAGAACCACAGCTACAAAAGTCCAATACAATTTGTGTTATTACCAAAAAGGATTAATAAATGTGAGGGTGCATTTCTGTGGCATTGTGATGGCCCTGTGTTCACCTCCTATGTAGAACCATTTCTTTGTAGGGCAGGAATGTGGCCCAAAGATAGTGTAATACAGCAATTGTGAAGTATTCCTTACTATCTGGAAAAGAAGAATTGGCAGACAGGTCTGATAGAAGATAAGAACCCTTTCATTAAACCCAGATAACTAAAGAAGAGGAGGAGAAATCCAAACAGCACACTCAATTACCTATCACTAATTATTAATAAACCATCTGATTGAAAAGTAATTTTTACTCAAACCTGTGACAGTGTAAGTCTAAAGGAAGGACAGGCTGATGCACTTCTCCAACATTTCAAAGCCCACATCCTCTGCCCCTCAGGGTTTAAACATCACTCTCTGGTGATACCAAGTCTGCCCACACACAGGCAAAATAGCAATGTCATGGCTGGTGGTCTGGCCCTTGAAACCCAAAAACTGAGTTTCATCCAGAGGAAAACAAGAGATTCCAGTTGTTGAGCAGATATTTGGTGATGCCTCATTGAGACAAATGTTCTTTTCTTCTGAACATCAGAGTTCAGCATCCCCTATCTACGTATGCAGACACAGTACTGCAGAGCTATATCCAAATGTTTCACAGGCATATTAGACCAATATAACGTAGATTCCACAAGATTTTAAGGTCCCTTTCCATTTCCTGCTGTCTTGTTGCATGACCAGTCTTAAAGTCCCCATAAACTCTAAGCAACATTTTAATCCATAACAAACAGATCCAGTGCATCAAAGGTGAAGAAGCAATGACAGACCATGTCACACACATAGCTAGGACTGGAATCTGCAAACTGTCACTCACATACCACTCATATGGAGTCAATTTCTGGGTCAACACATATCCAAAAAGCCTGTTCAGCTTTTAAAATGATCAATAGTAGACCTTTTTAATGATCACATCTAGTAACCTACCAATAATCCTAGATAATAACTTCCCTTCTCCCAGTTCCCTACCTAGAACTTGTAAACCAAAAGCACTTGCTTTTATACTCTCCGTAATTTTCAGGATGTAATTTTCTCTGTACTGGCTGATATTTATATCCTCAAAACAATTATTCCTTTTTAAATGCCCTAATGTTTTCCTCTTTGCTCAAATTTTCTCCTAATTACCTTTAAAATTTTCAGATACTTTCCTGTCACTTGGTATCCCTCAAAACTTTACTACATTCATCTTCAGCTCTCTTGACTCAGTTCTACTCTTCTGGAGATCTGAGCAGTATGATATATGCATTGCAGTCAGTAGAACAATATAAAACTGTTTTGAGAGAAGAGCCAGATGGAGAGAGACATACGAATCCTGGGCATATGAGGACACACTTACAGGATTGACCCTGAGGGGTTTCAAAAGAGTTAATGCTGTCACTGGATTGAAAACTCTGTTTTATGCTAGTAGCACATAAAGCTTTTCACTCTTGTCTGTGGTCGCCTGCAACTTATCAATAAGTATTTACCATACATTTTTCAAATAAATGACCTTCATACTCATAGTTCAGCATGCACATTGATGCCTTGTGCTCAGGATGCATGATTATGTCCTTTCTGTGTGCATTGTGTCCTTGTCTTGCTGTGTCCCGTAGAGGATGAAAGCGATACAGCTAGACTAACTGGTAAAGTTTTCCACAACTTACATCAGAAAACTTTAATCTGTAGTCTTAATCTTACCTTACAATATTTTGGGTTTACTATACCTTCACCACTCAAAAGTCCTTGCTCCCACCCAGAGAAAGTTTGGCCCTCTCATCACTCTGTCATTCAAATGCCAAATGGAAGAGCTTCACAAGAGGAAGCAGCCAGAGCTCTGTACATTTTATCTAAAATGACATAACTCATAGTAGAGCTTGGCATTTCTCTTGTACCCTCAAAGCAGTCAAGAGGAAAAGCTTTTGCTTTCACCAGACTGTATCAGCTGAAAAGCTGGGTGCTGCTGAAAGTATCCTTGATGGAAAAATACTCCATACTGAAAATGGAAGACAGGCTGGCCAAAGGCATGGGCCATCAGTAGCACCAGAACTATCAGCGAGACATAGCGTAGCACAGCCTTGGGGTGTGGGTCTGGTCCACTTTTATTTGGAGAGCTTCCCCTATGACTAGTCCTCAGAGAAATCATTCAGCATTTGCAGAGCAACCCAGCAAGGCACTGCGGGACAGAACCACATGCTTGCTGATCCTCCTGAGAAAAACCCACAGTGTGGCACTCCTCTCTTGCATGGCCTGAGGCATTTCCTTTCTCTGATGCCGGGGACACATTTGCCTAAGGTAAACCCCAGTCAAATCATGGAGCTGTGCCAGCACCAAAGGGCATTTGCTGTGTTCTGTCACCTCCCAGAAGGACCCTTGTGGCATGCAGCTGAACTATTGTTCCTCTCCCCTAGCTACGGGTGTGCAAGACATCAGGAGGACAAGAGAGATTGCCCAGCCTTTACCCAGCAGTCCTCTGGGAGACAGAAGGGGCCACGTCATTCTGCTCTCCTCTCCTTGTCCAGTGTCTGGGCACTGGAGAACACTGACCATGGCTGATGTGATGAGAGTGTTTGAACTCAAAGCATGAATATTTCCAAGCCTGTCTTCCTGCAATAACATCTATGACAGCTCTTATCAAGTGTTGCATTTCAATGCACAACTAAACACGCTAAAATCCATGAGGCAACAGATCACACATTTACGGGATATTTAAAGGAAAAATGGGATGTTGACTTACCAAAGCCAGCACACATGCGCAGAAGAAAGGATAAGGTCATTAAAGAGTTAATACAGACAATTTAAGTCACTATTTTTGGACTGCCCTCTGTGAGGAGGCAGCAGATTTTCCCAGCATGTCAGTGACCCGGTCCTACCTACACGTATCTATGGCTACATACAAGTCTTTGTTCATTAGAGTTAGCACTGGAGCATTAAAAAGCCCATAAACCCAAACATGACATGGGAGATGGACACTATAAGGAGAGGGGGAAGGATTTGCTTAACTGATTCATTACTAGGACCATTTTGGCATATACTAGTGACAGACAATAATAAAATTTGCACAGTGCTGTTTTATATCAGAGGAATTTACTGTTTGGGAAAGCTGGTTTGAGAACTGCTCTGAAGAGATCTACTCATGAGAGCAGTGGCCACAGGAGTGGTGCTGCAGCCCAGCCCCAGTCCCAGCCCAGCAGCTCACCCAGGCTCACTGTGGGCAGTGACAGCTGCCTCCTGCCTCTGCTGGGTGCAGGACCCTCCAGTCAGTAACAAATCAGGTGTTGCTTTTGAAGAACTGCCTGGGGTCAACTGATGGGGTGAAAATTAAGTAACTGCAGTAAATTGCCCAAATACTATCAGACATGAATGATTTCAAGACATTACCCAAATGTGATGGTTCAAATTGGAAAGTCCTGGGTACCATCACAGCAAAGAACAGTGACATATATCAGCTATCCATGGAGCAGGGACAACAGATGGGACTTTAATACATTTTCAAATGTGCCTATGCTATTTCAGGGACTAATATAAGAAAAATCTGCCCTCAGTTACTCTGTATTTCCTCAGATCATCATTCTAGCTCAATTTAACAGGTTTCAGATTCTATTTCTGCAGGATGTAAGCAGTAATATTCAGCAAACCCTCTGAATGGAAATAGCCCTTTAAAAGACTTGAATATTTACTTACTTACAGGAGAACAATTCTTCCATTGCAAAATTCTACATATTGAGTAAATCACATGGTTTGGTGATTTATTTTGCAATTTGTCTGGACAAAGGACACAAAAGACTTCCAGCAGACCACACACCTGGAGCTTCTCCTTCACAACCCACGGTGGGTGGCAGCAGAGGCCCAGCAGACAGGGCAGAAGCAGCCTGAGTCACTGAGATGTTTATCTAGACAAGCAGATGTTGCAAATGGTGACTTCTTATATGTTTTGTCCAGTTTAAAAGAAAAAAAAAAAGAAAAAGGAAATAAAAGGAAAAGGAAAAGAAAAAAAGAGGAAAGAAAAAAATGTTTTCCTGTATCTGAATCAAAAGAGACAAAATCCATTGAGAAATATGTTCTTGTTAAGCATCCTGTGCAAAGATGTTTATGTACTTGCAGCAATATGCACAAGAAGCTCTGATTTGTTCAATGCTGAGCATGAGTACAGCCTGTAGAGTCTTGAAAGACATTGTACTTTCTATGTGATGGCAAGTGTCTGCCTTCCAACTACTTGCCGTTTGATGCAGTCTGAATAGTATTCAGTTTTGAGAAGAAATGTTAGAGATGTCTATGGTAAAAATTGTCTCAATGGGGACAAATGATCAGCAGTAGCCAAAGATCAGGTGGCTGCTACCAGATGTTACAAAATGATACCAAAGTCTTTACAGCATGGTATCGAGATTTTAACAGCAGTCATTCCCAAGACACCACTAACTCAGAACACCTGTTAGAGGGAAACCTTCACTGAAGTCATTATCCACCAAAGCTGAAGTCTCTAAAATTCAACTTAGTGGAGATAAAAGCTAGGAGATAACTATGTCTCATGTGCACTCATGCTCCAAAGGTTTTGTCCATTCCAATGCTTTTGCTCCATTCCAAAGAATGCTTGTTGTCCACCTCCGAACACCCAGTCATGGGAAACACAGTGACAACATTCTGCATTTTCACAAAGGACAAGGTAAAGTCATAGTGATTTTCTTCTAAATCATCTACCGACACAGGGACTCAACAGGCTGCTTTGATGAAGGCACTCACACTATTCAGATCCCTGTACTTAAAACTGACTTAAAAGCAAGTAGAATGAAAGAGTCACCCAAAACATCTCTCCTGTGCCCAAAACATGGTGGTATGCCTTGGTCTAGACAGGCACAAAGGAAAACAAGTGGCTCAGTGAGCTGCAGAGAGGTCAGTCAGGCCCTAAAACACATTTCATAGGAAGGTGACTTAAGTTTATCAACAGTTTGATACATATTTTAGTGAACTATTTCCATATAATTTGTATACTCTTTTGCCCCAAGATTTTCCATGTAATTTTGTTTTATTTTCATAGATGCTTCTGTAATCATATAAAAAGGAATTTTTTTCCTGCCCCAAACTAGAGAAATTTCCTATTGTAACTCCTTGTTAAAGGGATGTACAATCAAAGCCAGCACTAGAAAACACATAATATAAAAACACTAGAAAGATTAGTAGGAATAAAAAGCCTTAACTACCAAGGATTAACACTAATCTCAGAGGAATATCATGTCATCATAAAAACCTAATTTTTCATTAAAAATTGATCAGAATACATTGCAGCTTGCACAGATTTAGGTCAATCAAAATCCACTGGAGTAGGAAAGGACAAAAGAAATACAATCTGATTTAACTAAAATTCTGTCTTTCGTTGTGGATGCTAAGTCTACACTAGAAGATTTGTTCTTACTTCAGAATTGAACACATATTATTAAGTGTATAAAAATAATAAACTTATTAGGGGGAAAAAAACTGAACATAATTTCCATGGAATTCTGTAGGGCAGCTCTCAGTATCTGGATACACAAGTATTTGGTGAACTCTCTTTTACTTCAAATGGTGCATTTGGAGGTGACTTTGTGGAAATCATGCTGTCCCTGTGACTGGAGGAAAAAGGAGGGTTAAAGTTATTTATATTCTGACTGTTTCTCTGGGTTTGGGTACCATGAGTCTCAATAGAAGCTTAACTCATTTATAAGGATAAAAACCAGAAGATTGCCTTGTTGGGTTTTTTAGTATTTTTTTTCCACTTTAGGTTTTGTAGAGAAAGGAATAAAAAGCAAATTCCAGTCTGTGGCTTGACTATTTAGGACAGATGTGCTGCCAAAGTCCAGCATACTTTTTTAATGTTTATGCATGTACTCCAGATGAGTTTATTGGTGAAAACTAGGTTTTATTCTATAAAATAAAAGGACAGCTTCCTCCTACTCATGCTTGTTAACTTGATCTACTAACTAACCTGTTTTCCTTTCTTGCCTCTGTGTTTAAATACGGACATGTAGGCTAAAAGTCCAAAGCTAATGGAGATAAGGAAACATTAGGAAAGAGTTTCAGCTAAGACTCAGTCAAATTGGAGTGGAGATCAACCAATGATAAAAGAGTTACAAATGGATTTTTGGAAAACATACATATTATTAAGCTGTCTCACAATTGCAAGATCCTTGTCATTTGACAGGGTAAGAGATCTCAGTATCTGCTCTTTCTTGAGCCACAGCAACCTTTCGAACTTTGTGTTCAATCAAAAGAGGAATAAGGTTTTTAAAAACTAAACAGTGGATAATATTTATTCATGGTGCAGTTCCATTTACTTGTCTGAAGTTAGCCTAGTAATGAATTGTAACCATATAATTCACCCAGAGGATTTATTTACTCAGTGAAACTGAAAAGGTGGAGTCCAAACAGTCTATCAGGTCAGGCAACACAGAAAAGACCACACAGCACTGCAAACTCAGCCATGGTCTTCTCAGCCTACTGTTCAGACACATATAGTAACACAAAAATATTTCCTTTAAATTAGTTGTGGGAGTTTAGTCAAAGCAGCAGTTGTAATTAACCTCTGAACAATATGTGTAGCAATAGCAAATTCTATGCTACTTGAAGGTTTTCACCAGTGTCTTCAGACACATACACCACAGCTGAAGCAGAAGTTGCATGCTTATGACAAAAAGGGATTGTTTAAATTCTGCGAAATGTGCTAAGCAGAAATTCGCTTATGGTCATCCTGAATTTGTTAAATATGTTAAGTCCATGATGTACTAACTGCCCAGGGAATGGTCCCCACTGAGAGTCGAACTCAGGTCCTTGGGATTCAAAAATCCACGGCACAGGCTTGACGGGCGCACCCATGTGGGGAGAGCCCTTCCTAAATCTTCGTTTGTGAAGTCTGGAGATGCATACATACCTGATGTGCTATGATATTTTAAGACAAAATTCAGGATAGCTGCTGGAGCCTGGCTTCTTCTCTCCTGTACCTTGTCCTCTGAATAGCTTCATGTAAATTCAAAACCAATCCCTCCTATTTCATTGCCTTCAAGAGCTCATAAGTTACAAAAAATTAAAACAAACTCAAAAAGATTTATGTAGAATTTTCATCAGGGTAGCAAAAGAACAAGACACAGACTCTACCATCCTGAGGGAACATCACCTTCCTGTGCTGGCTCCATGAACAGTGGGTACATGCAGAGTTTTGAGCACAGGACAAAGAAGTCACACCAAAATCTTGCAGAGTGACAGAATAAAATATTGGAGCTTTATTCTCAAGAACAGTTACACATGACCAGTAAATGTCAGCTACTTTTCCAGCTCTAAACCACCTACAACATTTAAGTTAAATAAAATGTATTGACATCTTTATCATGAAGTCACGATTAAACTTTAATGAAAGACTTAAAATTTATCATCAGAATGTATTTTTGAATGGGTCACTGACATCAAAGATTCCATTGCAGAGATAATATTTTAAAAATAGCTTCCTATGTTCACATCCTTCTGACAGATGATTCAGGAGGAGAGGAAAATTATAAAGAATTCAGTCTTGACGAGGGCAGAGCGCCCGTCATTCTTGTGCTAATACGGCTGTTTGAAGAACAAGTTAAATTGCAGAGGAGGACTGAGAAACAGTATAGTCAGAAAAAAGGGAAGCTTACTCCAACAGAGGACAAGTTTTAGATGTGTCAAATTTAAGTGACTAATTAAGACCGTAATTCAAATTAGAACTAGCTGGTAGTTTAACATTCCTTAGATCTTTATTCAGCAAAAGTTCTGAGTGGTTTTGGTTTTGTCCTCTGCCTGATTTTAGTCCCACCAAAGTCAATTAGAAATCAAAGAGTAGTTCAGAAAATTTGAAACCTGAGAATAATTTTACTTCTTTTTTTGAGATTTCTTAGGTTTTGGTCTGGTGTGCTAACTTGGTCCTGTGTAAAAGTTTTGATTGAGACTAAACTACAACTACATCCTGTACAGCTTGTGTATAAACACAGCAGTGCAACACATGGGGTCAGGTTTTGCCTCTGTGAATCATCCTGCTCAGATCTTATTTCCAGGGTGACCAGAGCCACCATTCAAGTGCTTTATTTGCATTTGTCCTATGGAATTGCTCTACTTTCGTGAAGATAGCAAAGTTGTGTCATGTAAGGGAGCT
>JAWWLZ010000094.1:58677770-58690180 GCA_035041345.1 Poliocrania exsul
TTAAAATCCCTATATAAATTCAACTAATACAATTGTTTCATATTATGAGGTTTATTTTGTTTCTATGACAACCTGAGTTCTAATGATTAATTACACATCCTGGGCCAGGATCTTACACCTCTGGCTTTGCCCAAGTTGGGCCCATTACCATCAGTTCAGGACTCTTTTTTCACATCAGTACGATGACCTTTTTCCTCCCAGAGACACCCTAGGCCCAGGAAGAGAAGCAGGCAAGCAGGTCCACAAAACTCCTTACCAAAAATCCTAGTGTTGGTGTAGAGTAGAAAGCCTCTTCCTCTAACAGAGCCCTTCGTAAAAGCTTCCAAGTAAATCACAAATTCTTTTTCCTTAACAGTTGCCAAGGACAAAAGGCAACACAGTCACAGAAAAACTAAAGTAGTTGCTGTCAATACCAATAAACTCCAGAAACTTTAGCAGAAATTTAAAACCTCTCATACTACTGTAGATTAATAATGTGAATTCCCTTCTGCTAACTCACACCAGGTAAAGTCATTCATTTCTTTGATGGCCTCTTCAGGATTTATTTTTGGCATTGGACCTCATGAAGAAGGATTTGTGGTGATTTTCTGACACTTCTAACTTGTCAGAAACTTAGACATATCCTCCTGTTATCTCAAGCAGTTTGGATGTATCCTTAGGAATTTAGCCATTTGTGTACTGGAAAGACTTTATTGCTGCTATTTTTGAGAGGTATAATTGTATTTGCCACGAAGTTGCTTTCCTTCTATATTCACAAAACTGCTGTATGCTGCTTCTCTGCTGCATTCCCAATAAAGGTTTATTGATGAATCTTTTTGATGCACACAGGTTGCCATCATCTCATAGTGTGAGATAATGGATATAGTTTGTGGAATACTGTGTCATGTATTTGGGAAATAAATCACACCCCAAGTTCCACACTGAGGCATGTGTGCCTTATCTCTCTTTTTACAAACTTAGGCAAGATCTGCAAATATTCTTACCAGAAGGGGAATAATGTTTGGGGGAGGTAAAATTCCTCCTTGGCTTCCTGAAAAGGTTTGTATGAATTGATTGAGCAACAATCTGCAACCCACCAAGTGACATGTCTTTCCATGAGACTGAGCTCCTCAGGAGCATATTCTATTCTGAGACCAAGGAGCAAGAAAGAAAATAGCCTTGCAGTATCCTTTAAGCCTTATCCAAACAAAAGTCAGGATTTTTTTAAAAGTAACTAATGACTGTAGGTGCCTTGAGACTCCATAAAAAGGTCTGATTTCTAGGGCTTAAGATGTTGCCTGAAAATAGCAGCCTTGCTGGTGCCTCATGTTAGCCAATCTAGTACAGAGGCACTACAGCTCACCAGACTTTTCTCTTACATCAACTACTACTGCAATCTACTGGTGATACTGTTTGCTAAACAATGTGCAACCTTGCTGCATCGGAGACTCCTCCAGGTTTCATTACCTACACAAGACTAAAATATCTCTCCTGGTAGTTTGAATCAAAACTGAGTAATTCCATTTGTCAGGTAGGGAAATTTTGGAGACTCTCAAGACTGAGACCTTCTCTACTTCCAAACCCTAACTGGGAAAGGAAGAAAATGAAGTGCTTTGCCCCTTTAGATGCCAAAGATAACCTCCAAGTTGTAAAGCAATCAACTCGTGTTATAGAGACCTCAAGCAGACAGGCTACAGCAAAAACAACCAAGGTGCTAATTTCAACAATCGATCTCCAGGCCAGGGTTCACTTCAAAGGATAATCATGATCATTTGAGTGTTAACATTTCCAAACAACTAGTATAAAAAGAAATATCCTCTGCTGGCTTAAGTGACTTTTTAAAGGAGTGTAATTCATTCTGACTGATATGCCAGGGAACATATGTTAAAAATCAAACTCTATGCAGCATACGAACTGTTACAATTAAAATAATGAAAGTCCACCCTCTGGGGTAAAAATGAATATGCCTTTACCAATGATAGAAAACAGGAGTGCAGCATTTAGAAGGAGAAAGTTCCGCTGCATTATGAAAGGCATGCCTGGACCACCTTAAAGAGGGGATCATTGCCCACTAAGATGGCACTCCCCAGTGTGCTCATCCCTTGTGCCTCAGAGTTATGTTCACAACTGTAAGGCTTAGGACATCACTGGGCATGGATAGTTTCATTGAAGATATTTTCAGGGGAGGACTGAGGATGAGAGACATTCAGTGTTGCAACTGGAAACATTTACAGCATAAAAATTCATGTACATAGCATGATCACTCGCCTCCTCTCTAACTGCAGAATGAGGATACCATGCGCTGTAACTGAAACAAAGGGAAATACACCCATGTCTCCAGTCAACCAGAGTCTGCATGTCCTGAGTGATGCCACAGCTTTAAACATAACTCTTTTGTGTGAATTAGTCACTCATATTCTGATTATCTACATAGTTTATTTCACTTGTCACTTTTCACTTGTACTTGGCAGAGCAGAAAAAGGAGCCTGGGATGACAGGAAGAATGTTATCCACTCACAGGGCAGCACTTGTCCACTACTTTTACCCAATCTGCTTTGCTGCAGCTGAGCCTTCCATGCTAGAGCCTCTCTGAAGTCAGACCAGGGAGTAGAAACTGGGCTGGATTCTTGTCAAACCCCCACTGTTCACAATGGCCTGGGAGAGGCCATTGCAATCTTGGACTCAGTGACTATTCACCACTCAAAACTATTGCTTTGAGCCAGGTTGTTTTCAGGCACCTCAGAAAGTTATCACCTCCCAGGGAACCCAATCCTGCCAGGCTTGTGAGGCTTATTTAAGCTTTCTGTTCAATTGCTATGTTAATTGTAAGGTGCTCACGTGCAGTAGCAAACCACAGGCTCACTTACAGGACAGCTTAGCTGCCTAAGTTATGTTCCAGCTGTCCATTGCTGATTCCCAGCTAAGATGAAATAACTACCATGTGAGCACTCAGCCCACTTCAGTGGAACAGTTTCAAATCAACAGGCAACTGAACTGACCCTGTTTGCTCAGCTGTGCTTTTCTGATTGGTACTGCAAACTCCGTGTAAAATTAGTGCTGGCTCTATCTTATTAAGATTGATCAGTCAGAACTTCTTTAATCTGGTAGTCTGAAACATTTTGTACATGGTAGTGTTCACTCTGAGCTTTTCTTCCCACCTTAGCATGCACTTGCTCTACTCAACTCTCTGTGCCAGGATTTCTGAATATTTCTTTTAAAGAATGCTACGGCAGATAGGGGAGTCTTGGACTTTTTCTTTCTAGGAATTCTGTGAAATTGTATCCAGATTCCATGATATATAAAATTTCATGGCTAACTGACATTGTTAGGTGACTCACAAGCCGTTCTAATCTGGCTGGTCAGTGCAAGTTCTAATTTGCTCCGCTTCCAGGAAGGATAGAAGAGATCTCAAAACTAATAATCTGCTGGTTCCATCAAAACCAGCCACAGCTGAAAGCCGTTTTCAGATTACCCATAAAAGTCTTTGTGGGCCTCCAGTAGTCAAAAAAATTACACATTGAGAACTCCTGGAAGGAAATGATGTCTGATTTCCACAAGAGGCTTTCCTTGTGACCTGGCTTCCCATAGCACTGTCATAGATGCAATGTCATGTCTTCATTGAAGTCTCCTCTCTTGCCATTTCCTCTAGAGCCAATGCTGGTACAAAGTGCCAGGTTTCTTCCTCATAACAACTCAAGGGCTTCAGTACTCTAATGCAGAAAGAGTGATGGTATCTCTGTAAGTTTCCACTTGATGTTGGCAGTGGCATTTCTACTCACTCACTGGGATCCCTACTCACTCATTTATGAAGAACCGTACCTCACATTTTCACTCTCATATGGCTTGTGCTCCATGAAAGACTAAGAGAGGAGAGGGGAGTTTCTCTTGCCTACCTTTGAGCTGCACTGATCAGTGATACACAAGAACTTGGAGTATAATGAGCGGGTGTTTCGGCTATGTTTAATCCTGCTGCTCTACAGCACTAAGCAACAACTGTCTCTCACACACAGACAAGACACACTTGGCACACTGGTTTTGCACAGCAGAGGAAGAGAGCCCTTTGTGTCAGATTGCTAGTGCCATCCAGCAGACAAGAATTTTATGTCTTCTGACACAAACTGTCATTCACCAACAGTCAAAAAAAGTAAGCGCCTTTGTTTCCTTTACTAGGAATCCCACAAAGCTCCGATCAATGCATGAAGAAGATGAATTAAGGCTATGCTGATTTTGTAATGTAAAACAGAGACATAAAAGTGGGAGCAGACTTGAGAAAAAACCTGTCCACCTGATGGGAAAGCCTGCTAAGCTTTCCTCTGTCTGGCTGTGCCCTCACTGTTTCCTCAGCATAGAACTAAACTTAACTATGTTAAAAATGTTCAGTAGAAAGCTGCAAATGAATACATCTGAACTCAGGGTCCTTGTCCTTTTCCACTCTCATCTTGTTGTTCATTGTCATCTCTTCACTTCTCCCTTCCTTCCTCCCTTCCCAGTCAGCATTTTTGCAGTTTATATCATACTCAACTCTGGCATTTCAGTAATGCACTTGGAAGTTGCTCCCAGAGGCTAAACTTTATTCTTCCATGTGAGTTTTTTTGTTTCACTCTTGAACAGGCTTTTCTTGGAAGGGCAAGTACTCACAGAACTGTAGCACACGGCAATCATGCTACATGTCCAAATGGTATGTAAATATTAATACTCACACAGCACTGAAGATTACAAGATAATTAGAAGTCACATAACCATGTAATTCAGTTTATAAAGATAATGACAGTTATAGAACCAAATTTTGTCATTCTTCCAGGCCTGACTCCTTGGAATCTCTTTTTTCCTCTTTGTTTATGAGGAATTAATCATTTGGAACCTGATCCAAAAAGCTCTAGAGTCAATGCAAGTCTCCCATTGACTGCAGCAGATTTGGGTCGTTGATTAAGTAAACTCTCTTGAGTCCTTGGCAGCTCAAATCTCAAGCACATTACAGGACTCCTGGTACCCCATTCCTCAGCAGCATCCGAGTTGTCAGAAAACAGCCACATGAGATTCACTCTTTGGAACAGACAAAGGGTCAGGCAAAGCCTTTCATTTGGACAGAGGACATGCATGTCCTCAAGCACACTAGGTCACGTACTGCCAGAGCTCATCAGGCTACAATGCCTAAGGGTGCACTGCCTGGCTCTGCTCCCACCTGGTGACACCAGACCACTCCTGCCAGCCAGTGACACTCATGTCTCCCCAGAGGAGCAGAGGGGCTATAGGGCTCTGCCATAGACAACTCACAACCAAAGGAGCATGGAATGGGAGCTGGGAGAGTGAAACATGTGTTGTCAGGCACAGCATAAGAATGCTTCCAGCTTCCTCTGCACTCCCCAGACACCACTTCTGATCAGATTTTGCTTTTCTGGTGGTAGCATCTATTTCTCTTTCTGGCTTGGACACAGTTATGCAGTCAAAAAAAGTACCCTTTAAATACAGCCCTTGGTGGATTTGGACCTTGTTGCATTACAGGATCTGTTTGTAGGCAATCTCTGCTTTTTGCAGATTTATTCTTTTAACTGTTTTCCTTCTAGCTGTAGAACAGGCAGCAAACATTGTGATGAAGAGGTGCCAGTGGACAGGTTTCCTTTCACATGCTCTGAGAGTCCTTGACAGAACCAAACTGGCATCTCAGAGATATACACAGATCATCATGGCTTCATGAACACAGATTTGGGCAGGGCTCTCCCCACATGGGTGTGCCCTTCCAGCCTGCACAGTGGATTTTTTAGGTGAGTCTCAGTGTGTGCAGAACTGGCCCTACCCTTTAACTCCTCAGGTTCATCTGCCCATCTGCCATGGCCAAGCGAGCTTGGACAGTGACAGTGAAGTCCTCAGGACTAGAACCTACAGCCTCTGGTATTACCAGGAGGTCTCCCATCCAAGTACTAACTGGGGCTGACCCTGCTGAGCTCCGGAGATCGGACAGGATTGGGTGTCAGGGAGGCATTTAACTGCCTTATATACCCAGATAGGTGATGAGCAACGATATTACTCTGCTTGAACAATGAGACCTAAAATAACATTTTATGGCATTCTCTCCTAACCAAAAGAACCTATTTAGAATCCCTTTTTCTTGTGCTTTCTGTGCACACATGTTCAGTAAAACCCAGAAATGTTACAGAGACCTTTATGAGTCTTTTGAAGTGAAAGTGTTTCTCAGGTAAATACATGTGTTTTAGGTGTTTATTATTACAGTATGCTCTGAAACTGTCTCCATACCATGTTTCTGGATGACTGGATTGGAACAAATCTTATTTAAATCCAGCATGTCACTATCATGTTATTGCAGAGTACCCAAAAGAAAGTGATTCATAAGATATATTTTAAGTAGTCCACATTTCACGATTCAGTTACGTGTTGTTTCTTCCTCTGCCCATATTCAATCTGTGCCCTGGGGCTGAGGTTTCACAATATTACCATGTTCCAGAAGCTTATGCCCCACACCCCCTGTTGCTCCTCTCTGATGATTTGTATACCCACTAAAACAAGGTGGGTCATGTTTTGGGCAAAATTTCTTCAGTAAATAACCTTTGAACTCCAAATAGTTTGCAAAGTAATTTGAATTACATTTGTAAATAGATAATTTAAAAGCTTAGATTGTAGTGCTACAATATGGATTATGAAGGCTTTCTCTTACCGGCTTTCTATGTATCCATTGTAGGATGAATTCCAAAGCATTACCATGACTGCAATCTAGTATGTGCTTTTTGCAGCAACTTTAAAAGCCAAGACATCATTCATTCACTTGGGTTTTCACAAATAGCGGTCTCCCATCGATCCTTGGAATTAAATACAAAATGCAGGCTAAACTGAATTTTGGCTTTAATATTGAATGAACTTAAAGAATAATGGTTTTCTGTTATGAATTTCTACTGGTACATTTTTATTCGCATGTAAATGGTCGAGATTCAATTTCATAATTGAATATTTTTTGCCTGTGTCATACAATCACAGCAAGGGACCATGAGGTAGCCATGGAAAGTAAGCGCTCTGCTGCTTTCTCAGCAGCTCTTGGAGCTGCAGAAACGGTGATAACCAAAGCTTTGAGGAAGCACTAGCTGGATTTCACATATGTCAATTTAACACTTTAGTGAATTTCCTCTGGAGTGTCTGTAGTTGCATGTTCCTCTGAACAGCAGTAAGTCTAGATTTACAAAAACAAAATAAAACCAAACAAACCCACAAAACCTAGTCTTGGTTTAAAAACTGGGCTCCATCCATGCAAATAGATGCTCTACATTCTTCCTAAAATTGTGCTGCCATACATATCTAATGGGTCACAGCATGTTACCAGGTCATTTCTTCAAACCTCTGTAAATGAGTAATTGAAGTCAATGTCAACAGCTATAGAACAAACTTACAGACATGCATTTGAGAAGGAGTCATAACTTTCCACCACGTAAGGTCAGTCCCAGCTTCTGAGTGAGGCATCAGGACACATGGCAAAGAGTTTAAGAATGAGATCTGGGCAAAGATGTATCAATGGACATTCTCATCAAATACTCAAAAAGTAGGAAAAAAATACCTCCCAGAATATGTATTAAAGCAATGAGCCATCCAAGCTCTTTCTGTATCTTGATTTCTTGCATATATTCATATTTATCAGGCATATTCCACTCACAGTAAAACTATTACATTTTACTATGGATTTGTGAAGTGGATTTAAAAAAAAGTCATATATACTATTTTTGATGATATTAATAATGTTCAGTGCAGCTGCCTGATGGCACTAGACAAGATGATCCAGTGCCTTACACCAAGTATGTTGCAGCAAATTTGCCAGTATGTCTTCATGAGGCCTGTGTCCCTCTATATTCAAGATTATCTCAGAATCACTTGGTGACAGTGAAAGAATGAAAGGAAAGCTTTCCATTTATTTCAGCTCTTAATCATGTATAACACAACCTCTTCTATAGTGTTGTCCCTTATTCAGCCTTGTCCTTTCAGATGTCCATTCATAAAAAAATTGAAAATTAGTTATCTTCAAATGCAGCCTGTCATTTATGAAAAACCTCACCACAGAGTTTGTTTGATAGAAAAAAGGGGTGTTGGATCATCTTTTGAGGGTTAAATTTGTTGTGACTGTCTCACAGCCTTTGTGTCTCCATGTGGTTGATGATCTCCATGCCTAGTCTCAGCCATAAGCTAGACATCATCATCGTTCTCAGTCCCATTTATGGGTTTAGAGCAAGTACATTTATTACTATACAACTTGGCAGGAAATTCAAAGGCAAGGTGGATGAAAACTGTAAGCCACAGAAACATACATACTGCCAGCTCCGACTCCAAAGGAAAGCACTAAAGCCGCAGCTTCCATCCAAGCAGTGTCAAACCCATGGAAGACATAACATTAAGCTGGCTCTGCCTGAGGGTGAAGGGAAGAGTGAGAGGGAAAGAAAATCATCAAGAGAGAGCTGATCCCTCTGATCCCATCACCCAGGACAGAGTTGGCCCTCAAGACTGTCCCCCAAGCTGCAGATGCAAAAGGCAGAAAAACCCTGACAAGGTTTTTAGGACAGTGACAAGTCAGCCAAAACCCAAAAGATCCTGTTAGATATGAGTTTGCTGTGATTAGATTAAGTGTTCTCTTTCTGTAATTTCTTCCCTTACCTCTTTTATAAACATTTGTAACTGTGTTGCCTATATTGGATGCTGTAAATACTTCTAGTGGCACTCTTCCCAAAACTTCCCTTTAATTTAAACCAGGCTAAGGTAGCTGGGTAAGATCAAAGTGGTTTTCGTCAAGACTGGTAAATTAAAAAACATGAGTACTAAGAAACTCTATCATATACCCAGCTCCCCAACATACTTCTGCAGAGTCAAAGGGTAAAGAACCTTCCCTGACAGAAACTACATCAGCTGACTTCTGATGACTTGGCCCTGCAGGGAGGGAAGAAGCAATCCTAAGAACACAGCCTTCTCTGGCACACAAGGAGCTGGTGGGAAGCAGTCCGGAGCACAAGGAAGGACCCTACAGGAAGTATGGGAGACTTTTCTAAAGCAAAAGCATTTTTATTTTCAGTGCATGCACATGGCAGACAACATTAGACAGCTTTGGCAGACTGACCATGCTTTCTAACACTTTCATAAGTCACACGTCTCTCTTTATTTGCAAAATCAACCATGGAAAATCTAAGTGCAGCTGAATAAAACCTGGGAAAGTTTTGAATGTGCAAAACTGTGGTTTCACAGCTCAGCCTTAATATCAAGGCGTTTTGTGTCAGAGTGGCATGATATCATTTCAGTATCATTTTTTTTTCTGTTAAGGTTCCAAATAGGGATTTCAAGTTAAAAAAAACCCCTCTGTATGGTTGTGTTCAGTCTCTACTTTGGATTCATGCGAACAGTTATTATCCTAGGGGACCTTTAGTTCTGTCTTTAAGAAAGTGCAAAATTTTTGACCACAGGATTAAGTTTTGGTGTATATTCAAGACAGCATACTCCATCTAAACTAGGATTCTCAAGACAGTATCACAATACAAAGATCATTGTTACTTAAAATCTTCCTTTTGCCTTAAGAACTAGTGGAGGCTGAGCCTTGTGCAAAGTGCCACACCAAGAGAACAGCAGACTGGCTCCACAGAAGGAGCTTATTGTACGAAGAGAGACCTAGTGGTGGGAAACACAAAAGTCAGTGGAAAGCACAACATACACATAACAGTATGTTGTTGGCATTGGAACAGGGGATTGGCCAGAACGTTTAGGCAATGAAAGGCAGAAAGCTGCTGTAAAATGTGGTAGCCAAAGGAGTAAGAGTGAACTGACTCAGACTTGAAGAAGCTGAGCTAAAGAGAGTGGGAGGACAGACACAAAGAGGCAAACAGCATGGCTAGTTGAAGTCCAGGCAAAACTCTCTAGAGCTCTCTGAGTGCCCAAAGTCCCAGGCTGTGGCTGGCTACAGTCTCTGGCCAGTTTCTCTGCAGGTTTCCCCATGGGCCACATAGCAGAGTGGGAGGATGAGGCATCTGGGCAGGGTCCTCCCCTGCACACTTCTGGGTTCAGAAGGTTGTTGGCAAGCCCCATCTTTCCCCTTCCCCTCCGTGCAGCAGGACTGGTTTTGGCTGCCTTCACAGCTGCAGCTGTTCCTACCAGCTGGAATCAACCGACCTGGCCCTGTTCCAGCTCAAAAGCAATTACATTCTTGCAAGTGGATATTGCAACTTCCTGTCCTAAACAATCATGTACTGTTCCTCTGTACTTTTAACCAGCTGCTGCCTTCTACTCAGAGATGGCTGCAGGCACAGAGGTGGGACCCTGGAAGAAAGGTGATGGTGTATCAAGAGATCATTCCTGTATAAGTTCACCTGCAGTTTAGAAAGGTCAGGGAGTACTTCCTGACAGCCCTGCATTCCTATGGGTAGCACTCTGCTCCAGCAACTTCTGAGTTATGAAGAATAATATGATGTGGGTTAGACACTGCAGCAGGAGAGTGCATTTTCTTGTCCCAAGTCTTCCAGGAGAAATCTTCCTCTATGCTTGAACTTCATAAAATAAGGCATCTCCAGGAGTTGGTGCAAGAACTCCCTTGCCTTTGCCAAGTATTTAAAACCCGAACTTGGTCCACAACACCTGAAAAAGACTTTAGTAAAACATCTTAGTGCAAAATGTGTTGAAAGCATCCAAATGATAAGCAGGATTACTGGTCCCAAACTTACAAACATACTTTTCTGTAGTCTTCTAAAACTCTTCCCCTCAATCTCCAGCTTCTACATTGTGTGCACAGGAGAAGAGGAGATATGTATATTTCCATACCAGGTAAGAACCAGCATCTGCCCAAGCAAAGATCACTGCATATTGTTCCTTTCTAACTTTGCCACTTTAGAAGTGATAGTAGTGATCTCTGAAGTGATAGTAAGAACTTGCATTTCTGTAACTTTTTCCACATCTGAGTTTTTTCAGAGGCGTGGATTAGTTATCTACTCCTAAGAGAAAGGTGCATACACATTCCTTAATGTAAGCACAGCACAGAATAGCACAGAGAGGGCAAAGTACCGTGAAAGACAGAATAAACATATGGGAAAGCTGGGAACCAGACTCCCAAGTAAGAGGCTGTGACATGCTGTAAAAGGTCAGAAGGATTTTGGGGATAGAAATTCCTACTCAGATAGGCACCATCTCTTGTAACAAGCAGTAGATCCACACCAGCTAGTCAGGACAGTTAAACCCCTCACTTCATCGCAGAATAATTGCCTACACATTTGGTGATGGAGGGCTTTTAAACATTGCTGATTCCTACCTCCTTAGTTCCTACTGCCTAAACCTTTCTGTCTGTAACTAGTGGGCTGGTGATGTGCCTGTGAATTACTTCTACTCCCGTGTCAGTGAGTCAAGGTAAATCACGCAGAGCCCCACCAAATGACTGCACAGGAGTCCTGCCATAAGTCCATCACAACTTGGGAAAATACCCTATCATCTTGCCATCATTATTCTGTCAGGCTCTGCTTGCAAGATACTGCTAAGCACTAGGACATTTCATGGTAACAAACAATGTGTTTAGTCATGGTGCAAATACCAAGTATTCTATTAACAGAACAGTCCCTTAATATGACTAAAAAAGTCTGATACATATTCTGAAGAAACTGCAGTTAACAACATTATTTCCCATGTGTTTTAATAGGACAATATCAAGTGATGCACTGATAAAATCAGCATTTTGAAAAAAAAAAATTAACCAGCAGTCACATGATCTTTCCACCTAGTGTTTTAGATTTGTGATAGGCTCTGTCTTGGCAGGCAGCCAGGCAGTCCTAAATATAGTGTAAAACCAAATATTTAAGTGTAAGTCTGAGCAGACAGGGGGTTTTGGTTAGTTTGGAAGGTTTTTTATTGGTTTGTGTTTTTTTTAACACATTCCTTTCTAGTGCTACAAAGTCTGCTGCAGATGCATCAATTGATAAATATTTCTCCTCCAAAGGAAGTATTATATGCCCTGGATTCCCAAGGCAATGCTACAGGAGAGCAAATACTAAGTACTATGACATATGGGTTTGAGTGCTGTAATTTATAAAAATGTCTCAAAGTGTTGTACAGAGCAGAAAAGCACACAGATAAACCACAGAAACATATACATTAGGTACATTGTATTTTCAGCATGTGCTGTCTGCCAGTTTGTAACATATACACCTGCACAGGGGAATACTAGAAAGCAGTACATTCAGCAATATTTATTAGCTATTGTATCACAAAACTGTCTTTATCTACATGTATCACTTCAACATTCTGCTTTGCACAACTGTACTCTATTACCCAGTTATCTCACCTGTATGACATTACCTGGGTAAGGTCAGTAGAGTGAAACAGGGCCACCAAAAAAAAGCATTTAAACTACTTTTTATTAAATTTTTTACTAAATTTTTACTGAGTTTCCACAGGTCCTCTCACAACATCCTAATCTCACA
>JAWWLZ010000094.1:58711514-58734042 GCA_035041345.1 Poliocrania exsul
AGAGGATATATAAGGACTCCCTGAAGCAATACCTCAGCCTTGGCCATATTGACTGCCACCAGTGGTCCACTCTGGCCTCCAATCAAGATTCATGGAGACACACCATTTACGACACTGCTGCTTCCTTTTAGAATGCACGCAGAGACAGTCTTGAGGAAAAAAAGACAACCTAGAGAGAGCTATTCCTCACCAATGTCGCCTAAGGAGACCTTCTGCTGTGTCTTTTGTGACTGGACTTGCCTATCCCACATTTACCTTTTTAGCCACCAGCACGCTTGCAGAAAGTGTGGGTAGTGCCCTTCTCAAATCTTCTTTCGCGAAGCCTTGCCATGATGATTGCTACAAAAGAGACAAATGGGTCATCAGGACATATCCTAAGAGAGGTTGTTTGGGGCCAGCTGCTGAAGAAGAAAGGTTGAGAAAAAGGATGTTTCTTCTCATGCTGCTGGTTCACAGTGTTACCTGTATGGGATTGCCAAGTTATGGACTACTTTTAAATAACTGTCAGGCACCTAATGTACTAAGTGCTTAGACTTGCAACAGCAACCGGACCTTTGAGTTCTTTTATATTACTGACTGTCTAACATAATTGACAGTGGTGCTGCTAGAAAGCAAGGCAACATTCAGACTTTAGGTGACTTTCAAAGCAATCTAAAACACAGGGGTAAACAGGCCTATGCTACACCTTAGCATTTGTGTACTTACATCCTTACCATGCAATATCCTTGTAGCACATTGTTTTAACCCAAACACACAAGACCGAAAGGCCAGGAGCAGTACTAGCAAGAGTAAGAGGTAAAAAAAAAGGAAATGATTGGTGGAAATTGAGTGGCTTCAAACAAGTTGCTTAGTGACAGAAGGCCTAATAGCAGCTAAAGAAACAAATTGCAATTGGAAGCTAGCAGGGCAAATATTTGAACCCAGTACCATTACTCACTAGGGAATTCAAAATATATTATCTGTAATTCTAGTTTTCTTTAACAAAACTCTTTCACTTGAATATCTTCGGGAAAAAAGATAAAGAGACAGAAAAATGTAGCTCATCCCCACTGGTTTTTACATCACACCTCATATCTGGAGTTGTTATATTCAATACTTCCCTCATTCTATCTAGGAAGTCAAATATGAGGCTATGAGGGAAGGGGATTATATGGTTTTAAATCATTCCCCTTACATGCTTGAGGTGATTAATGTGACAGCTGTGCACTGAAGTCCACATATTTACTTAGAAAAATGCATCTTCCAGAGCAATGTGATTAAGTAATAGAAATTCAATTCAGGTAGATTTTCCAGTTTCCCTTAGTGACCTCTGAACAAGAATGCTTGTCTGTAGACAACAAATTGAATTAGGACATTTACTGGAAGTGGTAGATGACCTGCTCCATTAAGTCAGTTGACATTCTATTGTAATCTCTGACTGAAAGGACTATTCGTGGAATTTTGCTTTCACTTCAGGTTTTTTTGCTTAATTTTCTGAGGTATGTTATATGTTCTTTCTATAGGAAGGTTATGCTGCTAGGATTTTTTTGTATGAAACACAGACAGCTGGTGTTTGCCATTATCAAATTTTAGTATTGTCTTCTCAGACAAACCTTAATTTAAGGTGCATTTTTCTAACATAGAAACAGTAGATTCTGTATCTAGGAGTCACCTACATAAAACTCCATTTGTCAGCAGCACTCTGCAGTGGGACTGCCATGATTTGATATCTTCTTCATTATCTTCACTACCAATATTCTCTGACATAATTAACTAGCATCTTAATCTGGCAATATGGTATGGAACTCCAACATGTTTTGATTTCATATAGTGCAAAAGACATTTGTAATGTCTCGTTTCCTAGAACATTAAACAGCAATTCATTTGAACTAAGCCCATAAAATTAGGCTAAATAACAGGATACAGATTGCTTTTAGAGCTACAGTATAATACTCTTGATTTACATAACTCCATAATGTGTGTGAAGCTCTTTCTGTCAAACCCATGACCATGTGGTCAGTACAATTGTATCACCCAGAAATGTATAAAACATATATAGAGAAATTAGTACAAGAGATTGGGGTTGGCACTGTACCAGCCTGCTGTGGTTAGAAAACACATTGCATGGCCTTTTTGAAAAGGAAGAGCACTAAAAACCTTCAGTGTGATTTACTTTTTTATGCCTTTTTTTTTCTTCAAACTGGCAGTATCAGTCTTTTTAAAGCAAATCCTTGTTTGTCCACTATTTGATACATTCTTTTTGCTTTATCAAATAAATAGAAAGTGCTAACATTTCAACCATGTTTCTTGGCATGTCATAGATTATTCTTGTGAATTTGACATATCACTTGACTTCAGGGACTGGTTGAAGGACATTAAAATAAAAAACCAAAACAAACAAAACAAGATAGAGCAAAACCCCAGAAACAACAACCAAATAAAAAAAACCCAAAAAATAAAAGCCACCAAAAAATCCTAACTAAAATATCTATGTATCCTGGCCAATATTCTGATAGAAAGTAACACACTGGAGTTTTATCAACAAATTAAAATTGCTTCCTACATTAGGGCTCAGCATATTTGACATATCCTATGCGTGTCTTTTTGGATGCTTATATTGTTTCCTTTCTTTCCCTTGGATGTAAGAAAAAATCCCCTCAACTGTGAGTTTTCTTACAGATTAATTCATTAGGTCACTTACCCTGCCTTTCTTTCTGCTATTCTGATTGCCATAAATGTAGTTCCTTCCTTGAGGAGTGGCTTTGAAGGCCCAAGAGCATTATCCTATCACCAAATCATGCAAGGAGCAGGGGTCTCACTGACTCAGATGCCTGCGAGTGGTATCTTGGAGGAAGCCCAACAAGAGCAAAATGAAGGTCTCTGGGATAACTCTCTGCTTGTTCAAAGAACAGTTGGGAGTGCTGTCAAAAGTTACTCAAGGACATCCACATCATTAGATTAGCCAAACTACCCTGTTTTATATAACTTGGTTTTATATCCATCTAAGAGTTTTGTTTCAATACTTCAAAAGGATATTATGTCTCAGGAAATTAACAGGTTTCTCTGCATCCTCATGATACCTCCTCCCTACCTACAATTTCTGCAAATCTGTGCCCATGCAGAATGGGCATATGAAATATTAGTGGGCTGCTCTTAAAAACTTCAATGAGAGATCTGACAGAGAAATAGAATCTGCTTTGTCTTGCAGATTCCTGATGATCCTTCTAGCACAATTCATTTACAAATTTTCCAAAATCAACTGGTTTATTCACATGTTTGGGATTAATTAAGTGCTTGAAAATTTACCAAGACTGGTTATTTGGATCTTAGGGGTTTGAGCTTTTTTTGCAAAGCAACACTTAAAGTTTGTACTTTTCTCCCATAATTCTACAGTTTTTCATACTAGAAATATGAAAACTTTGGGGATTGCATTTCTAATTATTGCACAAATTTGGCATGAACTGCACACAGAAAATCTGATACAATTGCTATTCATTATTCTAGGAATCCTAAATGCTGATGTAATATAGGAATGTACAGGTTTTTTCATGGGGAGGGGATGTGAGAGGAGGAAGAGGGCTTAACCTCACAATATATAAAACCAAGGCTGACTTCTAGATCTATAGGGAATTTAAAGGATGTCTTCACTAAAAGCAGATGCGTGCATACATAGGTTTACACATATGTTCACACACAGTCAAGCTTGCTGCAGGACCTAAAGGAATAGGATTGAATTTGGATAAGAGTCATGTTCTAATCAATGGGGAACTGGTCATTCAGGCAGAAATGTCAAAGGTGCTGACTATGGTCCAAACCACATGGCTGTGTTTGGTTGGCTGTGGAAACTGAAGAGATTAACCATATTAGTCAAAAGTGTTCTCAGGTCAAGAGAGATTAACCTTTTGTAAAACCTAAAAGTGGAGGACAGCATTCCCATATCAGTTACTAGGGAATGTATTAGGCTGTTGTGCCATAGAATCATAGAATGATTCAGGTTGGAAGGAACTTAAGATCATGTAGTTCCAACTGCCCTGTCACGGCCAGAGACATCTTCCACTAAACCAAGTTGCTCAGTGACCCATCCAGCTTCATCTTGGACATCATCAGGGATGAGACGTTCACAACTTCTCCAGGCAACCTGTTCAAGAGCCTCACCACCCTTACAATGAAGAATTTCTCCCTGATATCTATTCTAAATCTGCCCTCTTTCTGTTTGAAGCTATTACCCCTTGTCTTATTGTTCCATGTCCTTGTAAAAAGTTCCTCTCCAGCTTTATTGCAGGCTTCCTTTAGGTACTGGAAGGTGCTATAAACCCTTCCTGGAACATTCGCATCTCCAGGCTAAACAGCCTCAACTTCCTCTGCCTGTCTTCATAAGAGAGGGGATCCAGTCTTCTGACAATCTTCATGGTCTCCTTTGGACTCTCCAACAGGTCCACATCCTTCCTATGTTGTGGTCCCCAAAGCTGGATGCAGTATTCTAGGTGGGGTCTCAGGAAAGCAGAGTAGGATGATCACCTCCTAGTGGTCACACTACTTGTGATTCAGCCCAGAATAGAGGTGGCTGGGTGCCAGCTCTATTCCTTAAAAAGCAATTGCTCCTCTGCTCCCATGTAGCATTCACTGAACTGACTACATCTTATGAAATTACTCAATATGGACTTGAATTTACACCTCACCTATAGCTGGCAACAAAACCTCAGTAACAAAATCTCAGTCTAGCCAAACAGGCTCTCTGAATTTACCTAGTCCCTTGGACATGTTTAAAGTTGGTGCAGGTGTGTCAGTCTCTGCAGTGTAACCAATGCTGACGGGAACTGGAAGAGGTGAATACAAGGAGCCCTTTTATTAGACACCGTTTAGTCTTTATGAAGTATACACTGTACAAACAAGTACTGAGTTTACTGGTTAAGAATAAGAATAGGTTAACAGACTTCTGGGAACATTCTGTTGAATTCTGTATAAATTAAGGATTTAACTCTAAGGCCAAGAAGAGATCCAATGAAAGAAGATTCAGAAGGAGTAGGCATAAGTCAGAAGTGACAGAAATAAATTTATGACTTATACACTGGAACTAAGCAAATAACAAGAGCAGACATGTTAAAATAATCCAAAACAAAAATTAAAAAATCCCAAGGCTAAAGGCTGGACCAAGTATGCCTATAAACAGGCTGATAAATTAAGTACATGTGCTTGCTATATTTTATAGGAGGAATCTTATTTTAGAGATTAGATAACAAAAGATAGTATCTTCCCATTTGTTGTTCACACTCAGCCTCCCACCTAGAGGTGTAACAGACCTTCCCTTCCCATCAATTTCATATTTAAAGGCCCCTGATAAGCAAAAACGCCGCAAATACAACTGCTAAAAGAAACCTTTGAATTCTAATAGCAGCAAGGTATTTATTGGCAAAGTTGGAGGCAAGCCAGTTCATACTGGGCAAAAACTTGCCTAACTTGTTTATGGAAAATAAGCTGTTTTATAGTCTTAAGTTCATAGTTAACACCTTCTAATTTCCATATTAATGACTAGGCGGAATCTTGGGTGGAGCTTTCCTTTTGGCTTCGAATTTGAGTAGTGGTCTCCTAACTTCATCCCTTGGGGTGGTCTTGAAGTGTCTTCATCACTGCTGGACTTTTGCCTTTCATTTGTTTGATGACATGACCTGTAAAACTTGTAAAACCTTGGCTTCAACACTACAAAATCTTGGCTCTTTACCATTTCATCCTATTGAAATGTCTAACTTAGTTTAATGTATGACGTTTTAACTCATGGTACACTAGTCTCTATAATTACTAGACAATTTTTACCTTAACAAAGTGGCTCCAGCACTTCATGCTGTTCAGCAGCCTTGCTGTGTAAATAACATTTTGCAAAGCAGAAATAGAAATGTCACAAAACTAGGGGTTTTTTGGTCTCTTTTCTCTTTTCCCCTGTTACAGATTTGCTTTTTTTTTAACATAGAAACACATCCAAGAATGTTAATATTGAGAATATTTTGAAAATTAGAATCATTCACAGAAATAAATAATTTCAGTAAAGCCTTCATAAAATCAGTTCCTTGAGATACTTCATTTTTCTAACTGGTCTCTTGAATTTTTCTATTCCCTATTCATGTCTGTAACCTCTCATTCCCAATCCCACTGCTCTGGCATTTGAACCAGCAGAATCAGCTTCTGATGTGGTCACAGCTGCCCAGCATCTCCTGTGGACTAGAGTAACTGTGTTACTGACCAAAAGAGTTGGAGGAAAATCTGGGCCACAGTTTGACTGTTCTCAAACTTGCAGTCAGATTTTAGCCAACCCATAGGGGTTTTATGCCTAACTATCACTAATGTCATCTGAAAAACAAAAACAAAACTCAAAAAAAATTCCTTTTCAGCCTATACCTAAGGATCTACCTTATGGAGATTGTGTCTAATGAAGAAATTTATTTTTGCCTTCCATCCTAAAGAAGTCGAGAGGATCAAGCATCACTTGGGATCTTGCCAGTTGTAAGTTATGATTAATGTCTTAATAGTGTATGTTTTGAAGCTACAGGACTTAGTAGCTTAAGAGTTAGGCATCTTTTTTCCCTCTGTTAAATGTATGACAGTCATACAGGCAACTCCTCTAGGTAGCTAGGTACATCCAAAGGAAAATGTTCTCCTTTTAAGGTAGTATCTGATAGTGACTATAGAGGGAGCCTAACTACTACCTAAGCCTGAATGCCTCACTTCTGTGTAGCCTTTAGATGAGGAGATGAAGCCACTCATAGTACCTAAACACATTAGAAGCACAGCTTGAATTGGAGTGTTTAAAAATGGAGAATAGTTCATATATTATGATTTTCAGCAAAATAAAATGGCACAGATTAAGGAGAATGTAAGAACTAATAGCAAGTGATGCTTTAGCTGAAGTGGTGTCAAAGCAATCTGCCATACAGCTGTTGTGAGTGGTCCTGAAGTCAGTAGTTTCCCAAAGAAAATTAAAAAATGTAGATCAAGTCATATGCTGGTATTCATGCACAGAGAGGCTTAAACATCACAAGACTGCTCCTTTCAACAAAAGGACTGGGGGACATTCATGGCAGGTCATTGGTATCTCTGGATGAAGGAGCTTATGTGAGTGAGAGGATCTTGATTTTTCAGCTGACAGTAAAAAACTGCATAAACACACTTTCTACACCTGTAGTGACTAATGCATTTGTGATCTATGATCATCCCATAGGGGATCAGAATCAGTTGTTCTGAAGGCAAAGGTCATATCTCACCATGAATTTTGGTGAATCATAACTCACCAAAACACAGCTTGGGGGCTGAGTGATTCTGTCCTGACAGGATCACTCAGGAGAGATCAAGGAAAAGGGAGATCAAGTAAAATTCTCATTTGCATCATAGCAACTAATTTATAGTAGAACACATGCTGGCTGAGAACTACTGGAGCAGCTCAGCCAACAAATACAGGTACTTCAGGTTAGAAGGAGATGCAAGAGATGCACAGCATTTCTTAGAGGTGAACATTCTGTGTCAAATAGCTGCATTCCAGCACTGCAAGGCTTCTGGTCATAATCAGCCTGTTACCATTTTGACCTGTACTACTCTAGGGCTATGCCTCTGAGGTACTGAGTGCTACATATGAGGTCTGTGGCTAGCTGGCAATGAACTTCATCTCAGAATGGCTTTTGGTGCAAAATAGTTTTAGTGTGTTGTTGTCTCTTAAAATCAAAAAAAGAGGCAAGATTTCAGTAAGAGGCAGAAGGGCTAAGATAGAAGAGAATTAAATCCTTGACCCCTTGAAATTTTCAGCTTCAACATCCCCCAGAGATCACGTAGGAAATATTACCAGCTTGCTACACTGAACATGTTCATGACCACACAGGGCTACCCACGTTTGTGCAGCACAGTCTGCAAACTCTGTTGCTGCAGCAAAGATTATTTTCTAATATAAATAAAACAATATTCTAGGACTCCCTCCAGGGCCATTAAGCTTTCCTTTGCTCAGTTAGTTTTGGCTTTGGACAATTACAATAAAAATACATGTTAACTGTGGTTCTCCTGCTTTCTTGATCCTCTGGGAATCCTGGGGAGTATAAACGAAAATGGGGGAAAATGTTATATAAAATTCTGCATATATTTACATACATATGACATTTAAAATTGCTTTTTACATATCTTATATTCCATGTTGGCCTCTCTGTCTATTTATTGATATAGATACTAACAAAATTCACAATCAATCAAAGGCACAGCCATTGAAAACTTCCTCATCACCATGTCCCAGGTACCTGTATGTCCCCTGCATTGTTGTTTCTAGCCTTAGACAAGGGCTCCACCAGGAATTCCTCTCATGTGCCATAGCTACAACTGTAATAACAGCTAAAAGTTCCATGCTCTAAGCTGAGACCAGCTAACATGAAATGACAAGAGGTTGCTATCAAACTCACATTGCCACCAAACTGCCCCTTGAGTTAGCTTGCTCTTGTACAGACTGCTAAGCCACTCAGAGCCTGGGGGAGTTAATCAAGGTAAGAGTCATGCCTGGGGCCATTGTAACAATTTAATAGAAGATCAGGGTCCAGTGCTCTCCTACAAAGGACAACAGATCTCACAGGAATGTCACCTCTACACAACTCTTATTCTATTCATTGAATTGCAGTAGCAATATCAGTTCTTCATTGTTGTTTTGATTGTCATAAGATCAAATTGTGAATTTCTGTACCCCTGCCACTGGTGCTGTCCCTGGCCTGAGATCTCTTGTGAAACTACACTCACCTAGATCTAGGTTTCAACCTAGGTGATGTGAGTACCCAAAGCAAAGCAGGAACACCTGGACTCCAACCCTATTTGAAAGAGCAAGGCTTCCTATTTTTGTGATGGCAACTTTTCCCTTTCTTTAGTGACCAGGCTAAACCAGAACACACCACTAATACATTCTAGCTAAGTTACACATTCCAAGGCCTATCTTGTAGAGTTGCTCTTTCCTTTCTGGCAGCCAGATGCAGTTTCTAACTACAGTTTTACAGCTGGAACACTGACAAATTCCAGCTGCAGCAAAAGAACCCAAAGTGTCCAGGTCCTGTTAATGATGCTCCCACTAAAAGGGAGATCAGAAGTTCTTGTCTTGTAAGCACTCCAGTTCTTATACATTTAATGACAGTTCCTGTGCAAGCAAAAAATCACTACAGTGGTGCAGACAACCACATCTGAGAGTCTTTTACTGACTGGACTGTCTTCAAAGGGGCATGAAACTGGAAAGTGGAATCTGAACAACACTGAGATCATGCAGTCAAGCTTCTGACCTTGGCCCACATGACTCAGCTACCTGTCTGTGCACACGAGATGCACAGCCTGGCTCAGATAGAGAAGACCTGGGAATGAGCTATTTGTCCTAATGTGACAGTAGGGCACCCTGATTCAAACTCATCCGGATGAGTGAGTAAGCCATTACTGCAAAGAAATTATGTAGTTCTCACAAGGAGAGGTAGATTAACAGGTTTTTTCCCATTAGCACTGGCAACATAATATACTGCCATGCACCAGATGATCCTTACAGAAAGGACTTCAGAGGTCTATGGTAACATACACCCCCAAATACCAGATATTAGTACTACAACACAAAGTTGTGCTGTCTGTTAGCAATGACCCATGAGTAGAAGCAAACCACAGATGCAATCAGCTGAAGGCTGTGCTGGACTGGAAGTAAGCTAGAGCTTCCCAAACATATTCCATGAATAGATAAGACCACAGAAAACAAAGAACAATCCATTCATCACAAGGAAATTCATCTCAGGAATATTAACTTTCTGAGAAAATGACATACTGTGGATATTTTTATCACATACTAGAAAGCTAAATACATTTCTTAACTGAAAACAATTATTAAACATAGTAGGTTATACAAATAGATAAAAATTTCATAACCAGGTGTATCTTCACTTTCAAAAATATTCCAGTAAAATGAAAGACTTCCTTGCCAATGTAATAGGTTTTTAAGGTGCCTGCAATGCCTTGAACCACTTCAGCAGCCTGACAGTCCTGTGCCACAGGAACAGGGGAGGCAACTTTTACTGCTCAGGCTATTTCAGTGCTATTTATTTCTGTACAATGCTGAACACTGTAGCAATAGTTTCAGAGGAGCACAAATGCAATGCAGACGCAGCATTTACTACACTAAACTACAACTGAATACTGACAAGAATCTCTTGAAATCAGAATCAACCCCATCAACATCAGCAGGAAATATAATGCAGCTGGGGTCATTTCCTTGTATTTGAAAGAGAACCAATAAGGGAAATATAAAACAACAGGCAAGACATTTACTAATTATGATTGATTCCCTCCTGATACATTTCCTCCAAACCAGGTCTCAACCTGAGTGGGAAAAATCCCAGAGATACTATGTCAAGCGACATTCAAGGTCCAAACCTCCCTGAGTATCGTTGATTTTCCACCATTAACGAAGATCTACTTGAGGAACTAATGCTTCCTTATACTGAAAACTCTTGCACTACAACCAAAACTGGTCACATCATATTGCACTAAGGTCTCCGTACTGGTAAATTCAAGGGTTGTACATAGTATACAACTCTTCAAGCCTCTGACACTCTTCAATTCTTCATGAAGAAGTAACAATGATGGCAATGATGGATTGTTTGGTAATCCAAAAAGAAGACTTTTATATCAAGGACTGTAAATCATATTCACATTCTGGGAGGACATATGAGGATGGAGCCCAAAATGCTGTACATTCATGTCACTCCAGAGGTTTTGATGGCAATCAGGATTTTCCCCTTCTCCTATTCCCTATTTCACTTTTGGCAAAGAAAAATATTTCTTCTGACAAAACAGCTCTCATTTCATAACCTTTTGGCCTAAGAAAAAAAAGAGCAGAGTCAACAGCAGTTTTTCTCAAATTCAGATGTTGTACTTTAGTTTCTGAAGAGTCAGGAAAGATAGTTATTTGGCCTGGTGAGATCCTTTTCCTTCTCATGGAGATACTAACATTGATTTTAATACCTTACTGATTTATTCCTGAGGACATGAACAAATGAGAATTGCAGCTTCTAAGACCGTAAAAAAAAAACCAAAACCCCCCCAAAAACCAAGAAACCACAAAAAAAGAAAGGGTAATGTATATTTGGACCTTTTAAATATTTGCATTTCAATTAAAAATAATTCTTTGAAGATTGTGTTGAAAAACAGTATTTCAAAGCAAATGATGTTTTCAAATTGACTTTCTCAGTCTTCTGTTATAATCACTGTCAACCCTCTCTGACCAGAATTTTAAGTTACAGAAAAAATTAAAAGACTAAAAATTCCTGTAACTAGGATGATAACTTGCCACTGCTTTGATGTTCCGCTTTTCCATTCATTCCTCTCCCCACACCAGGTATTTAGGCAGTCAATTTTTTCTGTCTGACTCCTGCTCTGCTTGCTCAAGGTATAGCACAATCTCAGTTAACAATACATGCTTCTCAACATTGCAGAATGTATCTGACCTATATTTGCATCAGAAAATTCCTTGTGAACACAGACAGACAACATGAAGTTATGCTTTAATGAACAGCATTAGAAAATAACCTCTTAATGCAGGCAGAAAGATAAAGTTATTTCTCCTCTCTTCAAACACCAAAAAATGGTGGACACCTAAACAAAAAACTCAGTCTATGTTTTGAGATGCTTTGTGTTTGATCCTAACTACAAATTAAAATAAATTGGGATAGAACTAGGTTTTTGTCTTCTGTTAATCTACTCCAGTCTGCTTGCATGGGAAAGAGAGAGACAGTAAGTGGTAACAAGGTGAGTTGGATTTTACAGTCTATCCTCGTGCTTCACTTGCATCCATTTCCAGAAATGACTGCATTCTTCTGGCTATCTTAAATGCCTCCAAGTCTCTGTTGCTCCTCATGCCTGTTTAAATACCAAGACTGGAGCTGCAATCAATGAGATGAAAGACCAAAAGTCAATACAACCAACGCTTCAACATTACAATCAAAAATCAAAATGGTGTAGTACTAATTAAGGCTTGACTTTTATAGAGCAGAACTATGACCTTTAGATGGTAGGCTTTGGAACTCATCAAATGTGAATTTTCTGTGCTGAAATATATAGGATATACATATAAACCACTGAATTATGTAACAATAATTTAAAATAATATGTTTTTTACAAGAGGCACCTTTTGCTTCCTCACGAGTGGAAAGGATTGACAATCTTACAAACTTGCTTAGTCAACACAGCTAATGGAAATGATCAAACTAATGGTGTGCATGGTGTTGTAGTAGCATATGGTATTATTGGGCAGAAAGTGTTTTATTGACAGAGTAAACTGATAAACCTGGTTTTATTTAAGAAAAAAAGACAAAATCAGTCAAGACTAGTATGATTCACAACAGCAACAAAACAGTTTGGATTTGTTTTCAGTTCCATCAGAAAACAGCTTAACATAATGTTGGATTAATTTGTACTGTTGAAAGCCCTGAAAAAAACATCTTGTTCTCAAATACCCAGATAGTAGCTGTCTGTTGTAAGGAGCCCATAGAGTCAAACTACTGCAGCCTTGCAGATTTGGGTAAAGAGGTGCATATTCCTGAAAACAGAAACATATTCATCTGAAAATGACACTGTACAAAAAAACAAGGTTTAATAGCAGCAGATCCAGCCATGGAATAACTTCCTCTTCACAAAAAAAGCAAAGAAGTAAAGTAACGCAGCCTTCACCTCAGCTCGCCAGCCTTGGTATGGAGACAACAAAGCCCAGTTATTCTACATACAGTCCTAATTCTCAAGGTTTAAGTTCACAGAGGGGGCTTTCCGGGGACTCCCTTCTTATTAACACAGAAAGGTTCACTTTCATCCCGTTTCCTAATTCTATCGTTGCAAATGCATGGAGAAATGCAGAGCTGCTGCCAAGGCTGGAGGTTGTAACAGCCTTGTGTAGCAATCACCTATGTTTGAAATAGGACCCATGCCTATGAAGAAGATGGCATAAAAAACTGTAACAGCTATAACAATTCAATGTTTTGCATTTTCAAAACATAGTATAGACAAAAAAAATGGGATAATTCACTCAGTGTAAATGATAGTGCTGTATTTGGACTGGCTCTTTAAATAGAGAATGTAAAAAATGTCATGATTCATATTGCATGTATGGCCAGACTTCACGAACACAGATTTGGGCAGGGCTCTCCCCACGTGGGTGTGCCCTTCCAGCCTGTGCAGTGGATTTTTTAGGTGAGGCTCAGCGTGCGCAGAACTGCCCCCCCATTTAACTCCTCAGGTTCATCTGCCATGGCTGAGTGAGCTTGGACAGTGACACTGAAGTCCTCAGGACTAGAACCTGCAGCCCCTGGTATTCCCAGGAGGTCTCGCATCCAAGTACTAACCAGGGCTGACCCTGCTGAGGTTCCGAGATCGGATGGGATCGGGCATCAGAGTGGCATGGCCATGGCTGATCAAATTATACAGCATAAAAAATAACAACTAAGACTTTAGCTTACAAAGTATTACTTTATACACCTCAAAGGTTAGGTTGACAAAATGATCAGTCTACTGTGTGACATTTTTAGAGATTAATCTCAAATTTTAGGAAAGGAAAAAAAAAGTCAAGCGCTTATTCAGTAACTGAAGATTATTTCCTGTGTTCCAAAAGTGCTACTTGAATATAGATATGCTATTCTAAGATTTTAATTTTTCTTTATATTAGAACAGCTAATTTCAGGATTTAAACTCTGTCTTACGCAGAAGACACATAAGGGATCCCTCAGATTTTGGACTCATTATTTTATATTACATGCTGAAGTATGGCAATAGTGAAACAGAGGTGGTGATACAATCCATGCAAATTTTAAAATACTACAACAGAAATTCCTATATTAAGACCACATTATCAGTGAGTCTTCCTTTTCCTGGGTCACAGGACTCAATAATTAACATCAAGGCTCTGACACTGAGTAAAAGCCTCAGCTTTCATCTACTTCAGATGACCTCTTCAAAGCTTCATTATAAGATTTAATTGCACTGATTAACAGAGATCAGAGTCAATTAGCTATTTGCAGGCTGCACATCACATCACAAGGCACCTATGTTTGCAGTGATGCTGCATGACAGCAAACCAGATCAATGAATGTAACACAACAGTTGTGCTCTCCCCCAAACATGCATCTCCAGATTTCAGACACCTCTGCACAAACGTTGTCAAGGCTGCTACACCCAGCACAAGCTCAGCAACATTAAAACTCTTTACAAATAGAAATTACTGGCTTTTCTGAATGTAACAAGAACCTCCAAAATGCACCAAGAAAAACACCAATAAAACATCCCCAACTTATCAGTGCCCTTTTAACATTCCAAAGTGAAGGATCAAGCTTCCTGCACTGCTACTTCTTTAACTTCAGAAGACATTTAGGAGAAATAAGTAATAAAATAATTTTTCACATCACAGACACCCTTCAATCTCTCTGGGAAACGCACCTTTGCCCTAAATCTAGGCTGGACAGCAAGAGCATACACAGCACCGAGCCCTTTGCAAGCTTCCCTTCACAAATGACTGCACCATGAGTGCTGAGGCAGCATGGCCACTCATCTGCCAGTCCTGAACTTTGCAGATCATTTGTTTCTTTGAATACAGTGTAACTTTCTGTTCGCTATTAATTACAGCTCTACTACTGACTCAGCGACCAGTAGCAGAAAAAGTCTCAACATAGTATGTATAAAGCTAATATAGTGGTTCCAACTTTCAGTTGAGCCAAGACATGCCTAAATTTATGTGATCTTCATATTTCTCAATTAGAATATACACAGAAGTATAATTGCAAATCGTAATACGTACTTTGTGCTTGTACATTACAATGATGACCATTATTTAGGTACCTCCAAAATCTTGAAAGCTGACCTGAGCTTCCTTTTCCCAAGCTTTAACCATGTACAGCTAAGTCACAACTTCAGACCAAGAGAGGAGTGTCTGAAGTTGTTTGCTGTGTGCCAGCACATCCCAAGCTCAGTGCCACAATAATATAATTGCATGAATCCTGGTCTGCTCATGGTCACAGTCTTCTGCAACTGCCTGGAAAACACTGTGGAGACATGCTTTTCCTCTTTGGATGATTTCACACATTATTTCTTATTTGATCTTACGTCTATCTTGATATCTTAACTTTTTTTGGTGGGATACTGAAAGCAGGTTGCTGCAGACTTCAGAGTGCTTTTCATTTTCTTAGCTTTACATCATATAGTTCATATTCTGCATTTTAAATGCTGTATCAAGTTCTCTTCTAAGTGGACCCCACAAAAATTCTCAAACACCAGGAAAAACTCAAGATGCTGCAAAACCACCACTTCAACCAATGGGACTGAAATTTACAGTACTATTCTTCAGTGATATGCATGTGCAAATCACTTGTGTATGTTTTTAATTAATAGATAACAATAAACTAAAAAATATTTTTTCTGCTGACATTAATGTACCTGCATATCTCAATAATCATAATAAATATTAATATTGCATTAACTTATGTATTATACATAAAATTGTAAATTAAGAAATATTGACCATTATTCAGATTGAGTAAGGGATCAAAGAGATCTAGCCAAAGCAAATGAAGGGCTACATGAGGTGAGATGCCTCCAGTCACAATAATTGCACATGAATTGCTTCTGAAAGGAGTAAAGATGAAATACACATATATTTAACTGAGTTCTAAACTGCACACCAGCTTCACTACTAAGGCAGCGGCTGATGACTCCATGAAGCCTTCCAGGGTGACATTCTTTCTCTCCTACAGGTAATCACAACACCTGTTCCCACTCAGACAACTGATGAAACTACATCTTTAAAAGTAACTTGCTCTCTTGACCTCATTGTGACTGTAGGTTTATCCCTCCAAGACTTGGGAAACATTTGTATATAAATGTTTCCATTTTTGCTTTACTAACAAAGTCTTGGCCCAAGGCTGGATCACACATGTCTTTGTAGTAATCCAGAACTAACAGTAATGCAGATCATGACTATACCTCTGTCTCTCCATTTCTTAGAATTAAGCTCAAAAGAAGTGCACAGATCAATAAAGATTTCTGTTCTAGGATGCAAGATTAAAAATACCTGACTTGAGAGAAATTGAAAAATTAGAGGTCAACATATTTTTAAAGAAAAATTATTGAGGCTAAGAAAATCAAGAACATCTTTAAAAAAGGAGGGGGTAGTGGTTTGTTTGTTTGTTCAGTTGGTTGATTTTTTAAATATAAATCCACAAAAATAAAGCTTTTTGACCCCTCACCTTAAAAGAATTTAGAAAACTGAAATTATCAAAATACCTTATTAATTGCCTCTAAATCTACTGAAGTCTTTTCAGAAAAATTAAGTCTCAAAATTCTCTTTGCACAAAAGGTTCTGGGGTGGGGGCTGTTTCCTAAATATTTGTATTTGGGGTACCTGTTTGGCTTGGACATGCATGCACTTGTGCACAATCTCTCTTTTCATATCTAAAGAAAAGCCAATGACCCAGGAAATCACACCCCTGACAAGACCAGGCTCTGTGAAGACCACCATGGCATGGCAGAGAGGACAGCCAAAATACTTCTCTTTCCAGGGCTTTGCAGCTCTTCTGGGTAGCAAACATTCTCTACATGGATTTGTGTTTAGAGTCCAATAAGCCTGCCCTCTGTACTTCAGAAACATCTGCCCACTTCCCACCATGACAAGCTTCATCTCTACAAAATCAGCCAAAGCAGCAGCACTGTAGTGGGTTCTCAAAGAAGAAAAAAACAGCCAAGAAACTAAGTGGAACTTCTCCTTGGGAAAGCAGAACTACACCTTAGTGTTGATACTGACCACCACTTAAGCACAAAACTCTCTTTCTGCAAATAAAGAAAATATAGCACAAACCCAATAAGACTAGAGTATAATAAAAAGGCTTAGGGACCAAAGAAGGGATATAGGAACCCAGGGAAATAACAACAGGGTCAGAAACACCACCATAAAAATCCTACTTAGTGTCTATTTACCATCACACATATAAAACTAAATGGAAGTCAGAATCAAAATATCAATTAAATTGGAAAAGATTCTGAGATCATTGAGTTCAGCCTGTGACCGAACACCATGTCAACTACACCATGGCACTAAGAGACATATCCAGTCTTTCCTGAAACACCACCTTCAGGGACAGAGACTCCACCACTTCCTTGGGCAGCCCATTCCAATATCTAATCATACTTTCTGTGAATTTTTCCTAAAAGAGCCAAGAGACAAACTATTTTGAAAGTACAAAGCCCTCTGGAGTTCAACAAGCATTCAGATAATACCCTCAGGTGCATGGTGTGACTCTTGGGGCTGTGCTGTCAGAAGTTGGACTTCAACAACCACTGTGAGTCCCTTCCAACTCAGGATGTTATACAATTCTATGAAAAAATTGACGCTTGGTGATTATTAATTTTTTCCCCCCAGTTCAGCTGCCTGGTGAAAGAAATCAAAGATAACACAGCATTTAGGCTAACTACAGTTTCTTGGAATATTTACTCTGGGTTTTGATCATTGGACCCAGATGTCTCAGTCCACTTCTCTATTCCATCCTTATCCTGGGGAACCTAAGTAGAGATGCTTTCCCACACCCCATGAGATGGTGCTTCTCTTCTCCTGGTTGGAGCTCAGCAGAGGTGATTAGAGGAGCCAAGGAGCTGCACAACTACACCAAGTGCAATTGACTGATCCCTTCAGAAAACGTTTTTCCCCATTATTTTCTAAAATCTGGGCCAAAGACTTGTGTATTTTGCATCATTCTCAGAAATCTTAAAAATGTTCATGAGAACTTTCTTAGAAGAGTAGATTTCCATTATATGTGATTTTAAGATAAGTTAATACTACTAAAATTCAGGTGAAATTGATACTGAAAGGTATATTTAATCTTACCTTAAAAACTTCTTGAATGAATCAGATTACATTCACAAGTCAAACTCATAAATCAGCTTCCACAACTCATGTCTGTTATTTCTGCCTGAGTACAAAATCTTGCTCAATTTGCCAAAACAAAGTATTCTACATTTTACTGAGAAAAGGAAGACTTTGGAGGTTTTGGGGATAAAGAGATGGATAGAAGAACAGGAGGTCTGTTAACTGGTCTTTCTTTTCCTCAGTATTTTGATATTTTAGATATTCCTAAATATTCTCATAGCATTTCTTCTAGGCAATCAAAGGGAAATAGACAGAGGAATCAATTCTTTTTTTCTGGGTTAAAAAATAATAATTATTATAAATTGCTAAACCATTAGAAATCTCTAAGAGGAGACACATGAATAGTTTTGCCCTTAATTGCAATTGCTATAGATTAGTACTCCTGCTGGGAGTACTCCTGTTTTCCCTTTTATATTATCTGAGAGGAGCAGATTAGGTGATCAGTCCTCAAGCTTTCTCTTAATCCTCTCAAATCTCCTGTGCTTCTCAAGTTCCCCTCTCCCTTCCTAGCTGTCTTGTTTCCCTTTTATATTAAGCTGGAAAGCAGTTTCTTCAGGATGCTACTGGGTAACAATGTGATTTTTCCTATCACTAGCTGAGTTTTCAGTGGCTTTAAAAACTGGAAAACAAACAATCCTTCCTTAGAATTATGCTCCCAACACCCAAATTCCCCCCAAAAACTGAAACAATAAAAAAACATCAAAAACTTTCTTGGCATAATTAAGGGGATACTGCTCTGTTGAAAGCAGTAGTATTTGAAAATACTGGAAAAATTAAGACTGTTAAGTCCATTGTATGTAATATATAAATAAATTGCAAATAAAACATAATTAAAAAAATACTAATTCTCAGCGATAAACATGGTCTGGGATTTCCCTGATTGCTGCTAAGCTATCCCCTCCTTAATGACCTCTCTATTACACAGAAAGGAAAGAAGAGTAAAAACAAGATGAATCACACAGCTAGACAGAAGTGATTCTGCCCAGAAAGTTTTTGGCTCAACTATATATTTCTGCACTGCAACCAGTTAAAGGCAAGAAAGACACATGAACATAGGATTTCTTCTCACAGAATATTTGTGTCCAACCACTTAAGAGCATCTGTGTGTGTCATTCACATTCTGCCACATCTTGAACAAGATGAAGATGCTCTTAGAAAAGCTTAACCTTCCCAGAACAGCAGTAGAGGATGTCAGTGTCAAAGGTCATTAAGGTCTCCATATACTAAACCACAGATTTTCCTGTGTAAAATGCAAATTTGTAAGACCAGCAAAAAGACCAGAAATTATGACCAGCACAAACTTGTGGATCATGGTAAGACAACTCATTCTTTCTAAAAGTACACATCTTTTCAGCACAATAAAACTCATGCTGGATGTAAAAAGTTTAGGCCTTTATTATATTCTCAATCACCCTTACTTTTAGGTATAGGAGGTCAAAATTTTTTATGTGATGCTATATAATTCAATCCCCTTGCCACCTTCTCACTTCTTTAGAAGAATGTTCTTATCCAAACATCTGGATCTGCTGTCTTCTCTGTAATATAATAAGCAATATTTTATGGGCTGTGTGTTCCTGTAGAAATACTGTGTATGTGTGCAGTTACATACACTGTGTTGAAGGTAACAGAGAAAAGTATACTGCTTATGTTCTCTGCACCTGACTGTGTCTTATGTTTCTCATGATGAAGAACAGGGCCAGCAAGGTCTACACACATTGTAAAGGCCTGCTTAAAAACTATTCACCTCATGATCTAAACTACTTGCAATAACAGATTATCTGATTAAAGCTCCTCTAACATAAGTAGATAAATTTATCTTGCCTACAGGCACAAATGAGAGTGCATCTGCAAACTTGTAATGTTTATCTATTGGTCTCCTTCACAGCTCAATAACACACACTAAATAAGCATTTCAATAAATTCATCTGCCTTTTGTACTTCAGGAAAGGGGGGCAAAGAAGGAGTAAATGCAGACATCTCTAGTTTTCGTGTAAGCCAACAATTTAAAAAGCGTCTATTACAGCACACTTGGCTCCTGACTAACTACTCGAGAACCTGTCATATGGCATGCCAAGTTCTTTCAAATCTCTGAACAGGTTTATTATTACTGCTCTACAAAGTCTGCAACAAGTCTTGGCAGACCTACCACTCAACAAGAGGAACACTAGACCAGATGTGTTTAGAATCCAAAAGCACAAAGTTGCCATTTTCCATTTACAAGTCACCCTTAATCTTTTCAGCTAACCTTTCAAACTACAGTCTATCCAGGGTCTTGCCTACTTTAGCTAGACATACAAATGGAAATCTAATGATAGAGTTATCAGCCTAACTTTTCACAGGCCAAACCCACTTTTCTAGTACATTAATTAGTCCTTTGGTAAATGTAAGTGAAGACAAACTAAAATGACTAAATGTTGCTGGGCTGCAAAAATACAATGCACAGATATACAGTACTTCAGTTGATATTCCCTGCAGCACACTGTGGGGAGGATGTAAACACACATACACAAACACATTCGGATTAATTTTGAATGATCTTTCCTCACCTCTAGACTCCCCCTTTTCACCCCACACTCCCCACAAACATCAGGAAAAACAAAATTACCATATTAGAGGTGGCCAGGATGTCACTGATACTGACTAAATGATCAATGATAAGAAATTCAAAATACCACAATTATTAATTCTCAGATGGTCAAGTAGTATAATAATGTAATGTATTTATTAAACTGCTTTTTTAAAAAGAGTTTCTGGCTCACAGAATTGAAACAGAGAGACTTTAAGAACAAAAACTAAAAATTAAGATTCTGGAGCATACCTCTGGCAAATAATGTCAGCTTCAACATGTTCAGGACATAACTAATCAGAACAGAAAAGATTTTTTTCATGAAAGACATATGTCTACAGCCTGAGGAGGCCAAAGGCTTCTCAGAGGTTTATAAAACTAGCTATGATATGAACAATGGAAAATATCACAGTATTTCATAAACACATACTGTCTCACCTGGAATTCTTTACAAAGATGTTGTTCTCTTGAAACAGAAGCAATCAAATAACAAAGAGTATTTTAATAAATAATTAACAACGGAGGTAAAGTACTACAGCGAATGCAGATTCACAAAGGAGTGGATTAATCCCTGCAATACGTTGCCTGAAGGAATACCAAAAATTGCAATGTTTTTGGTGATGTGTGGTTGTTTGGTTTTTTGGTATTTTTGTGGTGGGTTTTGTTGTTTAGGTTTTTTTAATGGGGTTGTGTGTGTGTGACTTTCACATCATTTTGCTACAGGTTATAACAAAGGACAAAACACTAAGAATCAATGACAGAATAAAGTGTCTAAAGTGTCCAAATTTCAAAAAATGTCATTTAAATTTTTGAAGAAAGCTTACACTATAAGGAATAACCATTGAAATAGGTTTAGGTTTCATTTTAGTGAATGAAGAATCATCTATGTTGCAAATTTCTCTTTAGTTATGGAATACTTAGATTCCATAGTACTTCTCAAGTGCAAGAAACTGCATCTCATCAGAAAAAATATCATTATTAGAAAATGTGTTTTCCTGTATTTTCCATGCTACTAGTTTTTCATCAGGCATGTAAACATTATGAAACAAAAAATTTCACAAAACTGTGTGCTTCAGAAAACAGTTCAATATCATGATCAGTTCTCGGAAGCAGCTAAGAACACACCAGAGACCTTTGATTTTGTTCTTGTTTTGAAGGCGCAATGATTCTAGTAGAGTTGCTATAGCATGGTTTAGTGAGCAGAGAATTTCAAGCAACATGGATCAGTGTTAATCAATGATCAACAAACACTTTTAACTAAAGTCCTAGGAACTTCAGAAGATGTTAAAATGTTCACCAACACTCAACAACCTTTGCTGAAGGAGCCTCCCAACTTTCCTGCTTACTGCTAATTCTATTCCAAAACCATATCCACATGCCCTGTATCTTTGAGAACTTCAGCAGTGTAACATCTCAAAGCACCGATTTAGTTCTCAGTTTAGCCTGTGTGCATTGGTCAGGGAGGTAAGCTGCAATCTTAAACAGCAAGGTTTATAAAGAAGGAGCATGCTTCTACAAACTAGGAGATGCCTCCTGACCACTTCAGCAAAGATGCTAACAGGATGGTAGGAATTGGTATGCCTCATTACTGTGTAATGGTAACCCAATTTCAGGGCATTATGGAGGCATTCTATTCTTTCCTTACACAAACCAAGATGAGTTGCTCAAATGTGGACGACCTTATGGAAACACAGTTGGTGCTCTTAACAGCTCTAGTATACCTATTCTCTTCTTAATGACAAGGATCAGCAGTTGGAAAGGTCATGACTGAGACCTCCCAGGATGATGAAGAAGAGCAGCTAATCATGCCACAAGTTATGCAACTGCTGGGGTGGGGGGCGGGGAGTTCAAAAACCAAAGCAGATTGCTACAAAGACAGGCCTATGTACAACAGATAGATATCTATATAACTGTAGGGATAAATACTTACCTGTATGCACAGGAACATCAGACAGCGCCAGACACCCTTCTCCGCAGGGGAAACTCAGAACCATGAGACACCAGGCACATTATGCTCTACATGACCACCATACACCTTCCTATACACCTCCGAG
>JAWWLZ010000094.1:58737659-58775252 GCA_035041345.1 Poliocrania exsul
CCATTACACAATCAGCTCACATTCTGGCAGCATTAGGCATACTTAATCAGTCAATTATCATTGATCTTGGAAAGTGGTGCTCAAAAGTTAGCATAAGGTGCCTTTGTGAGTGGAGAGAGAAAATTTGATGCTACCACAGTGGTCAGGCTGCTGAGAACATGTGGTTGTGATGGGGTATCTAAGGGGTTGTGGGGCCCAAAGAAGTAAAAAATCAGACCTGTAGGTATGGAAGGCAGAGAGAGTGAGGAACTGAGCAAAACTGAGGGCCCACCCATAATATAGTACAAAGCACACAAGGAGAGACACAAATGCAGCAAGGGCAGAGAGAGGGAGGGAACCAGGAGTCCTGCAGGAGGGCCTGCATTGTATGGGCAATAGATCAGGATTCCATAGGTATCCTCAGTTTCTCTGTTAAGGGAACAACTTGTTATGGACACTCTTGAGAGGATATTTGTTGCAAATCTGTTTACACTAGCAGCATACCAAATTTGTGGGTTTCCTGGTATTCTCTGAATCCAAGGGTAGGTTGACCTTCTATGTCCCATTTTTTTCCTTTGTGCAAATTCAGATGTACCAACACTCAAAGCTTATGGGAAAAAGTTGGTCTTTTCAGTAAAACCAGACATTCTAACAAAGATTAGAAATGGTTTCAAAGCAAAAACTTTCTTATAGTTCCTTAGAAATCTTACTTTTATACAACTAGTTCTACCTTCTCTTCATTTTTCTGGACATGCAAACAATTTTTTTTTTTGAAGATACATAGAGGTTTTTATCTCAGAATTTTTTTTAAAAGTTAAGAATTTTTTAAAAAAGTTATGACCAAGTCAAAGTTTTTGTTTGTTTTTTTAATGGTTTCTCTTGTCAATACCGAGAAGCAGTTGCTGAGGAGAGATTCTGTTCTCAGCCCTGCCAGTGATTCCTCATGGGACCATGCCATTTAAATTTCATGCTTTCTCAGTCTAATCCATCTGTAAAATGAATGTAATAGGCAACTTCATGAAGTTGTTGGGAAGCCTCTTTAATGCCTGACAAGTATTTTGATGTCATCCCAGAGTTGTTTGAATAAGCAGAGGGTATTGTAAGTGCTTTATAACTTCTATTTCCCTTTCTTAGCACAGTCTTGGTTTTGTGCCTTTTGTTTCAACCTTGTCACAAAATACTCAAATTTCATCCTGTGGAACCTGTTTAATTTGTAGTAGATAGGGACAAGAAGTGGGTTTGTCTTTTATAGCACAGATACTGTACTATGAGTTTTTTAGGAATGTATCTCTTTCACTATTAACATCCTCTGGCATGTTACCAGATTTTAGTACTGTAAAATTTAAGGAATCTGGAATCCACATTGTCCATGTATACAGAGTTCATTTAATTAAATGAAAAATATGCTGCATTGACTATTTGTCTGTTAAAAACTATTGCTTCTCCCAGTTTTAAAAGCAACACGAAAACCAGTCGGAAGGTAGATTGAAAACAGATTCTACACAGAGTATTTGAGATTATATCCTCCAACCTTTTCCTGTGCAAATTCAACTCTGTATTAGCTACTGCAACTGACCAATCTCTAGTAAATTAAATTTTCAATAAACCCAAACAATACAGTATAATCATAGTTGAACACAGAATAATTCCACATTCTGATACCAAGAATAAAAGTAATTTTCCTGTCATATTCAACACAAAATCTGTCCCTGGCTAATGCTAAATCTGTGACAACCAGAGAAATCCAAGAAAATATGAAGTTATTACTGACATTTTCTCCTCAGTGCTTTTCAACACATCATTCTCCTAGGAAATTATTCTTTGATTTTCATTAAAAGATTTCCAGGTGTCAGGGTGAATTGAAACTTAAAACATGCAGTGAGAACAACTTTTTACTTCTTCTTTCTATGCAAGCTGGACTACAGGTTACAGCCATGAGCCTTATCAGAAGAACAGAATCTTTGCCTGTTCAGAGCACAGCTGATACGGATTAGAATAGAGGAGTATGATTTAAAGTATTAATAAAGTGGTGGGAAAGACGGGCCCTTTCCTCCAGATCTGGGAGTTCTAATCCCTTTGGGAGCAAGGCATTTAATATACTCTACATTATTCACTCCTTGCACAAAATGCCAACTTTAATGCATCCTTAAGTCTCAAAAGCTACACAGTGGTAACATAATAACTTAATATCTCCTGTACAGTCACTTTAGATAAGATGCTATACAACTACTTCTGCCTTAATTTGTTCTGCATGGTTTAATATTGAGGCAAATGGAACAGAAGAGATCAATCCTGAAAAAATGTCCTTTAGTATCTTTAAAGTACTGACCATCAGGTTAACATGAAGACATCAGAGTCTATCTCCAAATTGCCCAGATTGTCAGCCAACATGGTTTGTTAATATTTCTAATATCTCTGGGATTTCCCCAATGGTATATCTCACACAAACTGTAAGTACCAGCAAAATAACCCATTTTTCCTACCTTGGTCCACTGTATGTTCCACATATTCTGCCAAAAGTTTGATAACAGTATGGCTTAGGTTAACCAGTGTGCTAGGATCATAATTACCAACTATTTCTTTGTTTTCATTCTACACTTAAAAATTATTCTGATACAGAGAGACTTTTTTCTTCTGCAGCATGTAGCAAAGAAAGGTCCTACTGGCTGACCATGGATTCTACATCCTGAAGCTTAATAACACCAAATCCTACTCTGACATCCTCTAAGGAATGGCTCAGAACCATGGAACACATATGACACCGTCATGTTCACACTCAAATGACTTATGGATGTTACCTACATACAAAATGTAAGTCTTCTGTCCTCTGCCTACTCTCTACAAGTTTCTCCCTTTGGCTCAAATAAAAACCCAAATTGCTGCCAATATATTGTGCCAGGGCACAAGCCATATCAACTACCAAACCTGAGTGTAGAAGACATGCATGTGTGTACTGGTTTATGTATGCTTAACCTTAAATTTTTCATCAAAATATCCCTTAGGTAAATCAATTTTTGCTGCTGGTCACATAGCTGTAGAGACCATATCTGTACTGTGCAGCTCAGTTCCTGCCATGGGCTTAAATCATGGTCTAATATTTCATAAGGTTCTCTCTGCATTTTAAAGAAGAAAAAGTCTTATAAGCACACTTTCACACTCACAAAATGGTAGACTTCATGCCAGAACCACCTTCGTCTTTTTGTTTGGAATCCTAAAGTTCTACAGTAGTCAAAAGTACTCTATAAAAGAAATAGGATGTAAAAGAGACAAATTCAAGACCATGTAAGGTACAAATTAGGTCAGGGATCTGAAGACAAGTTCTGAGAAAAGGCTTTAACCACCAGACTAGTGAGCATTTCAAGGAATGTCGTCTCTCCTGTTGAAGATGTTGTGATGCAGAGTGAATGAGAACTGTGCAAATACCTAATTTGAGATGGCTTGCTGAACTGAAAGTCCACTAGACTAAAGCTAAATAATTACCTATTTTTGCATAGATAATTAAATATTCACTGGAGCAAGAGCTTGAACATAACAGTTCTTTATTTCAGACAGATCTCTGCTGACTGAGCTGTTGGCCAGAAATGCACTACACGTTCCTTTCCCTCCTATTCCAGCTGCACTTTATGTGAGAAAGGCCTGGCCACCAACCTCCTTGCAGAAAAGGATTCATGGTTAGAAATGCCAAGAAGAAAGAGCAGCACCTTCCTTCAGAATTAGCTGCTTAAGGCTCTTCAAGAGACAGAGACAGAGTAGGATGAAAGGTTTTCCCACATCCTCAGCTTCTCTGATCAGGCTGTCACTTAATGTCCCAGGATAAGATTCCTGTCCTTCCCTTGTGCTAGGCAGACATCCCTAGCTGCCTACATCGAGGCTGCAAATTCTGCCATTCTGGAAAATGACTAAAAGAGGGGCACCACAACATGAACCCAACCAGTCTGACATTGCCTCAGAGGCTGTCTGGCAGTGCAAATTTTGAACCAATTGTATTTGGGTTATGAATATAAATGGGAAAATTTTGACTGCTTCCAGACATATTTGAGATTCATCCTGAACAAAGCTAGGTTTGTAGAGATTAAATAATAGCAACATGTGGTTCCAATGCTCCACTTTGTCTAAGCATTTTTAAACCATATTTTATTACAAAATGGACACTGAAATTATAGAATTACTATCTACTCACAAGATTATTTAGCAACACTTTCACTTAAACCACTCCTGGCTAATTAAATTCCTACTGGGGGAAAAGTAAGAGGAAATAAAAAACAGACTAACAAATCAAGATAGCCTATTCTGTAACAGCCATCTTCTTCCTGTGTCAGCCAAATTCTCTGAGCTATGCTATGGACCTGTTACAGCGCTTGCAAATCCTTAATCAAACCCAAAAGTATTTGTGCAATATAAAAATGAAAATCAGGCTGAAGAAAAGTAATGTCCATGTTGTTGGGTTTTTTCATTAAAAATATAACTGATTATCTAGAATTAATTTTAACAGGTGTTCAAAACAGAAAATGTGTTTACTATTGATTGATGCATTTTTGTCATGAAAAATTCACATTTATAATGCAATATGACATTTGCTATCCGTTATTTTTATTGCACATTGTTTCACATGCACTCAACAAACCAGGCACTGTATAATCCAGAGTCATTGCCTCTACACCCACTTTTTAAGATCAGCTGAGGAGCAGGAGGCTACTGCAGGGTCTCTAAGCCAAGAAATTGCATTCACACACAGACCCACAGTCAGACTATGGACTGACTGCAAGCTGCCCATCTGGGAGTACCCAGCACCCAACTAGCACACAAGATTTGTCATTTTCCAAAGGACATTTCCAATTACACGTTCACCTTACAGAGCTTGCTTTCACTTGCTCTTACGCTGGTCTACAAAATGGCTACAGCTACCCTGTGAAAACTAAACCAGAACACCTTGTAGAAAAATATCTTTAGCTATGAAAACATAATGATATGATGCTTGCTTCTGTGAGGACTAAAAGCAGACATCCCTGTGGCACATTCCTGCAGTAGGGTCTCAATGCAAATGTATTTCAGAGCCCATCTGCCTTTCACAGAGTGCAGCAGCAGGACCAGAACCTATGACAATTTTGTGATGGTGTTTAGAGTGAATAATAGGAGAGCTGAGTAAACCAGAAAGCCCATCACCCTGAGAAAAAATTTCTGTTTTTATCCAGCAAAGCAAGCAAAAATGTCTTTCATGTGATGCATTATTTTTTCCAATAGGAGGCAAAACTACCTTAGAAGGGTTTTCAGTAGCAATAAATCCAAGCACGTTCCTGAAAGGAACACAGCTAACTGCTGAAATTTTGTTCCTCAAAGATACCAGACTGCAGCATTTCAGTCTTTTTCTAAAATACTTCATTTTCTATATGAAACAAATAGTTGAATTCTATATCATTTTACAAATAATTTCCAGACAACTGAACTCCATGAATTTGATAAAAAATTACCACATGGTGAACAGGTACCATGCACTACACTATAGGACAACAATATAGGTGTTGAGAACCTCCTGAGAGACATTTGGTTCTGTGCAGCCTCAGGCTGTTACAGTGGCATCCTGAACCTGATGTCCCCTTGGATGAATCATGTTTTACAGTAACCACAGACATCAGTGATTAAAAGGTCTGGTTCCCTCTCAGGTATATGTGGGAAACACTTACATGATCCACTGAAAAGAAACAAACAAAGGGTTTCTTGGGAAGTGAGAACCATACCTAGGGTATGCAAAGTTATTATAACCAAGTTCAACCACTATTTTTATATTTTTCTCAATTTGTGCTGAAAGGGTGTGATCATATTGCTGTGATATTTAATGTTGCTGGGGTTTTCTTGAAAGGGTACAAAAACTCTAATTTTCTAACAAAAATACTGTTTTCAAATATGAAGAGATCTAAAATGAGACCATATTGCTTATTCATGAGAGACAGATGTTATTTTTGGCTTCCTTCTTTAATGAATACCATATTATGTTCTTTATAACCTTACACCAGAAATAACATACTTGTAGCACTCATGAACTTCAAGCCATTATCAGTAAAAATGTCTATTAACATCCAGAACTTCTCTCAGTTCTCACTGCAAATGCTTTAAGCTGTCAGCTACAGTCCCTATTATGAGCTCCTTTTATTTTCTTTACCCATCAAAAGATATTCATGAGAAAGATATAATCCTTAGAAGTCAGCTAGCTGAGACTGAAAACTGCAATATTTTCCTGTTGTCTTTTTTACTGTATTGAATTACACTTGATGCCTTGCTGCATTTTTGTATTTGTGTTTTGTTTTCTGGCCTTCTAAAAGCCAAAATACTACATCCTTTTTAAAATATTGTTACACTTGTGTTTATTTTCACTGAATTGTAGAAATGCCTGCCAGTAAATATGAGCTGAAACTAATTACCATCAGTACAAAATCTCCAAGCTGAACTGGGATGCTGACAAATATGCAACAAGAAAATGAATAAAATGTTTCTCAGGAAGCAGAGATCAGTTTCACCAGCCAGTGACTACAATGAGAAATAAAACCCTGCCATATAAACAGTTATTCCTAGCATTTCATTTTTGTGTGGATAACTTTCCTCATAGAGTAAAGACCGTGGCTCAAACTGCTTGATTTAAGCCAGCTACAAAAGATTTTGTGATGCCTGAATGTCAGCTGCATGTCAGTGTGTACAATAGGATTTTTCCCACTCAATCTAACATGATGGTTTGAAACAAATGAGTCTGTTATTAGAAAGATCCTTAAAATCTGAAGTCTCGGATGTCTGTCTCGGCTTCATATATGAGAACATTGGAGTATATCTCCCAAAGACGTAAGCACAAAACCATCCTGGGCTTCCTGAGCCTGAAGTACAAATTGAGAAAGCTCAGGGGTTAGGACATGGGGAGAAAGTAAAATACGCTAAAGACCCACCACAAACTCAGGCTGTATAAACGAATTGTCTTTGAAGGTAAGAGTGAAAGTGTCCAAATTGTCACCTTTGTTCTCATAGCCTCATAAAGCCATTCTAGTAGTTGTAGATCTTGAACAATTCTTACAGCTACAAGAACCTGCTGCTCTAGGCTTCATATAGGAACTCATCAATGAGAGTGTTAAAGTCATAAGCTGATTCAAAAGCTTTACTAGGAAATATCACACTGATTAGAGACATCAAGAAATAAGAGCAACACAAGATTAAAACAAAACAATAAACTTCTGAGCAGACCATGCCTCATGTTGCACAACTGGGTTGAGGGAAAACAGAGCAGCACTTCCACTGCAGCAGGGAAAGACAAATTTCTGGCACTCCAATTCACCTCATGATTAGTCTGGCCACAGCACGAGTCAGCAAGTCACAAAGCAAAAGGGGTGTGATCAGAGCAGATTGTGTGCTGTTACTGTTCCTTCAACAGCTGATGCTCTGTTGAAATAACAAAAATGTGCCCACCAACGGACTTCTTGTCAGGGCAAATGGAGTTGCTAGACATGTGGAGCACACCTGGAGAGAGAAGCCATCTGCAAAGACTCATAGCAGACCACATGTGACAAATTTTGGGAACAGCAAGGAGAACTTCAATTTGCACAGGCAGGTATATATTTACAGCCAGGTGCAGGATGTACCACATTTCTCCTGGGCACCTGGTTCTCTTTTTAATTTTTTTTTTTCTGAACAAAAGAATGTCCATGATGCAAGACAAAAGCTCTTCCAGCTCTGTATCTTGTCTCTGATGGTAGCCTGGTAATGGAGAAAAATAAAGGATAGCAGTAATATTTACACTTGTCATACTGTCAGTGGGAAAGGGAGTCAAATGTGAAGTCTCTGTCTTACCCTTGAGAAGTCTACATACTTAGAATAATTGACTGTCAAAAGAACACATCCCTGACTGCAGACGTGAAACCCAGAAGGGAAAGTAAAGTATTACTGGCAGGAACAAACAGAGCTCACTGGTTAAAGCTGCAGTCAAGTGACTTTAATGCAGCTGAAGAGAAGACAATTTATGATGTTTAGACTACACCAGTGCTGGCATTGACAAATAGTCTGAGTAGGCCAAAAAAACACTCCAAAACCTGGGTAAATTTAAATATGTCTGCACATACACATAAAGGGTTGTGAATGTTTTATTTTAATTCCTTTGTTTCCTTTTTTGGTATTTCATACACAGTATAATTCACCCCCCTGACCACTGACCTGGCAATTTAAATAATAAAATGCACCAAAATGCTTTGAAGTTGTAATGTCAATGAAAAGTGCTCATAAAATGTCTTCAACTTTTACTATTGTTTGTGTTGTTTTATCTCAAAAATCATCAAATTGCCTTTTTCAGATGCCTTGAGATTTCCTCATGTTTCCTGCACTCAGCTTCTGATGGTCGTGTTTTATCGGGGGGGGGAACCAAAACAAAACTTTTATAGTTCCATTAAAATTAGATAAAAGTCAGAAATGTAGGGTTACAGTATGCTGGTACAAAAAAGTTTTAGTCTCGTAAAAGGGAAAAACAACACATTTCTGTAGGACGCTGCCAAGAAAGAGATAGACACTGAACAGGGAACACCAGTATTGCTCCTTACCAGTGCTGATTTGCATCGGAGGAGCATTTGTCCACCAGGTTTTTTTCCTATTACATATTTTCCTTTTATCCTAGAGTTCAGAATGTCTGAGGGAAAAATGCAAGGTGTGGGAGCCAAAACACTGTCTGGAGAGCTGGCAACTTCTTAAAACATTTCATTACACTGTCTTCACTTGGGAGACTGGGGATAAAATTCTTCCCTGGTTGACTGAGCTGATGCAAGGATTAATCTATCAATATTTTAAGCATTTTCAAAAGGAAGAGTTCCATACAGATTACAGACCTGCAGAAATCCAGTTCCTCAGCCTATGTCTTATTTCTTGGCTTATATTATGTATGTAGTGTAATAGAGCTGCTCTGCAAACTTAGATGACTGCATATCAGCAAGCCCCATAGTGTGATGGAAATACTTTGTTAGGAACCTCTGGGAGACCTGTTTTAAATAGACCAGGCTGTAAAAGATGAGAGAACAGCTTCAGTACAGACAGATTCTGCACACAGTTAGGCACTTAATTCTCAGTCAATTCAGGAAAATGGGGATTATGTTTACATGGTACAATAGTGAACGAGATAGAGAGATGAAAGTTAGAGCTGAATATGCTAGCACATACTCACAGAATGGAGTAAAGCTGCGCAGAAACCATACTTGGACCCTCAAACCAGACATCTCCTCAGCGTGTCATGGGCCTGGTACTGATTAGACTGACTGTGAGGATTGCAGCCAAAAGACATTGTATCATAGCAGCCGTGTTGCTTCTGATTGCAAAGTTTCCTTAGTTGTTGGATACTTCTTTCACTGCCTGAAGCACTTAAAAGTTTTTACAAATGCTTCTCAACATCTCCAAAAAGAGATGTTAAAACTAAGGTTTTAACACAGGAATAGTTCTAGGGACTCCATTAATGCCAATCCCAGAACTTAAATCAGTCAAATAACCAAACATTTCACTGATACAACACAGCTGGAACCACGCATGTGGTAGGAAGAACAGGTAATGACAGAAGATGACAAACAAAAATGGGGAAGCCAACTCAGTTTTAGGATCTTAGAGGAATTGAGGACTGTGTAAGTCAGACACCTTCATCTTTGGAGAAATATTTTTTAAGCCCAGAAGCTGACCTTGATATATATAAACAGTTACTCTAGCTAGAAATGCATCCCACAACAGCAATTTTATACCCTGGATTGCCAGCTGTCTTTTTTGTTTCATTCCTCTGACAAAAACCCTCCCTGCTCAATTTATGTTTTCATTCCTGCTCCATCCATAATTACTTCAACCATCTTCCTGCATTAACATGAACAATTATGCTGCTTCCCCTTGTAAGACTGTTTTGATATGATATAGTCAGGTCCCATGTTCCCATCAGTCATCTCTGTATCACATAGTCTCACTTCTTTTCCACACAGATCTTCATTTCCAAAACATCTATCACATTAGCTGCTCTCCTTTGGTCCCTCTCCAGCTTGTCTCGATCTCTTGTTGCCCAGACCTGAACGCAGTACTACAAATCATGTGTTGACTACTGTAAGCTAAGAAGAACACTTGCCTCACATACAAAAATGCCCTTGGACCTTCACTGAAGTACAAGAGTAGCTATTTTTCTCATTAGCACTGCAGTGTTTACCAGTTTAAATCGCCATTATCTATAATCCCCAGATAGTTCTCCATGGGTTAAATACATGTCCTAAAAGATTTCCCACATTCTATATTTATGTTTTCTAATGTGAAACATGCTATGTTTGCATTTGAAACTTCACTTGATTGACTTCAGTCTGTTTCTACAGTTATCATGAATACAGTATTTTTTAAATGTGTTCTACAAAATATTCATGACTCTCTTTAGACTATTTTTATGAAGAGCTAATAAAGAAGGTTCTGAGAAACATTTAAAACCCCATGGGTACAGAGTCCTCATACATGAGCAAGCCCTGGCAATGAAAAAACAGCAGTTACTGGATATATTTGTTTAAACTAGCCTTAGACAGAATGGATTAGAGTCTCACTATGGCAGCTACAGCTCCACCACATACCTGAGCTTTTCAGAGGGAAACTTCACACAAGCAAAAACCCAGTATGGGTACTGCATTTCTTTCCTTCATTAAGATAACCACCAAACACATAATTTAACTTGTCATGAGTCATTTGTAACAAACCCACATTACCTTCTCTTCTTTGTCTTCTTTTCCTCTGTTAAGATTTACCTCTGCACTCTGTGACTATATTATTTAAGGACATCGGTGAGTGAGAAAAAAATATATGAGATATCTTTCTTCTGGCCAAACAAACAAGTGTGTTAATTAACCTAAAGCAGTCTTTTGATCTCTTTCAGTACCTGAGGTAGCTCATGCAAAGCTACCTCCATATCTGTACACTGCATTCCAATCTGGAACACACACACAGAAGCACTTGTTATCCTTAAGCACAGACACACAACATAGGATAAAACAGATTTCTGGCAATTACTGATAGGTAACTGAGCATACCATAAAGCTGGGGGGAAAAAGACATCCTCCTTTACATGTCAAATATCATCTGTGGGGGAAAATAAGACTACAGTTAAACATACCTCCAGCTCCCCTCTCCTCCCATTATGACCACCACCATTTTAAAGACGCCACAAAATGAGGAACTTTTGGAAAGCTTTTATAGCAATTCATTCTGTATCTGCCAGCAAAGTGGTCCAGCAAAAGACAGGTTTCAGAGTGCAGACTCTTCTAAAGCACTTTTTGTATTGATGAATTTTCATTTGTTTCTGGCACAGAAGGCTAGCTATGAAACCATGCTTAAGAAGTGGAAAGAGTAATGCCACATAAAAATGAAACATATGGAAGATGCTGAAACAGAATGTGGAAAGAAGGTCCATCTACTGAAGAATTTGGGTGTGATGTAAAACTGAAGAACAAAATTCTCATATTGACAAATAAAGAGGAGAAATTATGAAAAGCTGCATCAGTAACACAAACCAGACTGTCACTAAGATCAAAGTCCAAAGTTCTAGGAGACGGATTAAAGACTTTGACAAACAACCCTTGGCAATGCTGATATGATTTACCCTGTGAATTAAACCATCCACTCTAGAATGAGGTGGACATGGCTATTGAACAAGAGACAGATGAACAAACTAAGACACTACAGCTGAAGAGAGTCTGCATAACAAATTAGTTGGGTATGCTTGAGCTTCACCATGACAAAAAAACGAGGTCACTAACAAGCAATGCAGCCTCATCAAGGTTTTTGGGGTTTCAGCCTAGACAGACATCTGCTACTAGGGATTAGGCAATATGCTGCTCACATCTTCAAAGAAAGAAAGCACCAAGAATCTTGTCTTATCCAAGAAGACGTCAGGAAGGCAGAACATTTGTCATTAGAGACAAGAGAGCCTCAGGATACAAAATAACTCTCACAAATGAACTCCTTATTTTTGAAAAACCAGCACTGCTGGTTGATTACATGCAAACTTCAATCAGATCCCATAAGGAACTAACTAAGATTGTTACAGTACACTGTTTATAAAGGGCAGTAAGAGTGAGAGAAACTGAATTGATCTAGCATAATGGTCTGACAAGGCTCTCCAAAAGCTGCACTAAAATATGCTAGAAAAAAATATGAGAATGGGACAGAAATCAGTAAGCCTAAAAGGAAGTATTGGAAGTAATTAATGAAGAATGAAATTACTGACTATTGAAACCATGCCTCTTTAGAAACCTTCCAAAAGTAGACTCTTTGGGATCAAAGAACAACTGAAAGTATGCCAGAATACACAACTTCTTTAAACCATCTTTGAACAGGAAGAGGGACCTCTGGACATTACAGCTTCCATCTGTGTCAGGAGAGCACCAAACCTCAACTCAGGTATGATTCTTTCTTTCCTGTTGCTATGTTTCCCCTGTCTACTCCTCTCCTGACTCTCTTCACACCTTGCTTCCCTCTTCTATGTCTCATTTTTTAGCCATTTGCCTCAGAAAAGTCCAAATCAGGTAGCTCCCACTGTGTCTTAGGAAGCATTGGTGTCATCCAGTGTCTTCAGAGGAAGCTAAAAGCTGTGTTGAGTGAACTACTAAGTTTGACAAGTTTTGTAGTGCCTGTGGTTTTGTTTCTCTAAGAGTCAGAAACTCAAGAGTCTGTGTTGGTTGTTTCCACACTTTTCTGCCTCTTTGGTCTGCTTATCTTGTTTTGCTTTCAGAAAGAGAATCAGATTTTAATGACAGCATAAATGTCAGATCCAGCCATAGAACTAAATTGTGTCTTCTGTTTCCCAAAATAGAAAGGTCTTAACTGTTGCATCAGAAAGACTATTACAAGGAGATTTCCTTAGACAAATTAAATCCTTCACAATTTAAGGGAAAAAGAATATTGTTGAATTACGGAGAAAAGAATCTCATTGTTTTACTTTCTAAATAATGTAGCTGTCTCTCTTTCTATCTTTTAAGGGTAAAAAGACTTTGAGAGGTTCTAAGGGATAATATCCTCAGGCTTAGGTTTCTTGGACTTTAGGACTCTCCACCCTTAGCAATGAAATACAGAATTGCCATTGATTCACACTGGTATAGTCTAAAGAGAAGTGTAGCACCAGATAAAGCTAGCTCAGCACCCCAGGGTGTTGGTATGCCACAACTAGGCAGCCCTGACTTGCAGCAGCATCAGACTAACATTCCAGAACAGGTTCACATCCGTCTGTTGCTGTATCTCTAATTATGTTCTGGCTGCTTCCAGCCCAGAGCTGGGTGCAAGATGTTCTGCAATAGCTGCAGGTCTCTGCAGAGCAGTATCAACAAGATTACGAAGTTCTTGCATTTACCTGGTGTTACCCACAACCAGCTGAAACCATAATGAGAACAAAATCTTATACTTTGTAAATATCAAGAGAGAAGAAAATGCAGGCATTTACTGACTGGACCATCATGATTGCTACAAATAAGACTCAGTTCTTGGTCTCTTCCGTGAATAAGCTAAATATTTTTGTAATCAGGAAGTTGGTTCTCTAAGGCTGTCTTTAGTTTGTGTTACCATTTAGTTCTGAATTTTTGGTCTCTTGTGATGATTTTACCCCCTATAATGAAGGAAACTCCTCAGACAGGTGGAGTACAGAATCCTTATCTCCTTTTTAACCTACAAATCTAAATCTAATCTAAAATTGTATTTCAAAGTATTAATCAATTTCTGACTATCAGGAAAACAGAAATTTTCATCTCTACTACCCTGACATCTTCTTTTGCCAGTATTCTTGTGACAATAAAGTCAACAGTCTTCCCTTCTACATACTCGTAACACATCTGTAATTAGGCCTCAGAATTAGTATCTTAAAGCTAAAGTGTTTATCAGTGTTTTGAAATGCAAGTAACTTTTCCTGTCGTATTATATTGGCTCCATCCTAAAACTGTGCACACTTTCTGCCAACTAGGGCTGAAAGTTAATGTACAAAAAAAAAATCTATGTAAATGAGCTTTATTACTTGTATCTTCTATAGAAATACAGTATAACTGTTGCGGCCAAATAATTCCCTGAATTTCCCTTTGAAATATCTCATCTACTGCCATGGATCAGTAGTCCAAAGGTTGTTACTGGTTTTGTATTTGTTTCTAAAGACTGGAATGGATACAGATTCTAATCAAAACCTCACTGAAGCTATAGAGATTTTTTCCTTTTTTGCAGTATTTCTGGAGCAATGTCATTCCTGAGGCTTTTATGCTAAGTTTTCAACTTTATACAATAGGCCAACATCGAATCTGCTGCAAATAAGTACAATTCTTATGATGTGATATTGGCAACAAAGATTTAAAACAATCCTTAACATCACACTAACCACTTAATGTGGTGCTAGGGTGTAAGCAAATATCTTCATTGGTCAGATTGAGTTTCCACAAACTTGTGAGATCCTTGTTTTCAAAACTTGTGAATCCTTTAACTTGTAAAAAATGAAAGAAACAAGGAAATCAGTTCAAGCAAAAAGCTTTCCCAAAAGAGTTTATGCAATTGTTTCTATGAAGTAGTTCAACCTACGGAGACAAGATTTAGATAGCTACTGTTGTGCAACTTCAGGAAATAAATCTAAATAACAACTCAATAAATATATTGTGTTATGAGTTGTACCACAAACTCTAAGCTATCAGAACATTTGTTTTTGAATGGAAAGCATTCCACTGATTCTTTACACATGAATAAGTAAGACCATCTCTAAATAAATAATCCTCCAAATGTTACATAAACATTAACTGGTCTAACATATGAGATGAAAGAGTGAGTAAAGATTTCAGACACTACATAACAGTGACAAGTCTCCATATTGTGAAATCTAAAAAATAGTTACCCAGTTATATAAAAAATTCAGGAAAAAGTCACAGGGATTTCTGAGATATCCTCCAAAAATGGCTGGAAACAGAATCAAAAATCTTTCTATTCTTTATTTACTATCATCTGTGTTGGACTCATTATTGCAGTAGAGACAAAAAACCAAACCAAAAATCCCCAAGGAAATATAAATATAGTCATTTTTTGAAAACAATGGAAGTATTTTAAACTTTGATCATGACTGCTTATGTGGTCACTTCGTTGATATGCTGACAGTGAGAAGAGTAGAAAAAGCGACCTTCAACTCATGGGCACCTTTGTTTTCTACTGGGTATTTATAACTTGACATTAATTAGGGGTTTCTACTGGATGTCTGAAGTAAACAGGAAAGACCAGATTTCCCTTTTTAAAAAAAATTTGACATGTTTATTCTTTTCTCTTCAATCTTTCACATATTGGAGATTAGTTAGATCAAAAAAATAATATAGACCAAGGCATTTGAATGTGGTACTGCTTTTGTCCTGTTACCAGATCTAAATTCAGTACCAGGTGTGTGCTTTGTGGTCTCTGATAGACTGAGACAAATGGACTGAAAAAATCTTCTAGACTAACCTCAGTTGTGGTTCCCCAACCCTATGGAATATAGGACTCAATTGCACAACCAGCCTCTTTTGTCCATTCTTCATTCAAATCCTCCCGTGTCTGAGGATCATGAAATACTTGTATTAATGTAGTTACTTCATTATGACCATAGATTCATAGAATCATAGAATGTGGTGAGTCGGATCATCAAGTCCAACTCCTGGTCCTCTGCAGGACACTCCAAAAATCACACTGTGTACCTTAGAGCATTGTCCAAATGCTTCTTGAATTCCATCAGGCTTGGTGCTGTAACCACTTCCTTGAGGAGCCTGTTCCAGTGCTCAGCCACTCTCTGGGTGAAAAAATCTTTCCTGATATCCAGCCTAAACCTTCTCTGACTCAGCTTCATGCTGTTACCTTGAGTCCTGTTACTGAAGAGAAAAGAGTTCTGTACTTGCACCTTCAGTTCCCCTCAAAGGAAGCTGTAACTGCAGTGAGGTTTCCCCTCAGTCTCCTTCAGGCTAAACAGACCAAGTGTCCTCAGCTGTTTCTCATAGGGCTTCCCCTTAAGGCACTCCACCATCCTCATTGCCCTCCTTTAGACACTCTCTAATGGCTTAACATCTTTTTTATATTGTGGAGCCCCAAACTGCACCCAGGACTTGAGGTGAGACCACCCCAGTGCAGAGCAGAGCAGAGCAGGACAATGCCCTCCCTTGCCTGGCCAATGATGCTGTGCCTGATGCCCCCTAGGACATGGTTGGCCCTCCTGGCTGCCAGGGCACTGCTGACTCATGTTCAACATGTTATCAACCAGGACACTCAGATCCCCTTTGGCAGCATTGCTCTCCAGCTTCTCAATTCCCCAGTCTATACACACAGCCGGGCTTGCCCCATCCCAGGTGTGGAATCCAGCATTTGCCCTTGCTAAACTTGATACAGTTGGTGATTGATCATGTCTTTAATTTGTTGAGGTCTCTCTTCAGGACCTGTCTGCCCTGGAGAGCATTGATAACTCTTCTCAATTCAGTCATGGGTGAACTTACTTAGTATCCCTTCAAGTTCTGCAGCCAAGTTTTTAGTGATGTTGAAGAGAGCTGGTATGAAGATGGAGCCCTGCAGAACCTACTAGTGACCAGTCACCAGCCTGATGTATACCCATTCATCAGAACTTTTTGTGCATGACCTGTGAGTCAGTTGCTCACCCCTCATGTAACATGGTCATTCAGCTGTGTGCTGGACCTTTGGTCCAGGAGACTCTGAGACACAGTATCAAATCTTTGCTGAAGTCCAAATAGATTGTACCTACTGACTTTCTTAGATCACCTGGGTGGGTTGCCTTGACATAGAAGGTAATCAGGTTCAACAAGCAGAATTTAAGCAATGTCAGTCAAGTGAAAAAAATAAATCTTCAGTTTCACAATTCTACTGAATAGGGATGAGATAGCACAGCAATTAAACCCCAAAAGAAATACCCCTTAGAGCTATTGGTCCCTATGTAAAGAACCTATGAAGGGAGAGCATGTGAGGTTGAGCCAGTTCACTCAGTGAAGCACCTCCACTGTCTGTCCTTCACAAATAGGTTCAGCTTTACAAAGAGCAAAGGTTGAGGGCACCTCAGAAGCAAACAGAGTAACCCAGCTCTGAGGCAAGACAACAAGCTGCTGCACAAGCTCCTCCCAGGCGGCTTACCCATAGCTTTTCACAATTTGGTAGATGACTAAGCAAAACACATGGCTCCCTCTGTCAAACCCCAAACTATTCATTAGCCTGAAGTTTGCTACAGTATAGCAGACATAGAAGGTAAGTGGAATTGTAAGAGGGAAACAAAACCAAGGAAGAAACCACTACCTTCTTCTACATTTGTTTCTTACATGTTTTGCTGGGGAAAGTAAAAGCATAGAAGATACAAGGTAGTGAAGAAAATCCAACCTCCACCCTACCTCCTACTTCGTATTAAAGATTTATTACCCTCTGGATGGAAATAAATATCTGGTTTGGATTTTAAAATGGCTTAGAGCATGAGGAGTGGCATAGTAAAGGATTAACAGTAGATACCCCATGAATTTTAATGGTTACAGAGACATAAATGGGTGCACAGTTATAAAACATGGTCTAGGGTTCTAATAATGCAAGAACCAAAGAAGAGCAATACCCAGGTTCAAATACTAGGATGTGAAATGAGGTGCTTCTGGGCCACCAAGACTGAGAAAGAATAATAAACCTTATAAGGGAAACTGGCAACCAAAGAGAGCACCAGATGAAAACAACAGTGATACACACAAGGAAAAGCAAAATGGAGGGAAAAGTTTAATGTAGTGAACATGGAATCAAAAAAGGCTACTGACAATGGTGCAAAGCAGAACTTGATGGTGCAAAACCCATTCTGAATAATTAGTCCTGGTCTATAAATCCAGTGCTGGTGCAGTTATTTATAGCTTATTAGAAACCACAGTAGATCAAGCAACTCTGGATACCTATTACAGTGTCCAGTGCAGATGTAACCTGAAAATCATTGTGCTCATCTTCACAAACAGCACTCACCCATCTGAAGAAAATATTAGGAGGCACAAGAGGGGTGGAAAATGATGACAAGTACATAGCAATGCTGTTGTATTTTGGTATGACATGCCTCCACCTGAAGTACTGTCTCACGGACTTATCTTTTTGGCTCAAAAAGACATCCAGGCATTCTATAGCCCTAGAGTGCAGCTATAATGACACCCAGGCAACCTGGCTAACAAAACAAATCAGACAATTCATTGCCCTCAAGTCTGACATAGCCTCACACAGTCCTTCTCTTTCTGGGGTCAGAAGGTCACAAACTGAAACCCCCATGCTATCCATTTTATCACATCAATAGACATTAAAATAGTTTCTAGAAAACATCCATCCTAGCACATTTCAAACATTTAACTAAATACTGCTTTACATTGAGCTAAACTTGTGAGTCCCTTAAGCAATTTTATAACATCTTGCCCTGAAAAATCCATCCTGCAAACTGGCAGCATTTCTAAATTTGGAAGCAGAAATAATAATGGCAGCATTTACATTTGTCTAATCAAATTTCTTAGTCAAGAAATCGCTGTGTTCCCTGTTGAAACAGTGGTGAAGGTCCTATCTGTCTACTGAATGCTATTGGGAACTCAAATTACCTCTTTCATCTCTGGACCCCCAAAAGCCTAGGAAAGAGGGTGTCCAGCCCAAGAGTGCCACCAGAACTGCCTGATCTCACCTTGGCATCTTGCACTGAGCATGATGTGCTCAAGCAGATGTACCCTTATCAGTACCATAAGTGAGAAAACGTGTTTCCAGAAAAAGGATACCCACTACATTTGTGGGCAACTTGTGCCAATGTTTTACCACTGTCTTTGAAAAAACTTCATTCTTATATTTAATCTAAATAACCATCTATCAGTTTAAAACCATTACCTCTTGTCCTACCACGACACGCCCTGCTAAAAAAGTTTGTTCCTGTCTTTCTTGTAGGCACCCTTCAAGTACGGAAAGGCTGCAACATCTTCCCTGAGCCTTGTCTTCTCCAGGCTGAACAATCCCAGTGCTCTCAGCCTGCCCTCATAAGAGAGGTGCTTCAGCCCCATGATCATACTTGTAGCCTCTGGACTCACTGCAACTGGTCCCTGTCCTTCTTATGTTGGGAACCCCAGAGCTGGATGCACAGCTCCAGGTGGAGTCGCACCAGAGTAGAGTAGAATCAGCTCCCTCAGCCTGCTACCTACACTGCTTTGGATGCATCCCAGGACATGGTTGGCTTTCTGGGCTGCAAGCACACACTGCAGCTCATGTCAGTCTCCTAGTATTGCCAAGTCCATCTCCTCAGGACTGCTCTTGATCCATTCATCCTCCAGCCTGCACTGTTACCCAGGGGACTGCAAATGTCCCAAGATATCCCTCCACAGGAGAACCCTACTTTTAAGTGCTGTAGCCCTGAGCAATCCATGCCTAATCCCAGAGGGAGTCAGCTGCACCTTGCATGGAGCCCTGTACATCACCATGTGCCAATACAACATGTCACAGCCGAGTGCATGGGTGTCAGTGGGGTGGTTTGCCCAGCTCAGTGTGGTGATAGTGAGGGTGGTGCCCCCACAGTACTGCCCCCACTGTGTGTGCCCTCTGTGTCCAGCCGAGGACGCTGGTGCAGGCTGTGTGTCTCTCTCAGCTCATGTTTGCTGGGTCTGGACCAACAGCAGCAGGGTATGCAGGCAGGCACTGGCCTGGGACCAGTCATCATTTTGGCAGTCACCAGGCAATGCTGTAGTTCCAGGCCCAGTATGGCACCACTGACAGCCCCTGGGAGGGTGGTCCATAAGTAGCCTCAAGGGACCAAACCAGGCTGGCTGCAAGCCCCAGAGAGTACTCAGGCACTGTCTGCACACCAAGAATCAGCCTCCAGTGAGGGTCTGCTGGGTTCCTGCATGGGGCAGCATGGGTGGGATGTTTTTCTAATACTCCAAAATGTGTTAAAAAGCCACTGCATGGCTGTTTGCCTTTTCAGTGGGAATGGGACCTGGTCAACATTCTTCATGTGCACATGGGTTTCCTGCAGTAAATCCTGTCTCTCTTCCTCCCAGTAATGGAGTCGGTATTTTATTTCTGTTGACTATCAACCTTGTTAAAGGCCTCAGGCCACACTCTCCCTTCACTTCAGGAGAGGGCTTATAGAAAACCCAAAATTAGCAGCACCAGCGGCAGGTAGAAAACAGCACTCTGCAAAGTGCAGAAATTAGGAACAGATTTGACTGACTCTCATTTCTACAGTTGCCTCCAGGTGTGGGTGGATGAGCAGAATGCCACGTGGTGATGTGAAGTTTTTGCTGTTCTTTCCTCCTTATTAAAGTCACATTCTGTCAGCCCAATCCTCAGCTCTTGGGAAAAAGTCTCATTAATTTCACTTTCAGAATATAAAGGAGCAGATAATAGCAATGCAAGACTCATTAGGGAAGTTTAAAAAAGGAACTAATTTGAAAAGCGTTTACTTCTCCACTCTGCAACATAGTTCTTAGTTGGTTTGGAGTTAGGGACAAATGAAGAAAACATTTCCAGCAGGGAAGAGGAGGTTGCAGCATACCATTAAATTTGCCTGTGTCATTCCAAAGCAAAATCTCTTGCTCAGCAACATACCGCTTACTGACGGCTTATCATAGGAATCCCCACGCATGCCTGTCCAAAGAATTTCTACAGACTTATATACATAACTATTTAAAAATGCATGTGAGGGGCTTGTGTGGTTTTCCATTTTCTGCGTCGTCTAATTAGAGCTGCAATCCTTGAGGTCAAATTATTGCAGGTAGATCCAGTAAGAGAGTTAACGCCCGCAGATTAGGCACCAAATACCTGGCCTCTAAGCATCTGGCTCCTTCTGTGAAATTCAAAACCCGGAGCTGGGTGCTAAGCCTCCCCTCACTGAGCACATGCAGAGTTAGACCACTCAGAAGGGCCATCCAAGAAAGCACATGTAGAGCAGTAGCCACTTGGAGCTGGAAATGCTAATTGCAGGAGCGTGGCCCAAATTCTTGTCCCCTCTCCAGAGCTGCGGCATCTGCCCATGTCAGAGCTCCAAATAGAGCCTGACCCTGCTCCCTCCCTCCAGCAGGCAGTTCTCGTCAGGCCTCTGTTTTCTTTCTAAAACCCAGCCGAGATGCTTGAGCAGTGTCAGCATTCATGCATACATTGTGCTCTGATGCTAGTACCACCTGCCAGAGAGAGGCTTCTCCACCAGCTGGTCAACCATATCCTGCCTCCTAGCAGAGATGCTTCATTGCACATGTCTTGGATGATGTGAATTGGATTTCTATAGCTTCCCCTGGAAATCCTAACCTTAATGATGACTCTAGCAGCAGGTCTTAGCACTTTTCGTGTGTATTCAGTTAAAATGGATGGAATTTTAGTACTTCACAGGGACTGACTTCCCATGGCCACCTACCCGATGCTACTATCCCAGACAACTATGAGCTTTCATTTACTCTTGGGAACATCAGATATATCATCCTTGCAAAGGTCTTTCTATCCGTAACTCAGGTTTCACCCAGTTGAAAACAAACGCACTCTCTCTCTGAATTTTGGCCTGCTGCATGGAAAAGTTTTTATTGATTATCTAGGACAACCCATCCAAACACACAGTGGCTTTTTTCAATTGCATCTTGCTAATTTTACAGTTTTCTCTTTTGACTACAACATACACATACCTGAACAGTAACTATCATTGCTTTTACACAGGAATATATTTTATGATATGGAACAGGATTAAGTTAGAGCTAACCTGTGATAAGGTCTGAGTTAAAAAGAAACATATATTTAGCAGTGATGGTTCATTTTAAACATATATCCTTAAAACATATCACTTCTTGTGAAAAAGTCTTTCTTTTAGCAATGAAATTAATTTCGTTCAATATTGTCTCTGAATGTGGAATAAATAATACAAGGACATGCTGATCTTTTTGCAAAATGTAAATTTCATGTCTAGCAGCTCTGCTGTCCATAGATGTTAGTGGTAAAATACTGAAATATAACTCTAACATGTATGTATGGTGATATCATATTTCTGGTTTTTTCCTTTTCTTTGAGCACCTGCACTGAAATTCCCTGTTGTAAAATCAGTTAAAGTTGGTATAACATAACAGATAATTATATTTAGGCTCAGAAGGAAAATACTGAGATTCAGATTACATGGTAGAAAATAAGAACTCCCATTAGACCTAAATCATCCAAAATAGAAGTTCACTTTTAAAGTCTTAAAGTATGAAACTGGATTACTGGGAAATGCTTTTGTGTCTGAAAATTCTACTTTAAATTTGTTAGTGTTGCTTCATTGGGAAAAAACTCTGGAAAATTAGTTGTGATTTACACCCTGCAGCATTGCTATAAATGAGTAATTCAAGAAGCTCTACAGAAACCTCAAACACATAATTTCAAAATAAGTTGCATTGAAAAGGAATTTAGCAAAATATGCCGTCGGACATGTAGCGGGAAGGTGCAGGGCACACATCTCCCAACTCCACATTACTTTCAAATCAGAATTCATACTTCACAGATAGAAGAACTGCAATCCCTGGCTATTAAAAAAAAAAAAAAAAAGTGGCAGAATGTGAAGAAAGACGTTCTTGTTCAATTTGCAATACCTAGCCCAAACGGAAAATGCCAGCAAATCTCTGAAAACTTGGGAGCATACTGAAAAAAGTCTGCCAGATTTCTGGGGCATGGACACCATAAGCTATTAGACAGACCAGCCATCCAGAGAGTGCTTACTGCCACCAACATGTGGCACCACAGCTGGGGAGAGAGACAATCTTTCCAGGACATAGAAGTTTTGTATTTTACCATGAAGGGCATAAAAATTAAAATATGTCTTACTAAAACAAGCTTACAACAGTGGAGCAAAAGAAATGGTCACACTTCAATACCTCAGCATCTATTCTGGGATAGAAGAACCCCTTTTGCCATTGTTCAATTCTCATGCCATTGTGAAAAAATGTCCAAGGCCTCCTTTCTAAGTGGCTCCCTGCTTAATTCATATCAGTTTAATGCTTTCCACTACTCATGTCTGCTAGGCTATCCTTATCTGAAGCTCCCCTTTGACTGAAATGGAATGAAAGAAGAAAGCCAAGATATGCACAGGATGCCTCTATCTGAAAAGGTAGGAGCACGTAGATAACTTTTATCACATATCCAGGCACTGAGCCAGATTTTCAATGCATGTAAACAACATAGGTTCACTGAAGCTTGTGGAGGTTTATCAGCAGGAAACTCAAAGAGCCCGCTGTCCTCTTAACTGCAGTACCAAGCCAATATTCTATGATAAAACCTGGATTCCTTAAGACAAAAATAGATTAAAACATTAAAAAAAAAAAAGAAAAAGAAAAAAGAAAGAAAGAAATCATTAAAATGAAGGTGTTGAATTCATAAGTGTCTGAAAGAAAATCAGATACCTGAAACTGCAAACTCTGTTACTGTGATGTAATCTCTTTAATGAATATTGCCTTACCTCTAGAAGTTTTAAACAAGGTAACAGGTGGTATTTCTGTGCAAATGACTATTACCAAAGTTGCAATATTTCTTTCACACAGGATGAAACTAAACAATTGATTCTTCAAAAGTAGGGTTGAATTTCTCAGGACTGCATGGCTAATTTATTAAAATCACTCTTGCACAGTTATGACATACTTCAGATAAATGAGGACAGATCTTGTGTCAAAGTACATTGATACTGCATCTTATTTCCAGAAAAGGTAGGCACTTGTGTAACTCAAACTTAAATATTGGATGTCAAATTATCACATATGCTGGCAAGATCACTAGATAGCACATATATCCATAACACAAAGGAAAACCTGTTACATGACTGTGAGCATACAAAGGTTATAAGCAAAGAGAATACATGTCAAAGTTTTATATAAAAAATATATATGAGTACCATCACTTCAAATATTTGGAAGTTAAGTCCAGTATGTCATGAATCTCTGTAAGAAATGTCAATGTAAGGATTAATGGCATGCATTATTTAATAATTCTCTGTGAATCAGGGTGGGAAAATTTTATTTCTGGCTATATTATTACTAATTTATTTCAGCATTCACAAGAGTTTCAATTAAAAGCAAAGCTGTTTTGATAGAACAATGAAAACAGCACGAGAAACCAAATTCATATCTCAGCCTGAATGGACTTGAAAGAATTGCAGCTGCTAAACTCAAATATATTTTATATTTCTGTAAGATTCTGGGTTGCCCAGAGCCTAGCATGCTTAAGCTACCTCATCATCTAAAGTAATACTTATTATATACTGTTGCCACTGTTGCAATTGTAATAACTTTAACTAAAACAGAGCAAATCTGGGTGGGAAAGCACAAATCAATTTGCAATGTACTTACACTACCTTTTCCAACTATTAGAATACTACCCAAACAGCATTCATTACCATCCCTTTCATCTATCTAATATCTGCCTGTGGAAGGTGCAGAAATAGATGCCTGAAGGTCTAGCTCACCAAGTCTCTCAATAACTTCCATTCTGGCACAGGGAAGTTTATTTATGGGCAAGGACCTCATTTGCCTTTAGGTTTTGAATGCTTCCCCCCACATATGCATGGTTGGTTAAGTCGTACTTCCAGTACACTGAAGAGCTGTAGTGTGCAATTCTGAAAAATTTATCATGTTTTCTAGTCCTCTTAAGGTACATTTTTGTTCTTATTTTCATATTAGCTTGTAAAGTTAACACCCTGGCATAATTTATAGGGACAGAGTCATTAATCACAATTTAATTTACACTTCTCTGGTCTCTTCAGTGCAAAATAAATATCAGGCTACAGAGTAAAGCACTGGACCTTTCTCACTCTCCCTCCAATTCAGTTTATACAAGATTATTTTTAATTATCATTTTTCACAGAACAAATACTTTATACTGAATAAAGATTTATGCTGTGCTTTCCTAGAATAACCTTCAAGAAGGAAAAGGTATTTCCTCCCTCACAAATCCCTTCACTCCATGCACACACAATAGTGTGCTCTGAATAGGAAGAAGAAAAATTGGAGAGGATATGATTACTTTACTAGAGAAAGCCTACTCTGCTCCCTTGCCAGCAAGACATTATAGGTCAAGTCAAGTAAGGTCAAGTGAGTTCTTTTCATGTCCAGGGTCCCTGATTTATTCTGTCAGCTGTTCACTGTCATACAGCACGACGAGTTGAGTGTGAACACTGAGATAGTGCAAAGCGACTGGACACATTGATTTAGACCAGGGTGGCTCATGTTCACTTGAAACACACACTGAGCCCTGCTGGGTGATTATGGACATCATGGGGAGTGTGAGATGAACAGGATATTAGTACACATAATTTATGTATGGGGCTTAGTTGCCTTTAAGAGTGCAGCCCCTGTCCCATGAGCTCCTCTGAGTTCTGTTATTCCCTAGCAGACAGGGAGACACAAAGGAAGTAACTGCAGAAGAGCTGGTGTGGTAAAACCCATTGCCTCTCATCTCAGGAAACATAGCCAAGGTCAGGGAGCAAAACAGAAACACAGCTAGGATCCGAAGCAATGAGTTCCTGTTTCACAGCTACCTGCCAGCTTGGTGGGGTATATTACTTCCTAGCTTGTGTGAAGCTACATTTCCAAGGACTGCAGCTCAGCATTTCCATTGGAAAGGCAGACTATAGGTGCAGATTTGAAGCGGTGGTGTCATGCAAGCAAATGCTGGCATCAAACTTGCAACATTTTTTTTCTTTAATTGGTAGATTTTTATTTTGGGCAGTACTATTATTAGAGATTAGGCATATTTGTTTATACTGACCTTTTTCAATCCTTCTTTATAAATATACATTTTCTGTGGGCAGACTGAAAAGCAGAACAGTTGTTGAAAGGGATCTGATGATTGTCAGAACATCCTGAACTTTCTTTACATCACTACTTTTTGATAGCCTCAGATTTTAAGGGCATGGTTTTCAACAGCACAGGACTCAAGGGCCTCCCTAGCAGTTGCAGCTGCAGTCATTCATCAGATATGAAGGCACCACAGTTATATGAAATAATTGTTTCACTGTCTGAAATTTCAGGTTTTTATAGGGAATGAATATGGGAAGCAGACAGGTATGTATAAGTGCATTTTTGCACATCAGCTTATGCAGAAACAGAATTTAATGCATAGTTGTTTAATTAGTGTGGTCACACTGTGTTGTGAAATATCTGAAAACTAAACTACCAAGAATTCAGGTCATAAGGAAACCTTATACATTGTGGACAAAACCATGCCTCAGAAGAATTCGTTGGTAAAAATTCATTGGCACCAGCATACACAACATTCGTCTCTGTGAAAATGTTATGAAGCAGGGTTTAAACAAGAACAGTATGGAACTATCAACTTACAGCTGTTAAATGCCACACTTTTGTCTGAATGTTGCTGATTTGGGGCAGTACAAAGGCTATGATCTTTCCACTTCCTATGATGTGCAGTGGCTTATGCAGCAAACCATTCATTACCAAAGTCTGCAGTTTTGCGTGGCCTTCCTTTGGAGCTGCAGCAGAACTCAAGGCTGGGCTGACACTTTGATAAACACACCAAGCAAGCATCTGCTCTGTGGACTAAAAGGAAAAGAGTGGATGTTAAAATAATTGTAAACAATCCAAAAAATCATGTTTTCTTCACAGACTTTGACACCATTGTAGCCAAAGGAGCTGAATACTGTGAAGTACAGCAAATGGGACCCCATGATTGTGCTGTGTCTTTCAAGCACTGCAAGTATTTCCACTGATTTCTCTTCAAAGACATCAATTTCATTTTGAATTTCAAGTTCAGAAAAGCATTTCCAGTTTCCATTTCTATTCTATTCCTGAAATGACCCACAATTCATTTCTCTCCAACAACAAACCCATAAAATAACCATGGAAATCCCTGTTTTCAGGCCTGTTTTTATTGGTTAGGACTCCAAACAGCAGAATACTCAGGCACACACATAACTTCAAGCAACTGAGTAATCCCAGCACTTTGGGCTACACCGCAGAAGACAGTGGGAGTCTTGCCATTGAATTTTATAGGAGCATTATCAGACTGTAAGTGCTTTGTTGGTTCAAGGCCAATATTTTTTCAGACTTTAGAGGAAGCCAGATTGGGCCCAATCTCTACGCAACTTCTCCTAGAAAGACCAAAATAAAAACAAATGATACTAAGCAACAGGAATGAACATAGCATACAGGAAAGGACCGCTGAACACAAGATGAGCTGAGGAAGCATTACTCATTGAAATGCCACTATAGGAGAGAGTGGTGGCAGGTTGTTTAGTTCATAATATCCTTTATGTCCAGTTTTACAGACAGATGGTTTATCCATCTTGCAAACAAGCACTTGTCTGACTGAGATCTAGAGAGGCAAATAAGCCTTCCACAGAGCCAGGGCTGTACCTTTCTCCAGCAGAAGGGACTTAGGCTGCACTGGTTAGAGAACAGGCTGTAGAAAACACTGTGTGCAGCAATCATCTTTCCCACACACCTGTAGCAGCACTGTGAGAAGCACAGACCCCAACTACAGGCACAGCAGACAACTAGTGTTCAATCTCCAGTAGATCTAACTCCTTTAATTTGTACCCACATTGGTGAGAGCAGGAAGGAAGACCATTGCTGAGTGCTGGGCCTCTCTCCTCACACCCAGCACTCTCACATCGCTGCCACAGCAACCCAAGCTGCAGTACAGAAACATCCACATCTCCCATTGACAGCAACAGGCTTTCTGGAGAAGCAGTAGCCAAGTCCTGAGCAAGCCATGTTCTAACACCTCTACAAGAGCACTTCAGGGAAGCCATTGTTTCCTTACTACAGCATTAATTGGCTTTATACAGCTCTGTTCAGACTGTTTGGTGCTACGATACTCCCCTCATATTAAGAAATTCTTCCCATATTAGATGTTATGTAGATCCATTTATCATTTGTGTGCACTGAGAGCTTGACACATTCTGTGTATGACCCACTGTACATTTTAATGTGACATCTATCCCGTGGATACATAACCATGACCGCTGACCACACAGCTTCTCTAAACCAGCTGAATATTGCTATAGCACATTCTCTCAGGTCCAAGACTGCTGACTGATTTATCTTAAATTAGGAATAAAGGATCTTATTTTTTCTATTAAGTGAGGGGCTTTTTCCCCTGTTGTGGTTTTAGACAAAACCTCCTTAGGAAAAAACTAGCAGGTATAAACTTTGGGTCTGATTCTGTTACTCCTCTAAGATTAATGCAGCCATATGTGTTGCTACTCTCGCTGAAGTCAGTATGATTATTTTTGTGGGCAAGATTTATTCTTCTAAGGCCACAAAACCCAGACCCTTGGTTTCCTGCTATATTTCCTTCACTGAGATAGTCCGTACTGGGAGAACATTTATTTACAACTCTCTTTCCATTCAACCACACAATTAGTCAACTGTTTTAGGCATCTGTGTCTTTTTATGAAACAGAATCCAACTACCAAATGCTGTGTTGTTTCAAGCCAATTGAAATCAATGCTCTACAGAGCATATGAGCAACTCAGGTCCATGAAAGGCACATACCTTGAATTGCTAACCAGCTCTGGATATACAAGAGAATGCATTTTAAATGACAATGTCACATGCAGCTTGTGAGTGAGTGATAAGCTATGCCACTGTGATGTCTCTGGAAATAAGTGCTACTGTTTTCCCTAGGCACTTCATGACCTTGTGTGTAGATCTCAGTCCATTTTCCAGGACTGTAAATAAGAGCAGTTGGAAAAGGTTTTCTGTTCACACATTTGTAGTTACAAGGGAAAACTCCTGAATGGAAGCACGGCATCCATCAGGCAAGTGCAGCAGGTGGCACAGGACAAGACTGCATTAAGCAGATCCTACAACTGGGACTTATATGGCATTTTATTATGGCAACAACGGAATATGTATTTATCAAACAAAATTAAATAGAAAAAAGTCATTCCCAAGCAGAGTAGTAAGCAGGCAAGCTTCCAGTCAGCAGTTTTACTGTTGGCAACACAAAGAAGTCACTTGCTGGGGTCACCAAACTGCTGTGAATCTGCAATTTTTTTTATCATATCATGTCATATACATCATTGCATCGTATTATTATTATAAGGAACTTTGTTTGGGCTCCTATATACTCCCAGAAGAACTCTTATCTACTCAAAAGAGACAGCGTAGTTAAGCTGAACTGCTTCATTGATTGTATTGTGAACATGTTATAAAAGTTACTTTTTTCCCCCTTATTCAGTTTCACAAGTGGTGATATTTTCTGTTCTCTTTGTTGGATTCTATTTGTATTATTCTGTTCAGAGCTATCCATACTGGATGATTAAGAAGCAAGTAAGATTACAAAGTAGTTTTTATCAGCTATGGGAGGTGTTTTTATATTGTCCATACTGGTGTGGATAGGAAAAATGCTGCCGGCATAGTATCAGGGTGCTGGTAAGAACTAACTCTATTCCTAAATTCAGGGAAGAAGTCTCGGGAAATCATAACTGCTCCACCACTTTCCCACAAGGAAAAGAAAACCCCGAAATGGAAAATGACATCTATAGGAGAACATATGTGCTAAGAATGCTGCCAAAAGTAGGAAGCACTAAGTCCTCAACACCTGTACTTACCAAAAACACTTAATGCAATTTTATTAAGAGCCCCACTATTTTGAAAGAAAAACCTCAATTCTCTTGTGTTTCCTGGAATCACCTTTAGTAACTGAAGACACATACAAAAGAAGAAAAAATAGAAGTAAAAATGGGAGACAGTATTGGCAGTTTCTGCTACTTCCTTCCTGTTATCTTTATAGATTACATTACCTCTACATTGTTCTCTATATGATCAGCTGCAGCTATGTATTTGCACTTGCAAGGCCAGACACTCCTTATCCCAGCTTGCCTGGCAGGTCCCACCCAGCACCTGAGAGGACAAGTGAAACACAGAAGGTGGGCTCATTTCAAAGGCTGCTTTTCAAGGAGCAATAATCTGTTGCTAAATTTTCAAACAAATGCCTTCTTTTTTTCACCACATTGGTGATTGCACTTGTGAGCTGTCCCACTGTCCCCTTTTAAATTCTTCCTTAAAATTTACCTTTCTAGTGGTGTCCACCAAGAGCTGACAACAGCAAAGCACTCCCCAGATGCAGCCAGATCCTCTCTCCTATACTTTTACATCACACCCTTTAAGAGTGGAGGGCTTACTCTGATGGTCAATAGAACTGAGAAATCAGGATAGCTCTTCTTTTTGCAATATCCATTTCCCTTCACTCAGCATCAAAGACTTTAATTAAACACATTATAGCCTATCAATGGCTTCTATGATTACAGAAATCTCCCTGATTACAAGAGCCCTTCCAAAGGCCACGCTGGGGAGGAAACTTCTCATACAGGAATAAGAGCAGTAAGACCAAAACCCCACACCTTTGAGATATGCTAAGCAGAGTACATAAGAGTGGACATATTTGACTGTCAGAGTTTCATATAACAAAAAGGTCATTGAATTTAATACAAGAATACCATTCCTTCTTATTAAAAAAACCTAACGAAACAAACAAACAAAAAAAAACAAACAAAAAACATAAAAAACCCAAACAAACAAAAAAACCCACAGCGGTTTTACCAGTAATTGCTTGTCCCCTGAAGTTGAAGAAGAGAAGCTTTGCCAGGAGGAGGATGAGAAATTGCAAAGATAAGCCCGAGAAAGTCTAAAAATAATGCAAAGGAAATGATAAAAAGAGAGTGTTCAAAAGGATCTTTACACTCCACAGAAAAAAGGATTTCTTTCCTGTAAACTTCTTCCTCTTTGTTGAAGTCCTTACTGGCAAGACACTGATTCCAGCCCTCTAATACAGCATGTAAAGATCATGGAGAATTATAAGACAGAAAAACTACACTGAAGAAAATGCAGAATTTAAAGCAGGAATCTAAATAGAAGTGGTTTTCCTCTGAATTTCTAGTCTGATATGTCTAAATTTTTATCATCCCATGGCATTACTAGCACTTAAAAAATGTGGCATTTTATCCCATTCTTAGTAACAGGTCAGGAAGGAGGAAAGTGCCAGTAACAACAAAAAAGAAAGGACATGTCTTTTCTCAAAACATCTGGTGTTCAGAGTTTCTTTAGGATCTCCAGCCAAAGTCACTTGCTGCACTGAGGTCTTGTTCATCAATGCCATTAGGTTTCTGATCTCTTTTGGAAAGAGAGACTGATAGTCATTTTTAATCCCCACCAAAGACATGTTTTCCTATGCAGTCTTTTTAGCTGTCAAACCCTGAGCCAGACCTTTCTATGGCAACAAAGCACAGTAGGAGTCATGCCTTCTGGAGGCTTGGAAGGGCAGGAAGAGAGATATGCCAGTGTCTCTCTATTTATACCTTTAAAGCCTATGAGGAGATTGGCAGGGCATGAGGACCATGGCCAGCTAGGAATTCCTTGCAGAGCTAGTATTGCTAGCTACTCTAAACCTAGATTTCTCTGTTTAAGCTAACTACTACTCTGTGGAAATTACAACTTGTGTGTTTTGCCAATATTTTGAAACGAACACATTAAGATATACGGGAAGCTACGGGATCATATGTCTTATTAATCAATGCAGACCACGTAGTATTTCTGATTACTTATTTAAGCAACACAAAATAATCCAATAATTGTGAAATTTCAAAAAGTTCCACATGTTCTATCCTGAAATTATCAGAAACCCATTGAACAGACTACCAAGACTGCCCACAGAAATGGACAACTAAAGGAAGGCCAGCTGTAGGCAATAAAGGCACTTATTTTATAATAACAAAATCAATTTATTATACAAGGGAAAATATTTATTTGATCTGGATCCACATAACAACTGATAAATATTTCTTGGTACGTTAAGTTTTTTCCAAATGAGTCAAACACTTATGTGCATTATTAACAAAAAACAAAAAAAAAAAAAGGTATTTGTTTCTGGAGGCCAAGAGGGAAAAAAAACCCAAAAAACCCTACCCTTTCTAAGGAGAAAAGTAGCCTTTTTAAAGCATGGCTCAACATACAGGAAAATGAAAATATATTTAATGACAAGCAAATCTGTTTGCATTATACTGACATAAGACAAAATTTGCTTCTATACCTTCCTAAACCTTCTATTCTATACCTACCTAACCTTCTATCCTATACTTACCTAACCTTCTATCTGTTAGGTAGATCACTTGAAACACTGAGAAATTTTTTTAACTTTACTTTTAGTTCACCTCCTAATTTTTTCCATGGAAAAATATGTCCTTTCAGTTTAGATTTCCAGCCAATTTTTTTGTTCCCACTTTTCTTCTTTAATGCATTCAAACCTAATTTTGCACTGTCCCATATCTGGGAGCTTGACTCAAAAAACTGCCCCAAGAGCTTTGCAGTACATCAGAACCACTGTATGTCCACACCTCAAAACAGCCTGGGGTCTGCACCCACACCATCATTCTAGTCTGCCCGCTAGAAAGAGGGAGGGCAGTGAAAGGCCCAGCCAAAGCTGGTTTAATGAATTTGTATCCACAAATTTCAGAGAACTTTGAATCAAACCCTCAACTGCAAAATACTTCTGATTTTTATTACTAACTTACATTCCTCATTTTTGTGCTCATTTTTGAGATATTCTGTGGAAAAGACTCTGTATCTCTGATCTGTTGGTTCATAAAGTTCATTTTAGCTCTCATTTTCAACCTCTGATTAAGTCTGCAGAGGTTTATTCAGGAACATAATAGTACTCTTTCTAAAGAGGATCTAGAAAAGCTGCAAGGAGATTAGTATCTTGGCCCCATGAGCAGCCATTATCCTCACGAATAGTTGAGAAACAGCTCTTGAAGTTTGGTCCTAATCATCATCCTGTTTCATGATCTGCTTTTAACAAGTCCAAAACTACTTGCTATAAATGCAAGAGTAATAACCCAGCAGTAGACAGATGGAGGCATGATCTACTCCTTATGAAAGGTCTCATTCCAGTCCATAATTGTTAGCAGAAATAATAAATAAGATGCTATTTATTGCATGATGTAACGTTTCGTCAACCTAAAACTTTTTTCTTCCCCTTTTTTCCCCAGCTTTCCAACTTCTTCTTAATTAGTACCTGGCCTTTACCATCTGCTGAAGAGAGATATGATAGCAAACACCAGATTATCTTCACAAGTATCTGATACAGCTAAATGCTTTATGTCAGAATTGCCTAAAATGTTTTTCTCTGAAGGAAACAATAAATCACAGCTCTCATTTTTCAGTACACGTTCCAAGGCAATGGTTTCCAAACTGTTTTGGACCTTGCCCCACTGTTAACTCTCAGCATTACTTACACACCATCAATCGCCATTACTGTCAAACATTTGTCCGAACTCCTCAGAAAGCATGGCTCTGTGTGCCAGCTATGAGCCACGTCCTCACAGACCACTGTTTGGGACAACCTCCTGCAAACCTGCTAAGGAACAGGTTTACATACACAGGCCATACCACAATCAGAACCAAGTCTGCTCTCACCACTTAAGTGGGAGATGTGAGACACAAGAGAATTTCTGTCCTCCCGTAAGTTCCAAATGACGACAAAGTACAAATGACAGCTTAGTGTTCAGATGAGGTCAATGATCCTCTTCTCTTCACATGCTGAAACATTAATGACAAAACGCTTTTGTTCCTGCAGAGCACAGTACAGAATCACAGAATCATGTAATCATTAAGGTTGGAAAAGATGTCTAATATCATCAAGCCTAACTATTAATCTAAGTGCCAGGTCCACCACTAAACTATCTCCCCAAGTGCCCCACCTAGATATTTTTTGAACACTATTAAGGATGACGATTTCACCACTTCCCTCAACAGCTTGTTCCAATGTCTGATCACCCTTTCAGTGAAGAAACTTTCCCTAACATCCAATCTAAACCTCCCCTGATGCAACTTGAGGCCATTTCCTCTTCTGTCCTGTCCCTGGGAGTCTAACCCCCACGTCCCTACAGCCTTCTTTCAGGTTGCTGTAGAGAGCAATAACGTCCTCCCTGAGCCTCCTTTTCTCCACATTGAACAACCCTGGTTCAGATACTCCTTATCAGACTTGTGCTACAGACTCTTTCTCAATTTCACTGCCTTTCTCTGGACATGCTTCAACTCCTCAATGTCTCTCTTGAAATGAGGTACCCAAAACTGACTGCAGGATTTGAGGTGTGGCCTCACCAGAGCCCAGTACAGGGGCACAGTCACTGTCCTGGTCCTGCTGGCCACATTAATGCTGATAAAAGTCAGGATGCCTTTGGCCTTCTTGGCCACCTAGGCACACACCAGCACTCCCCAGCCCTTTTTCCAACAGGCCACTTTTCAGCCACTCTGCCTCAAGTCTTTAGCATTGCATGGTGTTGTTGTGACCCACAAGCAAAATCTCAGAAACCAGAAAGCATCTGGTCAAAGGAGTCCATCAAGAGAGGAACACATGGATTGATGTGCATGGAAGGTATATAAAGAATACAGGTTTGTAGACCTTCCCCATATCACCCTGCATGCATACAGAGGAGCTCACGCAATATGTGCACTTTTGTTACTCAGAAGGAAGTTCCTGAATGTCTCAGACACCCTGCCAATTTTGATGCCTGTCTCAGCACTAACTCTAACTAGCTCTGTGAGGCTGTGTCCCACTCCTGCACTGTCTCCCTTTTGAAACTGCTCTTTCCCTTCATATGACAGTGCCAGCAGCTCCAAGGAGCTCAACAACAAGGCATTTGATTCCCTTGATTCAGTGACCATGAGGTTCCTGGTTGCTATCAGACACCTGGCCCTGACCTGGCTGTCTCTCAAATCCAGAGTTTTGTGTTTGAATTCTGTGAAAGCAGCACTGAAGGCTACTCAAGAGACTCAAACCCTCGTGACTGGACTGTGGAAAAGGGAGGATTTGTATTATGTACTTGCACAATGGCTAAACCCCCAAATTTTGATGCTACCAAACTTTCCCTAACAGGCTATTCTCCAAACTTGAAAATTATGCATATGCCCAGAGAGAAGAGACATGAGGAGTTTCTTTACAGCTGACTGACTGAGTATTTTAACTTTCTGGCCTACCGTCAGCAGAGCATCTATTCATTCTTGTGAAGCTATAAGTGTGTCATCAGGATACCACATGCTTTGATAATTACTCTAGTGGGTATTAAAGTTAATCCCATACTCTATAGATCACTTACAAAACACAATAACTGAACCAGAAATCCTTATGTGAGACAGTAATGAAATCAACATCTCAAAGTGCCAGCACGTCTCTGACACGTCCGGCATAAACTGGAACCCAAAATTCCTGCCTAAAGCAGCCAGTCAGGAATCCAACTGTCCTGTGATTATGAAATCTGAGGCATGGCAGAGCAGCTTATGTCAGATCTACTGCGTATCCATGAGCCTTAAACCAAGACTTGTGAATACAACCCATGCCCTTCCAGGATTGTGAGAAGGGTCATGAGCAACTGGTGAAATTTCAGACTGAAATAGCCAATGCATCATTCAGTGGACGCAGCTCTTCTTCCTTTAAAGACCAGACACCTGCCCCAGATGCACTGGTCCTGCCCAGCTAAATTCCCAGCATGAAATCTCCTTTTCTGCAGAAAGTCTAGTGAAAAAAACATTCTAGATTTTCTCAGCCTTGTCTCAAGGAAGGACACAAAGCTAAAGCCACCTTTACAAGGATGGAGAAGAGGGAAAGACACCCACCATTCTCACCCTACAGCTCTCCTTCTCTATCTCTCTGCAGCAGCTGACATTTTACTGTGTTTTCACAATAACTTTCCCTATACTTTCACTATACTACTAGTAAAAGTCCCAAGAACTATGTCGAGATAGTTTCAGTCTCTCACAGTTGGAGAAATTCAGTGAAGTAAATAATAATGGCAAACATCCTATTCCTTTAACACTTCCATTGGATCACTATTTGCCTTAGTTTTCCCCATGACTTTGTATTGTATTTCATTGGATAATAAACTCAATACAGAAGCTGAACTCTAACACTGGGAAACAGTCAGCACCAAGTATCAATACTAAATATAATCACCTGCTGCTTCCACAGCTGTCTAGAAATTGGACAACACTGGCTTAACAGTGTGGAATGGTTATAACTCAGTAATAATGCTCAAAAGTAGTTTTATGCATCCTGAGTCATCTGCAGGCATATAATGATCATCTTTTCTTGAAGATTTCCACTTAGCTGCCTCCTCTGTGCTGAATTCATTGTGTGCTCTGAAAGCAGTATTCATTAATAACCCTTTCTGTATCCCTGGTTAGGTACAAGAACCTTTCCTTACTTTCAGATGGAAACTTCAGCTTTTAAGAGGTAAACAGTCCGAACACCAAAGTAGCACAAGATGTTTGGAGGATATGAGGTCTATCTGTGCTACAAATTGGCTCCCATAACCTCCAAGGTCTTGACAATTGTCTTTTCTGCCTAGGTTCAGGATACAGAGAAGGCTATGAGCCGTGTCGGTAGGAAAAAATTGTTGGAAGACCAATAGTAAAACCTTGGGTAGTTCTATTTTCACTACTCCATATATATGACTCTTCCTCTGGCCTTATTCTCCCCATACTTAAACACATAGAAATATCCACAGCTAAAAAAAAAAAAAAGTCCTTTATAGTAAGATATTTTACAGAAATAATTTCTCAACAAAGAATAAAGAAAACTTAGCAGAACCTAAGAGTTCAGACACATTATAAGACTCACTAGGAACCACAAAATGAAACAGAATTCACCTTACAATAAGCTGTCTTAGAGCCACAGGAGGCAAAGGCCAAGTCAAAGACTAAGTGCAAGCCCAAATTATGGAGAAGATGAGAAGATGGAGAGGACACAGCTGGATTGGCAGTAGCTGTGGCAACTGAAGGAGGCAGTGGCCTTTGGGAGCAGACAGAGGAGATTTATTATCCCCTTGGTGCAGTCTGTCTTGAAGTGGGCTAAGCTAACCTTCTGATCAGTGCTCATGTAGGAACTAGTGGGGAATTAGACTTATAATTTCCATACTGGATTATATACAATGGCTCCTCATCTATGCCCATGCTTACAGAGCAAGGAAGAGATGTGTCCTTCCAAAAGTGAGCCATGCAATATGCTCCCAAGGAGGAAGACCTCTATTCTGAACATCACAAAAGAGATATATCTCCCAATGTCATATATAGCTCTAAGAATGTAGAGCGCTTGGGGTTTTATTTCTTCCTCAGGTTGAAAGAGGGTTAGAATTTTCTACTTTGGTTATGCTGAAGAGTCTTTTTAACCATGTTCCCTAACAGTGTTATTTCTACTACCCTTAATTATTTTAATCAGGCTTATTATCCTCTTCTTTAAATTTGAAGTAGAGGTAATTCTCAGTGATCTCTAACTTACAGTGCCACTAAGTCTAAATACCCATTAATATTAATCCAAATGAACCCTAAAAAAACAGTCAAACTGAGGTTAAAACCAGAGCAAATAGACAAACTAGCAGGAACATTGGAATTAAGTGGCCATTTTGGTTTGAATGTCAAACTGAGAGGACAGGAAATAAATCTTCATAAATCCTTAAACAGGAAGTTAAAAGAGGTAGTTATGTAGGTAGTTACAAATCATGAGCAAATTTTTGCCTGCAGCAGTAAAATCAAATTTCAGTTGAGTATACATTTTAGTGCAGAAGCAAATTAGTGTTTATGTCTAGATCACAATCTCTAGACCAGCAAAGGTTTCCTCCCTGCAATTCTG
>JAWWLZ010000094.1:58775352-58785485 GCA_035041345.1 Poliocrania exsul
AGTATTCTGTTTCTTTCTACCTCCCCATAGAAGTTACAGACTTTAACAGGCCAATCTTTGAGGAAAATGTCTAGCAGCTAGCTCTCCCAGAAGTATGTGTATATGTATAGGTATATGTCTGACAGTTTCATTTCCCTGAAACCCATCACAAAATAGGACATCATGATTTCAGCCTGAGACTTTGCCTACAGAAAAGTAGAAGATTTACCTTGGTGCCCATGTAAAGTTTTTGCAGGAATTCATAGGCGCAAGACAGCATCAAGCCAGTTAGCTTTATTTGCCTTCTCAAGACAATTTGCTGTCCTGAACACTAGGCCTACAGCCCACCCTTTATCTGTCAGTTGTCCCCTCCCATCCATCCCTGCTGGAGGCTCCAGTGAGTATGAAGCATGCCTTGCATTTGGACAAGTGTACAATTCACACAGTTTCATATTAAGTGATGAGCTGGAAGTTTCCTTAAAACAGTACATGTGATTACAACAAATATAATCAAAGCATAAAAAAGAGCGTGTGAGGCCATCTCCCCACTGGAACAGCAGACCTCATCACTCTAGAACAGGTGATCAGAGCATACCTTTGGTATTACCAACACTTGGTAGTGTTTCTAAAAAGCCAGAAAGATACATATTATATATTAATTTGTACAAAAACTCTTCCTATCCAACCTCACATTTCATTCTTTTGCTTACTTCCTAAACTATCTGAAAAACAGATCCCAGAAAAAAATGTTAATACCCAGGAAGAAAGATGAGAAAGGAGCCAGGTGATTTTTCAGTAATAGCTTGGTGGAGCTGTATAGAATCATAGAATGGTTTGGGTTGGAAGAGATCTTTGAAGGTCATCCAGTCCAACTCCTCCTTGTAACAAGGAACACCTTCAACTAGATCATGTTGCTCAAAGCCCATTTAACCTGTCCTTGAACACTTTCATGGATGGGGCAACCACAGCTTCTCTGGGCAACCTGTGCCATGAGTCACCAACCTCACTGTAAAAAAAATCTCTTTCATGTGTCCAATCTAAAAATACCTTCTTTCAGTTTAAAACTATCAGACCCTGTGCTGTCACTACATGCCCTGGTAAAGCCTCTGTGTTTGTTGTAAGCCCCTTGTGCTGGTTGAAGAGCATCTCAGCCACTCCAGTTTTGCCCTTGATTACATTAAGGAAATTACTATTCCCCTTCAAGCTACAACTCTCCTCCTGCGTAGATATAACTACATATATCCCATCCCACTCACACACCACCCCAAAAGTCATCCAAGCTGTGATTCATATCCTGTCCCAGGGGCTACTTTAAAAATTCCTGGCCATGTTTGCCATGGGAAGACTGTTTGCCTTCAAGTCAGGAAAACAGTTCTGCTGTCCTGTGCATTTCTACATGGTATGCCTGCCTGACTCAGAAATAATAGCAATTGTGGAAGAACTTTTAATGACATTCACTTCATTAGAGCTGCTTCATAGGAAAAATAGTTTGGCAAAAATAAGTATGAAGTGGAAAACAGATGCTAAAATTGGTTGTCCAGTTCCTCACCCACCTGTGGTCCCATTAAAAGATGTGCACAACTGTTATGGTCATCCACCTGCCTTGTAGCACTGGGTTTCTGTACCAGTCCCACATAGTCACCCACATCAGTATTTTCTATCACCTGTCACATCAAACTGCAAATTTATCTTTCTCAAGGCAAAACAGTGTCCTGAGAATTAGGCATGCAGTAAAACCACTGAGGTCAGAGACCTCTTTCTCCATCTTCTTGTAAAGTTGCAAGCTGTGAAGATTCAAGAAAGCTTTACTCATTTTAAATGAGCGACTCTCCACACACACACTTCAGTGGGCCCCTATGATTTCTAGAGGAACTTTTGAGCAGGCCTAGAATTTCATTAGTGTATGCAGATTACTTCATGAAAGTGAAATCACTCTCAAAAGTAATTACAGCCACTGGTATCCTTCTTCTCCAGCTCTTGCTCCATTCAGCTGAGTTTTGTGTTACAGCAGGAAGTGATTTAGAAAATAATGATTTTCTGTGGTAACTGGATCTGGGAACACATCAATGAAATCTTACCACATCAATCAATGCTCGCTTACAACCTCTCCAAAGCAGATGCAGGCAGAGGCAAAGCACTCTGAAGGAGTTCCTGGTACAGAACTTCACAGGAAGGCTGTGAAGTTTTGCCTCCAGTCAGGTTCAGTTTTGCCTCCTTTGCCTTTTGAGGGAGAGGAGAAAATACCCAGGTGACCCCTCAGTAAGCCAGAGAGAGACTCCTGCTTGCCCATGCAGGAAAGATTCTTTGATGCAGCTTCATAGCATGAGAAACACTGCTTTACTTACAACCTTCTGCATAAATTAAATAAAATGCTATGTGAATACATCCTACACTACCACAGATATAACCAAAATATAACTTATTATTGGAAGATATAATTTTAGGCCTTGTACTCAGCATATATTAGAACATAAAGTTCAGCATATTTTTGTAATTTTCTTGATTCACGGATGAGTGACAAACTTCAGAAATGTTATTTTTATTGGAAAGAGAAGCATACAGATAATTTCACATTAATCTGTAGAAAACAACAATAATTTCATCTAGTAATGTCATCTGTTGTATGTCCATATTTAGGAGTTTAAGGACAGAACTGCAGTTGCCACTGACTCCCCAGTAACTTATGCCAACCAAAGATCTTGTATTTCTTTATGGTCAGACATAAGGAAGGAGTGGATGCAGGCTCTGGCTGTCCTTTGTATTCATCCAGTCCTAATAACTTGCACAACAGCCAGCAGCTAGAGCAGACAAGGTAATAAAATGTTCAATAGTGCCATATTTGCAACCACTGGGTGCCCAGACGGGTGATACCATGAGAAAACAACTTATTCAGCTCATACAGGTCTTATCTCTGTCTTTGCCTCCCAAGTTATACTTGGCTGCAGTCTTAAGGAATTTGCTTATGTCATTGTAGATTTTCATGGAGTTGTCTTTTCTTCTCCCAGTTCATTTTTTTTTCATTAGCCTGGTTCATTATCTACTATCTGTCTCTTTTTTTTCTTCCTGATCTGACTGATGTGGTTATTACTAGAAAACTTCTTCATTCCATAACAGGAATTTGTACAATTGTCCATATTATTTACTTTGGGAATTCCAGTAGCACAAAAATAAAAGGGTCAGATTCTGATACTGGTTAAGCTTATGTAAGCCTGGAATAACTCCACTGATTTGAGGAGAATTTGCCTGGATTTACATTGGTATGAGTAAGATAAAAATCTGGCCTGGAGTTTATATTTCTTTACTCACATTGGGCTTCACCAACCAAGAAACCCGGGATGCTAATAGTTTGACTAAAAGTGGAGACAGTTTTTCACAGAGGCTGAAACTTCATGGTCTTTTCCAGCTATGAAATATCAGCTGTCTATCCTAGAAAACTTCTGTTGACTGAAGCAGTTTAACATTCAGCCGAAACTCCAATTCATAATTTAAAGCTGCTACTGAAGTGTCATTAGAATTTTTTAACAAGTATTAAATGCTTAAGAAACTTCAAAATCAGCAAACTACTACTTATTTGGGCTCCAAATCTCATTTTTAAGCTAACACAGCTGTGCATTGGCTGTGTCAGTTATTGCAGTATCCTCCTCTTTGAGGACCGCTTACACATGCCAAAGAGAGATAAAATTGCTTTGCTGTAAAGAAGAATTGAGCACTTTGTATTTAGTATTTCTTTTGCTGTTTATTATCAGCAGCTCTCAGCAGCACATTGATTCCATGTTGTGGATAAGATGCATGTAGGTTTTTATTGGGTTTTGATACTGAGACTTTTGTCCTCTGTTGACTTTGCCTGTTTCAGGTCATGATACTCTGACAATGGCACCAGGGTGTGCACCACCAGCCTTGAGGTTCATCATCACACACAATTTCCCCCAGGGCAGCAACAATTTTCCTGCAATGCTGGCTGCAGATATCAAGGGCTTTCACAGTATGGGTCACTATCTGTAGCAGACTCAGTAACACTGCACAATCGAATGCCACTGAAGCCACTGGAGCACCATCAGACTTTAGGTCAGCAGAGTTTGGCTGGGAGCTCATTCATCCCACTGCATTATGTCAGGCATGATGGCTGACCATTACTGTTGCACTGGGCAATTTTCCCTATAAGAAAATTATTTTTCTCCCTGGTGATTTATTCAAAGCACTTTGAAATCAGTAAAAAACCAGTTACATTCTGCAATTTTTATTTTAGCTGACTGGCACAGCCATCTTCAGAGTTTAAATGAAGAAACTTACTGTAGCTGAAACTATCTAAACCCAGATCCATCAACAGGGTAATATCAATTTTAGCTTGCTGCCTGAGGGCACATAACTGACATTTTGTCTATATAAAGTATTGGCGTTCCTCATATGTCAGAGTTTAAACCACAGAAAGAATCTTCTGGCAGATTATAACAGAAGCTCCCAGAGGCAGCTGAAACAGTCTATTATCTGTGCGTGCCTGTGTTGACTAAAAGTTACACATAGGCTGCACTCCACTGTCCAGAAAGCAAGACACAATGCCAGCCTTATCCCTGGAGCATTTCAGAACAGGAGCTCCCACCAGCATCAGGGCTGCTTTCCCACATCCATCACGAGAAGAGCTGCCCTCTGCCAAACCCAGCAAGAGCTGCACAGGGATCATGCCGTATCCATCACCACAGCTCTGGAAGTTCATCACACTTCTCCAGCCACTCAACAAAAGTAACTAGAATTGTATAGAGATGGGAAAACACCACAATGGGTCACCTAGGAAATTGTTTTAAAGTGTTAGGGACTAGCAAGGGGTAGAAAGTCCATAAAGCAACTTGCACTGAAAGTATCAGTGAGTACGCTCCTGTCATCTTAGAATTTAAATTTTTTCACCCGAAGATAGCCCAAGGCCTAGGAGAAATGGAATTTTTCATTTATACTTGTTTCTTAAGGCTGCTTGAATGAGCACTTTTCAGTCTTTAATGCTTGCTTCTCAAATCCTCACTTTCTTACTTGTAAAGCTAGGATGCAAATAATAAAAGCAGCCAGAGAGAGCAATGTTTATACTTGTGCTAGTTTTTATAGAGAGAGCTTGAACTTCTGTTTGCACTAGTAAGTTCTGTGATTTTAATTACTAGCATGCTAGTCAATGCAGGGGCTCATTTTGGCACTGTCATTTAAAATCTCACAAGATGAAAATGAGCAGATAGTGTCTGTTTAATTAAGCTTTTCTCCCCAAGTCAAAATGGCAACATTTTAGAATAAATGGATTTGTGTTATTAAGACGAGTTTATATTAAAGGGTTTTGTGTACAATGCTGTAAGTCATACCAAAGCCCTTGCTACAGCTCTTCTGGCATTAAAACAAACAAATAAATGAACCAACAAAACCAGTCTTACTGTTATCCCAAATTCAATTTAGATACATAATAAGTTTTATATGTATTTTCAATGAGGTTTAGTGTCAACAAAGTTTTGCCTCCACTTAGTCCATTTCTCTGTCGCTGGCTCATGATCACAATCAGCCACTGCAGGTAAAGCAGTTAGGCATGTGGAAAGCTTAGCCATATTCAGTGGGAGAAAAATAACACTTATTTATGGCTGTGTTTTGCTCCATTTTTGTAATATTCACCAGATTAATGCTTCTTAGTAGATACGTTTTTTCTGGAAAATTGGCACTGAGAAATTTCTATTTTTACCTAGCAGATTTCCATGTCCTGGTCAAACATCACAGAAGAGTGTACTAATATTTTCTATAGGTGTATATCCTCATATGCAACAATATACTTAGTTAAGATGGGCAGCAATTTTCCTATTGTTCAAAGCTTTGATTCTGTTTTCTGCCTGTTCCAGTATTACATAGCTGCTGCCCTTCCTCCGCAAACATTAAGTTCATCTTGAGGGTAGGCTCAAGTGGTTGACCTATAACAAAGTAAACACATGCAGCTCGATCAGATGAGCTCAACGCATGCTTGTGTGAGGTTGCTTGACAGTCTGGGGTCTGTGAAACAAAATGTGTAGCAGCAGAAGTGCAGGCTGCTCCAGAGAGGAATAGTTTACACAAAGGCAAAGCAGAATTTAGATTAATATCCTCTGGTACAGCGATGTTGCAACCTTGGCTGAAATTACTCACCTCACAGAGCTTCATTTCACAGCCTCCAGGGTGGTGAAAACCACACTGCCTGCTCATCAGACCACTTCTCCCCTGCCCATTTTTCTTTTCAGGAGCTATCGTGAGCTGTTTTGTGCTCCAGCCAGGCTCTCAGCAGCACCAAGGTTGCATACATCAAAGGTGGTGGAAATGAAAGTTCTAGCAGTTGTTCACACCATTACTCTCTACCCACAGTGATGGGGAGGACATCTCCCTGGGTCCAGCAGAAAGCATTCAAGTCTAGTTTTACTTTTCCCTCAAAAGTAATTGCCTCAGGAGCAAAATCACCCACAAATATCAAAGCCTGTAGTTGAATGGATCCATGAGCCCCAGCAACATTTCTGTAATTAGGCTGGATATCCTTTACCCAGTCTGGCTTGGCTCTGTGCTCTAGTCCCACCTCGCACTGATTCCAGGTATAATGTCCATGTGCTCCTTGACCCCTCCTCACTGCACATCCCTTTTCAGCCATTTCCTTCTCTCCTTCTAGTTAAGCTACTCCTGGTCCAATTTTCCCAAAGCCAAGGTGACTGAAACAGGCTGACTATAGTATTTACAGCTATAGTGCAATTCTCTCTGCCCATTCATCCTCTCCTATTTTTGTTCTGACTCTATCCACCTGCAGCATTTGTGCCATGATACAAAATTCACCAATTAGCTTTCCTATCTTTTGGTACTTTTAAAACGTGAAAGCAAAAAAATAACTTTTCCCCCCTCTAGAGAGTAATTTCAAGAGGCAAAATTCAAATTGAACCTGCACTTAAACAAAAGTCAAATTTTCAGGCACCAGCTCCCCGTGACATAGGGAGCAAACCAAGCATGTAAGTAACTGTGTGCACAGCCCACATAGTGTCTATGCACACCAACCTTTGGCTGCAGATAAGGATTTACTCCAAGTAGTTGCAAAGGAAGGTGCAAATTACTCACTTATAAAACTAACTGCAATTTCTGTATGGCAGAAATGCCATACCTGGTCACATCAGACTAAAAATTTGGTCACAGCAATTCAATATCCACATACAGTAAGTATATTTGGCAAACTTGAAAAAGGAAAAGGCCAGTAAGTTATATGAAATAATTATCTCTGCATGCAAAAACCAGCCCTTTTCAGCTTCTAGAGTCAATACATGTTTCTGGTTGTTTGCAGAAGTGTTCTTTCTGTACACAGAGTGGATCAGATGTGAACACTGTTCATATCTAAACTCAGTTTCTTTTTACTTTTCATTTCTCCTTTCCTACAAATGCTTTTCATCACAAAGTAAAATGATTGATTATGATATTATGAGTGCCGATGGTGCAATATTTCAAACCCTCTGGAAGTTAAGATTTCTGCTCATAAAAGAATCTATGCTAATATATTTTCATAACAGACTTTTTCTAGCAGGAGAACTTGATGTGAACCAAGGGCTAATTGTCACAGCCATTTTCAGGATCTTCAGCTTTTCTAGCACTCTTTCCAGGGCCAGCATTTAAGGTCTGACTGGAACCTCCCAAAAGCCAGGTAGTTTTCTCTTAAAACACCCCAAAAAAACAGTGTTACGTTAAATACATACACGTAAACAATATGCTAACAGCAGCTATGTTGCCTAGTTCATCTTCTCTCTCTCTCTTCACATAGTAAGAGCAGCCTGGCCCACGATGAGAACTCCAGTGCTCATCCTGCATAGGAAACACAGGATCCTGCCTCCCACAGCAGGGAAGCATGGCAGCCTCTCTCATGCCCTTCAGGTGGTGTTTATTCCTGCTGTCAACAGCAGCAGTGGCATGCTGACAGTGTTACCAAAACTGTTTTGACTTGTTGCAGAAGGAATAAACAAACTCACTGGATTGGGACCTATACATCTCAACAAAATCCATCCTGCATCATCTGTGGCATTACCAGGCTCCTATCTGCACTCCTATATATTTTAGCGGTATGAAGTACATGTGTGCATGTGTGTGTGTGTGTGTGTTATTCTGGAACTTAAGTGTGGAACATTCAGCAACTCACATTGTCACTGGAAACGTAATTGTTGAATTTCTAAAATCTTGGAATCAATTGGAAGTTAAAGGTCAGTTTGGATCAGGTTTTCTATTTAATGAGTAAAACTTAAGTGCTCAAAAATGTCTCATCCAAATGAATATATTTAGTCCAGTAAGTTTAATTCAGAGTAGGGATGATTTGAAAGCCTATAAGCATGATAAATACTGTCCTATCCTCAAGAACACTAAACCCAAGTGCTATCCTGAGAGGTTTTCACCATTTTATCACCCACACAAAAGCCAAACATTCTTTTAAAGAAATTGCCCTTAAAAATAGAAAAGCTACTTTAATCAAACTGCTGGACTGTGTTGTCTTGTCACCTGTGCCCAGCAATGGAATATTTTTTTAATAAAACCTTTAATAAAGGCTTTCCTTAAAACATCTTGATCATACATGACCTTTGGTGTTTAAGGAAAACAAAATGGAACAATTCAGTCCTGCTTTTCTTCAGGTCTGGGCAAACCTGACACCCTTTCCAGCAAAGAGCATCTCAGCCAGTGTCATACACAGGCTCTACCCTGCAAAGCCATTTCACTCCCCATTAAAGTTCATGGACAAGGAGGGGCTCTCAGTCCCTTTGAGGATCAGGGCCAAGAGATGCTTTCTAAATGATCCACAATAGAATAGCTAGGCATGCAGCAGCCAGCTGACAGATGAGAGTCCTGTGGGAAAGAAGCTTTCAGTTCTGATTTACAGAGTGAAAGGGCAGCAGTATCTCTGGCATCTTCAGGCAGGGACTTTCAGGGATGAAGTAGCAGCTGCCCAGTCTGCATAAATTTATGAACGGGTGAGACAAGCAGCCTAGTATCTGTTGGCCCTTTGGGGCATGAAAGGTGTGACCGGATCTCACAGAGAAAGAACTCAACTTCAAACCCTGAAGGGCTTTTCAGAGTCTGTGGAAAGACAATTTTCTCAAAGGAAACTGAATGTAAGCAAAGAAGCAGTATAGTGTTCACTAGCAGCTGGTGGAGCACTGGAAGTATGTGTAAAACAAATCATGGCAACTTTTTTGTGTGCAGTAAACCAGCATGAGAGGCATCATGGTTTTGTCTACGAACAAACTGTTGTGAGAGAAAGGTGCACTGGTAAAATAAAGTTTTTCATAAACTCATGTCAGACTCAAGAAAAATCTCCATTAAGAATTCTAAACATAATTTTTGTCATTAGCTATGAGAACCTTCTTATTTTTGCTTTGAATTTCATTTCACTTTCTTTGATATTTATGTTTCATCATGATGCTTTTGTATACAAACTATTACTTGAATCTCCTAATGCAATAGCTAGGAGATGCAATGCTTATTTAAGCTGTAAAATTTATCAAATACTGAATATAATTTAAAGACACCTAATCAAAAAATTTATTCTTATACCATAAGGAAGTAAATTCAGCCAGCTCAGTTTATAACAGCATATCTGGATGAGACAAATACACAGTCAAGTACTTCAAATGGAAGAGTCACAGGTCTAGGAGACATGATGCTGATATTTCTAAAAAGGTTTAAGTCAGAGTTCATCCCAGGAAAACGCAATGACTCAAGTATTAAATCTTCCTCCTGCCACTATGCTTCTCTGGTAAAGGTCTGTAAGAAACAGCATCGAAGAGATAAAACAGGGAGAAAAGAGTAGAGATTCCCAGGCAATTACTGGGAATGTAATCTAGGTAAGTTTCCCGATTACCTAAACCTCGCAACAGTTTAAAGAGTAAGAATTTTAAAACAAAGCAGTGACAAAAAGGCTTACTAATAACATAAACCACATTGAAATGCAAAATTTTTCCTTGGTAAAGTATGTAGAGGTGTAAAAGCAGAAGCCCAGAAGACACACAATAGCCTGAAGAGTGATCACAAAGGAGAACCTGAACGCCATCAGAGGAATGAAGAGTTTCAGGTAAGCAAAGACCATCAGCCATGGGGCTGCAAGCCTCTCCACATTGAGGACAGCAAAGAACAGATCTTCCCAACATGGGGAAGTCCTG
>JAWWLZ010000094.1:58795813-58812866 GCA_035041345.1 Poliocrania exsul
CCTTCCTTCCTCCGCTGGGGTTGGGGGGTTTTTTGGTGTTTTTTTTTTTTTTTTATTTTTCTTTCCCGACGTTGTGTGCGTGCCCGAGCAGTGCGAGGCTACCCGCAGTGCTGGACCAGCTGGCATTACAGGAGCGCTGATGTCTTCATCTGACTCCCCGCAGTTGTTGATGGAGTGTCTTTCTCAGATTTCCAGTCAGGGTCCCAAGCGCAACACCCAGCGCCAGCTCCCGCTGCCAGGCGGCGCTTCCCGCGGCTCGGGCCGCTCCCGTCGCTGCTGAGTGCGGCTCCGGGGCCGGAGAGGGCAGAGCCTCCCGCGGCGCCGCTCCTCCCGCGGGCACAGCACCTGTGGCGGCGGCGGGGGAGGCCGCCGGGCACTGTGCTGGCGGCTCCCCGCTGCCTCCATCCAGACCTGCGACCTTACAGCCCCTCCTGCATACGTCCCCCTCCCTTCCTCCCTCCTTTGTGCAAAGAGGGTGCCGGCGGTGGGACCCAGACCTGTCCACATGCATCGCCCGTCCGGCCGCTCAGCTCCACTGCGTTAATGGCCATCTCGGGTCCGCCGAGACCAGCTCAGCGGTGTGGGCCAGGCGGGGTGCGGGGAGGGGGGGGGGGGCGGGCATTGTCCCCGCGGACACGGGGCTGCCCTGCAGTAGTCCGCCGAACACGGCGAGGTGCGAAGGTAGAGGCCGGCGGGGAAGGCGCGCACCGAGCGGTAGCCGCACCCCGAGCCCCGCTGCGGGAGAGGGATCGGGACTGCCGCAGGTCCCGCCGGGGAAGGCTGTGCCTCTCGGGCTGGACACTGCCCGGTGCCGAACCGAGCTGAGGGCATCTCTCAGCCCCGTGCAGCGGGCAGAGGGTACGTGCCGTGGCAGACCGTGACAGAGTGGTCAAGGAGCGAGAAGAGGCAAGCGAAGGGAAGAGAAATGGGAGAGAAGGAAAGGAAAGGGGATCAGAGAGAAAGAAAGCAAGAAGAGGAATCGGGAAGGAAATGGAAAGAGAAAGAAGAGGAAAATGAAAAGGAAATGGAAACAAAGAGGAAAGGGAAAAAGAAAGTGGAAGGAGAAAAGGGAATTAAAAAAGAAATTCTGAAGCAAGGGGAAAGGGAAATAGGAAGAGGAAGACAATAGGCAAAGAGGAATGAACAGGGAAAAAGGAAGAAGATTAGGAAATAAAAGGTGACAAGTGAAGAGAAAATGAAGGAGAAAAGGAGAGAAAAAATGAAGAGAAAAGAGAACTGGATAGGAGAGGGCAAAGGGAGGGGGGGGAAGAAAGGGGAAGGGAAAGGAAAAAGGTGAGGGGAGAGGAAGGAGAAGAGACAGAAAGGAAGGTTTGCCTGTAGCGTATCAAATCTGCACAGTCTGGCACCCCAGATCAGCCCGATCCTCCCCGGTCCAAACTGGGAATAAATGCCCTGGCACCACCTGGGTTCTGGAAAAGCACAAGGCCACCTGCCTGCCGGCCAGCGCAGAGACATGGTCACACTCCTGCATCCCTGGAAACAGACTCTGCGGGCTAGCCTGCTCACTCCCCTCACTGAAGCGCTCTTGGGAATAGAGGGACTGGAAGCTATCCTGTGCCTCCCTCTCCCACACCCCTCACTTGCTGGGGAAAGCCTACCTCACTTGCTCTGAAAGGTTGAGTTGGGAACAGGTTGTTTGCCCTGCTCTGTCCACAGGCCTGGCCCAGGTGAATCAGTCTGATCTCGGGTGCAATGCTGCTCAGCTTTGTCTCAGGACTGGTTGGGTGGGGGCAAAACTGGGGGAGCACAGCAGCTGGAAGCTAACCCTGCTTCTCCTTTCTGCCAGGGGCCCGTGTTGGAAGGAGATCTAAGATGAAGTTATGGGATGTTGTGGCTGTCTGCGTGGTGCTGCTCAACACGGTCTCCACTTTGCCCCTGCCCACTGGTAAGACGCCTCTCAAGGGGTCCCCTTCAGTGGTAGAGGGACCTGAAGATGATCTCTCCCCCATCAGCCTGCTGCCTTCCTATGCTGTGCACAGTGACTGTAAGAAACATTCCCCTTTGTAGCAACTGCTGTCTGTCTTGCTAAACATGCTTCCCTTTGTTCAGGCATCAGGGTGAGGAAAGGTTCCCCACGCTTCCCCTACTTCTCTCCTGGGCAGCATCACTGGCTTTGGTCTTGCTCCAGCAGCTCCAAACCAACTCATTCTCCAAAGCTTGGGCTGGCAACTGCAATGGCAATGCCCCCCACCCAGTCCAGCCCTTCCTGGCAGTCTTAAGATCCCTTCTGTTGAAAAACATGAAGAGGTGGGGAAGCTTGTTGTATGCAGAGGAGGCGAGAGAAGGATCAGGTTCATACACCTCTCAGTGCAGGCACTGAAACCCTTTCCCGACTGTCTCAGCCTCCTCTCCCTGCTCAGACCTGCCAATGAAATTACTCACTGCCTGTAGTGGGCGCAAGTCCTGCTGGAGGCTGGGCTCCGTGCTGAGAGGCACTGTACACATCCTGCAGTGCTGCTTCTTGGAGTCTGATCTCGAAAGCAGTGTGTCCACATGGAAATTTACAGAAGAGTAGCTGTGACAACATTAGGAGTTTGATGCAGAGCAATCCACATGAACTAGCTCACAGTAAGACAGTTTACAATCCAAATGACAGATAATAATGCCTCGCTAATAATAGGTCTCCTACAACAGCAGGTACAGGATTTTCACAGTGGTATGTGAGTGTTATGCTAACTCTGGTGGCTTTTTAAAGAGAGAGTTAATACGACTCAGTAAGAAGTGGCAAAATACTCACATGAACAGTGGAGACATTCACTTTGCAAAGGCACAGTTGGAGCTTTGAGGTTGCTTCTTTTGCCCTTGCTCAGCCCTCTCTGTTTAGCCTGTTACAGGATGCAGACAGTATTCAGTAATTGGGATTCATTTCTATCTCCTTATCTGGAGGCATCTCCTTTCCTGCGCCTGGTGCAGCTCCAGCTACGGGCAGCCCAGCTCTGTTTTTTCTGGGAGCAGCCAGGGTAATGCAGCATGGAGGCACCAAGTGTTGGAACTGTGTACCATGACTTTGTTGCGACCCTTCTGAACACCCATCTCTTCCTCCACACACACACATCTATATCCTTCCCCGTTTAGTCTTCCCTCTTTCCTTTTCTTGCTAGCGTTTCCCCCTTGCTGGAATCTTGCCTAGGCTGCCGCCTCCACATATCCCAGCCCGGGCTCCTACTGCTCACAGACTGGCAGCCCCTGACATGCTTTCAGCCCCTCCACACAGAGAGGTTGGCCAAAAGTGTTCCCTCCCAGGGTTCCAACCTGCCAGTATCATGGGGCTATCACACATGGTGATCTTCTTCTCCATGGTGAGCAATGTGCTGCAGAAGTGCTGTTCTACAAAAGACAGTGATCAGCTTTTCAGACCACTGTGGTGTTCCCCTCTCACAGGCTTGCTGAAGTGCTGGTGGCAGGAAGAGCACTGGGAGAAAAGCAGCATTAGTCAGTTCATAGCTCTGGCAGAAGCTTCAACAAGCATTAATGTTCCATTTTTCCAGAGTGGTAGTGTTTGTACAATGCTTGCTTTTATTGTGAAGCCAACCTCTGGGAATATGTTCCTGGTGAGCTGTTTTCTCTGCAGCAGCTCCTGGTGACAGGCTGTAGTAATGATCCTTTCTCTTCACAATGTCCACAACTTCTCATTGTTGCCTCTTTTTTTTTTTTCCTGTGGATTGGGTGAACAAGAAGCAGGGAGAAAGACAATCTGTGTTTGACCTGAGCTATGGTAGTATCAATGTACAGTCTCTTCCAGGTATCTCTGTTTCCAGAGTACAGACGTGGGCTTTGCCAAGCAGAGCTGGGCCACAGGTTATTGCACAGGATAGTCATTTGAGAAAGGGCTGATAGTTTGGTCTCAATCTCTTAACCTTGCAGATCACAAACAAATGGGACTGGCTACAAGGGGAAAGGAAGTTGTGCTGTTTTTCACATAAGAAATTGAGGAAAACCCAGGGAATTCCTGTGGTTTTTGCAAGGCAATAGTTTACATAGTACCTGTCCCCAGAAGTTAGAAACTCTTCTCTCCTCTATGTTGCCAAGTTGAATGAGTCAGGGGAGATCTGCAAAAGTGGTGGCTGTAAGAGAGCAGTGAAATATTTTGATCCACTTTTGTGCTGTTTTTAGTTGATTTAAAAGTATGTGGTGTCTGGAGAGCAGTCTTCAAACAGCCTGTGAGGTTGATCCTACCCAGGCACATCTCTGCCTTCCTGCTGCAGTAGCACTTTGTTGTAGTCACTCCCATCAGTGTCTTTGACATAATCCTTTCTCTGCACTTACAATTTGGTGGCATGAGCGCTTCAGCACATGAAAGACATAGAATGATGTACACAAGAGGAATCAATGTCTACACCATGTAGACTTCCCTCTTCACTTCGAGGTTTCTCTTAGAAGCAGAGGCAATGTACCAAGGCCATGGAGATATGCTTGCAGCTACCCAGCCGTCTGCTGGTGAACCTGCCATGTATTGGTATCTCCGCGGATACTGTTGGTCAGCTGCTTTACTGAGCCCTTTTGCAGGAGTCAGCTGACAAAGTGGTGGGAGCACCATCATCACCATATGTTGTCTCGATACGCATATGGCTGCATGTGGGCACTGAACAGGGCTGGGCACTGCCTGCATTCAAAGAGTGGTGCACTGCTGTCCCCTAAAGCCGTTCTCTGTGCAGGCTGAGTGGAGCATTTGCTCTATGGTGTGCACTGCTCTTACTCCAGAGAGCCTGGGTCTCCCACACGCCACTTGCACCAGGGGATCATAGGACTGTGAGATCAAGTCTCACACCTGAAAGCAGGCCAAACATCTTGCTGGAGCACAGGTCTGTTTCCCAGGCCCTTGACATCCTTTTCTGTTCTCATTTGATGGAATTGCTTTCTTTACAAAGTGCTCTGAGGTCACCTGATGTTACCCCATTCCTTTCAGATTGGCTTGAAACCTTCCTTCTTTCCAGGCTCCAGGCAGGGTCCTAACCTCCTGGGCTGATCAGGTGTAATGTGCTGACCTTTGCTGTTTAGGGCAGTAATTAGAGATAGCAGAGGACTGCAATTGCATTTTTAAGTGGACTGGAGGCTGGAGTGGTAGTAACCTCCATAAAAGCATTGCATCAGAGTTGAATACAGTATTCCTAGGTGTTTTGGAACCAATGTTCATAGGATAGCTTGTTTCACACAAAACCTTAAAAAATGTAGCCGCAGAGCTTGTAACCATTTCCTTGTTTCCCTTATGCTACAGTCTGTTGGGGGAAGGACACACTTAGCTTAAATACCAACTGTAAACAGAACAAAGATAAACCAAATTATTATAAACTAAATACCAAATCAGCAACTTTAGAAGCATGACAGTGCAGAGGGAGCCAAACACTTGTTTGACATATAATTCCCAATGAATATATTTTGCAACTCTTTGTTGCTGTATGGACATAATCAATACATATGTGAGAACTGGACTCCTGAAGAGCCAGGATATGATACATAGTCTCTTGATCAAGTGAGCATCTTTACTGAAAACTAGTAGTAAACATGTAGAATTAAATCAAAAAACACAATGGGCTTTTCCTTCCTAATAGGAAGGAAAGGTGGGATTTTTGCATCATGACATCTGAGTTACTCGAAGGGCATTGAATGGTCATTCGTTGTTGGAGCTCTTTTAGTAAATGCTGAAACATGCCATAGTATATGCATGTTATATCCCTGTTAAAAATCCTTCATGCCCCTGCTAAGGGGTATTTAATATTAAGTTATTGCATTTAGCTGCAAGTTTATCAACTAATATAAAAAGTGTATAGAATAAACAGTGATATTGCAGGGCTCTTTAAGGCAAAAACAGTATTAAATTATGCTTCCAGCTGAATGCATTTTCTTCCCTACAATATTTATTAGGGCCAATCAGTGTTATGAACTACAACTCTAATGTTTCTGTCCAGGCCTTCCTGCTCAACACATCTATGGTGTGGCACATGTGCTTTAGCCCAGGACACCCAGATGATACAGAGGTAACCCATGCAGAGTAAATCCAATGCATCAGGGAAGTATCAGCCACACCAAGCAGGTGCCACAAGTGTCATGTGACCTCAGTGTGCCCAGCACAGCCAGTGCATCCAACATAGCTGGTACACCCAGCCAGTGTCAGGACAAGTGTGCCCATGTCCCCAGGCCAGCATATACATAATAAAGTTTATTGCATGGGAACACCCAGGTTATCTAGGCATTTAAAAATCTCAAGCATCCAAGTTAGTCCTGTCATGGACAAAATTCTAAAAAAAACCCACCATGGGATGGATCTGGTTAAATTCAGAGACATGCAGCCCCATAAAAAAAATTCTTTGTAGTCTTGGGTATAAATACTGAATATACTCCAGTAAAGAGTATTCTGCAGCCTAAGGAGGAACATGCAAGATAATATGGTTTTATTCTCAGTTTGAGTTACCCTGTGTTGAAAGTTTTATTTCTTTGCTGCTTTTCAATTTAGGGATCTCAAAAACTTGCAAGTGAAAGTGTAAATCCTTTTAGATGTTTTGCAAGTGTTCATTGGTAGATAACACACCTGAACATGCTTTTCGTGGTCATCTTTCATAAGACTCCTTAATATAGTTTAGAAATCCCTGTATTCAGAGTCTGCAGATGAGGAACTTCAAAATCTTTTTTAAAGGTTGAAGAACTCAGTTGTGTGAAGTATTCATCAGGTTATTACTGAATCCGATAAGGTAGACATTATTTGTCCACTAGCAGAAGATCCTCAGACTGATATGTTGTAATGTCTTTGTGTATTATACTGTCCCTGATTAGGACTGCATGAAGCAGTTTTAAAATATTTAAAGTTACAGAGCCTTTGAGAAGTCATTTGGGTCATTGAGTCCCACCCCTCACAACTGCAGATGTTCAGGGATGGATATAGCGCAAATAGCCAGCCGTCGTTCCCCACACACACTATCAAGAAACTGTAACACAAAACTTGTAGTACATAGGCCAAATCCTACATAAGTACATTTGTTGTGGATTCTCATATTTCTGAGGTAGTCAGTTAATGACAAGAAAGAAACTATGAATACAAAATACTACAACATACACATGTTCAGGATCATCAGACATCTAAATAGGCCACTCACACATTAGTGCTGGTAGAGTCGGTTGACACTGCAGAGCGGTCATTTTTGACAAAACCAGCTGCAGTTTCTGATTGAGTAGTATTTGGTAAAGTGGATGAAGGGGAAGATTTCAGTGGTTCTTGGAAATTCAGTCCTAATTACAAAGAGAAGAAAGAAAAAATATTTGAAAATATTAGAAAGCATTAATATACAAAATATCTATTAGAATACATATTAAAAAAACCAAAACAAAAAAAGCCATAGAATTAACTATGTGAGAAATTTCATGTATCAATATTCTTTTTAAGGAGCAAAGCCACTTGTTTGACCTAGCAGACTAGGCACTATGTATTGGTACAGCACTTTACCTGAAACCTGCAGGTACATTTCTTAGAAGTCTTTGGGATTTATACAAATGCTTCAAAGATTATTGAGCAGGAGTAGTCCTCAAAAGAAGAAAACACTGAAATCCATAGATTTGTTTTCCTGCCGGGCTGGGCAGTGTTACAGCAGTATGCCCAGACTCCTCAAGTGGACACGTTTTCAGAGGCAAGCTGGTAATGCTCCCTTTAGCTAACAAGCTACATACAAACATCTAGACTATCTCTGCTCCCATCCCAATCATATGTAAGATTTCTTTGGTTAAATCAGCCATTTTTTGGGAAATTTGTGACAGGGAGGTAGTATCTGGTGTAGCAGTTAGGAAGGAGCTTGCTCTTCTAAGCACATGCCAGTGCTGTCTGCCCACACTTCACAACATGAGACCTTCTGCAGCAGAGTACATAGCACCTGCTCTATAGCCAGGGACCGTTTCCAAACTGCAATATCAAAAATTCCTGTATTTTTCCTCTCATAAACACATTGAAATCCAGGTAGGCAAAGGCAACAATGTTGTTTATATGTCAGATCAAACCTGATAGCAACACAAATTGTGGCAAATAACCACAAGACAAACACCATGGTTTTACCTGGACAGCTCTGCTTCACTGCCCCAGGAAAGAGAATGGAATAGGATTCCTTTAGGGTCACTTCCTGCTGCTTCCTGCTACCTGTGCATGTTCTTTGGAAACACCCCTAAAACACAATGGGAAAGATGCACTGTAAAAGCACAGGCAGCCCAGTAAGAGTTGCTGTTATTGATTTAGGCATGCTCTTTCCATTTAGTGAATTGGCATTAAAGAGGGGCTGGGTCACTGATGTGTAGTTTTCCTGATGTCATGTGAGGGCTGGGCTGGATCACTTCTGCACCAGGGATGCTGAAGAAAATTTCTTTTCATTACTGTCAGTACTTTTTCCATTACAACACACCTTTGGGCTGTACCTGTTAGCTGATGCATGTGGGTTTGCTACTAGAAGCCACATGTTTTGGGTCACACTCATACAAACCCATTTGAAGCTCTCACTTAACGAAATCTTAAGCATAAGCTCCGTTTTTATTGGGAAGCTGAATAGTTACTCAGCACTGTATGGATTTTGAGGCTACAAGTCCCTAGTGAGAAGACAGCAGGTATGTGCCTTGCCAAGGTTTGAATCCTGCTTACATCATTGGCTTCAGGCAGGGCACTGCCATGTTTTCTCTTTTCCCTTCTTGCACTTTTTATGTTGTAACTTCTTCTGATGCAGAGACCCTTTGTGGGTGCTCATGCACACACACTGCCCTGTACAATAAGGTCCTAGTGCAGACAGGCTCCTGACAGCACCTGCAGGAGCTGCCACAAAAACTCAAGAGTGACTGCTGAGCAGCTATCTGCTCTGTGGTGCCTCAGAGCTGATGTTTCAAAATTCTGTGTCAGAGGCAAGGCCACATTATCCTGTTGCTCCTCTGCTGCTTGACTGCAGGGTGAGACACTCCTTTGCCCACCCCAGAGAGGCCAGAGGTGGGGGTGGACAGAGGAGTGCAACCCACCAGTGAGTAGGATCCTGTGAGCAACCTGCCTGGGCTGAGTGAAGAACACAAGATTCTCACGGACAGGTCAACTCACAAGGCAACTTCCTCTGCTTCACGTGGTTCCTCTGACCTTGCTGTTTCCCCCTGCTCCCACGGACTTCCCACAGCTGGCAGCAATTGTGGTGGTCCTATTGTTTCCCCCCTTTCTTCTCTTGGTGGGAACCAGTATTTCTACCTGCAAGAAGGCAGGGCAAGAATGGAAGGGGAGGCTCTGCCAAGCAGGGCAGAGCAAAAATACACAGGATTCTGTGGATTTGTCATTATGACCAACACTGGGGAAGCAGAAAGGTTAGCTACTGAGTTACAAACACAAAACTTGCCTGCTCCATCAGGAGCAAGCACACCAGGAAGGTCAGTCCTATGCTTTTTTTCAGTGCTGCCTCATCATACCTGAGTTGTGCTAGTGGCCCTGGGGTCATCTACCAGGTTAATTAGCACTTTGTCTTGATGGGAGACAAGTGACATTAGTGAGAGGCTCCATTTCTAAGGGCTCTCTGAGTTGAGGAGAGGATGCAGCACGGGAGCTGCATGGGCCAGGAGTGAGGTAGTGATACAGGACTGTATTAAACATTTAAAGATGAGCTGACACTGCTGTGCTTCATGCTCTGTTTTCTAATGGATATAACCACCTGGTTTCCATTTCACTCTTAGCCCCATGGGTTTTCATGCAAGGCATGAAAGCAAAGTCATAGCTCAGAGGTAGTTATTTGAATTTAATTGTTTACATATAAAAACCTTTCAGTATAACTATTTTTAACACTTGCCTTAGCTTTGATGCCTGCGTATAATAGGCTTTGGGGTTTTATGAAAAATATTTCCTTTTCAATAAAATAAATGGTTTATCCCCCCCACAGTTGGTGTTTTTTTTACTTTGCAAAGCAGAATGATCGTCACATTAGTAATTTTAACCTGGTTAAGGTTGCACTTCCACAAAAAGGTTACTCCAAATCTCTCCTGAAGTATGTCCTTGTGGTGTGAGAGGGAGAGAATATATGTTCAGATAAGCCATGTCCACTATAATAAGTACCTGAAAACTGTACTGCAAAGCAAGCTGAGTACAAAAATAATTATTGAACAAATGGTATACCAAAGTAATCATCATAAGCAACAAAAAAATAAGAATGATTTACTGCAGTGACTCTTAGAGACATATCAGTTGAATATTTCCCACTAGTAAATGGCCTAAGAAGAAATGTCTTTGTGAATGTAACACTGGAAGAATCTTAAAAAATAACCAGGCAAGAAAGGAATTTATGACGGTCCCAGATTGAAGTACCAGAACTGCTTTTGAAAAAAGGCCCTTTGATCCTAATACAGATCTGGATCTGAATTTTCTAAATATTGCTTACCATTATAATGAGCTGGATTAACTCCCTGGAACTTTGAAATTGTACTTTAGAGTCTGAATACTGTTGTTTGAACTTATCTAATTGAAAGACTGTGCTTGAGTTAAGTATCTTGGTCATTTAGTTAAATGTTTAGTCTGATATTTTGATGCTGTAGCTATACCCTGCCACAAATGCATCCATAAAAGCTACAATCTAAAAGAAAAATTTTATCATGTTTAGTATTCCTTTATTACAGACTTTTATTGCAGACTATAACTCAGAATGTGCAAAGTGCCAAATGATATGGCATTGATGTGATTTTATTTTCTTGAGATCAATGTGGAAAGCTATTCTATAAAACGTAGTTTTGAATAACTTAAAATGAGATTATAAGAATTTAAATGTGAGAGGTTTATGAGATTTACAAAAAAAAAAAAGCAAAATCCACCAATATACATTATTGTTTTGAAATTTATAGGATTTAAGCTTTTCTTGTATGCCATAAGAAACAGCATGGTCAGAAGAGAGTGTAGTTTTTCTTTTAAATCCACAACCAGGCACCAAAATGAGTAACCGGATTTTTTTCTCAGAAACTGAAGATCCATCTGTTCCCACTGAAACCAATTTGTGGTCAGGTACAAGCTGAGGGTTTCTTGCTCTGCCATGCTGGGTTACTGCCACTGCATGTGGGGGACTATTTGGCTTGATAGTGAATTCAAAGGAATAGTTGTACAAGATGTAATTATGATCACATTTTAACAGACAGAAATAAATTTTCCACTTTTACTTAATGGAGACTGTTTTTTTGAGAATGGGATCAATTTGCTTTGGATATTCATTTAGACCTGTTTTATGTAGAAGTCTATCAACACACTGTATAATTTAATCTTCTGTGAAGCACAGGGATCAGATCCCAGTCCTGCTGTCACATGGTGTCTTTAATTAAGTAGAAGTGCAAAGGCAGGCCTTGGGAGGTTGCAGCAGAGAAGATTCCCGAAGGAAGGCACATTTCTCTGCATGCCCAAAGCAGAAGTCTGGGGTAGCTTTCTTTGGGACCTGGTGGGGAGTGCTATGGCCGTTTGGCTGCAGAATCCTGCAGTCATGCATTCTGCCAGCTCTTCCTGTGCCCATGAAACAGTGACTGTGGTTGGGGACAGGCAGGTCAAGGCTTCAGGTTCTGGAGAGCATCAGTGAGGCAAGAATTTCAGTTTGTATTAAAGAGTGATGGCCCTAACCTGTGTGGCTGGGTCAAAACTGTGATCTGACTGTGCCCTAAGGGTCCAGGAGGCAAGAAAACAGCTTGCAAAGAACAAGGAAAATATGGACATATTCTTGTGTTGGTTGTTTTTTATATTTCATTTTGTATTGTTTTTAAATTAGTATTTTAAATGAGTCTCATTTCTTCGCTTTTTGTTTGACTCCTGAAATCCTGTCCATCTGGCATTCACCAGCTCTGTCCCCAGTCTGATCACTCTGCTAGATTCCCATGCATATGGGTCTTGTGACATTTCATTCTTTTCTTCTTTGCTTTTTTATTTATTTTTCTGGTCACAGGAGAAACCCCTCGCAGTTCAAAAGCCCTTGTTCAGCTGAATGTAGGAGACAGAGAAGGTGCCCAGAGGCAGACTGGCATGTGTACTGCCATCAATACTCACCACTCTTGATTCTCTGGCCCTAGAAAACAGACCCATGCTCTAGATGTCACCAAAGGAAAAGGCTCTGCCTGTTCCTGCCTGCGTGGTCAGGTCCTTGGCACGGCACTGAAAGAGAAAGCATAGAAAGGTACTGCAGGAGAGTGAGCTGAATGGAACAGGACACATGGTGGCTGCCAGAGGGAGCTATGTAGAGGTGATGCAAAAACACCTGCACGCGCCTGCACAGAGACTGCTTCCAAGGGGCTTCGCTAGGGACCTGGACAGTCAGGAAAAAGCTTTCAGAAATGTGACATAAAATCCAAATGAAACTTCATTACTTTGTTCCAGTCTTGTGAGTGACCATGGCACCATAGTTTAAATGGGGGGCTCAGTCTGTCACCCCAGTGGGGTCTGTGAGTGTCTCCCACACAATTAATAAGACACAAAGAGGCCCTGTGTTCCCTGAGGGAGGATTTTACATTTCCAGGACTTATATTCCTTTCCTTTGGGAAACACCTGCTTTGAGGTGTATCACATATGTGACAACTTTTGCAAACCTATATTGAGCACATGCTGCTCTGGGCTATCCTATCCTGTTCGATCTTATCTTGCACTGTCCCATCCCATCTTGTCCTGTCCAAGATTGCTTTTGATTTTCACATTCTAATTCCTCCATACTCTGGAGATTGGTACCAGGCACTACTGCTCAGAGATCTTTACTGCTTTTGTTCCACAATATCTGAGCATTTTCTGCTGGCACATTGCACAACATGACAGGCATCTGTCATGTGTTTTTTCTCACAGCTTTTCCACCAGAAGGCAAGTGTTGCCAGTAAACTAGTTTATTTTGAAAAAATATGTGTATGTATAATTAGATGTATTTGTGTGTGTGTGTATGTGTAAATGCAGCACACACACACATGCAAACTGTGTATCTGCTTCTCCCAAAGGTGTGAAATCCACACAGAGAGCTCTGTCTGATGCACAGTCAAGTCAGCACAGTCCATGCAGTAGAGGAGCAAAGCTGCCGTGAGACTATAAACATTTTCTAAACAGTGTTGCAGAGAGAGGAGTAACAATTGAGTGGCTTTATTCAGATTGCAAACCACCACAGGATGTCAAGGCAGCCGCATGAGTGCAGTGATATTTCTGAGCCACAGGGTTCAGCGTAGCACCCCCATTGCTCCCAGCAGCACTTATCACAGTGCAGAGACCAAACAAGTGCTCAGCATGCGGCGTCTGTGGGGCTGAGAGGTCTCGGCATCCCTAAAGCACATCTTACAAGTGCCCATCAGCATGGGGAGGTCCTGCTGCTACTCTTCTCCACCTTCCCTTCTGTCCATTAGCCTTTTAAAGTGTTTAGTCTTTGGTCAGTGGTTATTGCTTATTCATGTATGATGTCTGGTGGTAGTTTCCTTAGCACGTACCTCTAGTGTCTTGTTTCAACCCATTACACCTGGTGTCAGTGCTGGTGTTTCCACTTGATTGCTCCATGTCCTATTTCTGCATTTTTTTGCAGCACTTTTTTTAAAGTTTTAAGGCTTCACACTCATACTTATTGGGCAGCTGATTATCCCTACTGAGTCTTGTCTGGCATCTAGGCATAGGGCTAAGGCAAGTCTCCCTTCACTCTTGGTTGCCAAAGTTTCCTCCAGACCCCTATAACCCACTCTGTGACTGTTTGTAGTCACACTGATTACTCTGATTCATTAAGCAGCAGAAACTTAGTTGATTGTGGGGATTGGAGGTGTTCCTAAGGCAGAGCTAAATTATGGAAGTAAGCTGGAGTACCTTGGCAGTGCCTTGGAAACCTGCCAAAAGAGCATTGCTACATTGTTCATGACTACTTTGTGGCTCAGAGGCAGAGGGGAGTGTTGCTTACAGAAATTTACAAGGTGTCTTTGAGTACACCAGTAGTACTGTAGCCATTGTGTTGATGTAGTGGACCCATATAGCCTGTAACAGCACATGTTGTAGGTGGGCAAACGCTGACCAGGATCAAGAGGTCCAGCACATTTTCTCAAGGGGGACTCCATGCCCATTGTTCCTATCAGTTTCCTAATATTGCCCACATGCCTTTTGTCTCCTCTAGTGATGTAATCTCCAAATACTGGGAGTCACTCCAGGAGTCCTATTGATACATTTGAATATCTGCATAGGATAATTTCCAATCCCCTGGACTGAAGGAAAAGTCCACCCTGGAGACACAAAATTGCATTCATCTTACTTGTAGTGCTGGCATTCCTCCCAGTGAGTTTCCCAGGTGTCTTGTCGTGTGATAGGGGGTGAGTCGAGCAGGGATCCCCAGCTCCATTAGATGCAGCTTGGAACACTTCTTGCACAGTTTGTGTCAGAGTCTCAGTGAGATTAGCAGGATGCATCATGCTGCCAATGACCCCATTTTCTGGGTGCAGCTACTCCATATGTGTATGTACAGCTTCTCTTGTTGGATACACTTTTGGATTGATTAATCATCTTTTTGCCTTAACTGCTTTCACCTTCTGCAGTGTTGACATCTCATGCCTGCTTTAGCTGTGTTCTATAGGGCCCTTTTGTGGTATGATTCCTCCACCTGAAATATCACAGGTCACTGGCAGCACAGAGTGATCTGCTTTGGCAACATTATCTCCCTTGGTGCAGCTGGGGTACCATGACCCACGATAGATGTCAGTGTGGGTTTTTAGCAGAGACACAGTCCACCACATGGGCTTTTCACGCTCTTATGTACTACACTCCAGAGTATACTTGGATTGGCTTGGGCAGGACAGTATTTGGACCCTATACCTGTCTGATCAGTATTTAACTGAAGTAGACTTCTGCATGTAGCACAGTCACGGAGGTAGGTGGCATTTTTGCACCTAAATTGCAAGCAATTTAAAAGTGGTGTGTCTAGTTGGATTGTTGTCTCTTCAGAGAATCCACCGTTTTGTTTCTCTTTTCTTAGGTGAGGGATTTTTATTCCCCTCACTGCACTGGCATTGTACCAAGCTTGAGATAAATATGAGTCTGAAGGTGGTAAACAAGAATCTCCACACATAGGTTGGTTTTCCCTGTGAGTCTCCTGACCCCTTCCTGATGGTTGTTGACCATTGCATGACCAAGTCCTCTTATGCTTCCCTGACAACTGTGTTTCACTCTCCATAGCCAAGGTCTCATTGTGTCCTACTGTTGCTACAAGGGTTGGGCTAGGAATATGTGACAGAAGTGTGGGTTGGGGGTCACAGCAGTACGAGAGGGGAAAGTTGAAGATGAGAGTGGAGAATGGCACAGCTAGAGCCAACTCCTCAGGGCTACATCCTTCTCATATCAGCTTATTAACTAAGAAACCTAGTTTCTGTGTAAGAAATCTAGAAACTACCCAGTTCCTGAGCAACAAGTGCCTTCTGCCAGCTCCTCTTTATCTGTATCTGTGCCAGGGCCAAGCTTGTACTTCAGCAATGAGGGTTATGTCAGCTCCACATGGGTCACTTTTTTGACTGAGTTTAGCAGCACATCTACCCCTTCTTGCTTTAAAAGATCATAGATCACCTATCACCTGGGCCTGGATCTTGCTCAGTAGGGCAATATTCATATGGTGTAGGCAGATGTGCCTGTTCTGCCACAGAGCTGCATGGTGCATCCAGTGGACACATTCATCCAAGGAACCTCCTCCTGTAGGTATGGCTCACAGTGGATATTTTGATACCTGGTACAGAGACAAAGGCAGAGGAATGCAGGAATGTGGCCCTTACCACTGGTGTCACAAGAATATGGGACTGGGTGAGGGGCCTTGCCTTGTTCAGGTTCCACATAGATGTACACGTAGAAGCCATCCCTCCTCTATGTCTTCAGACAGTCACTGGTCTGTGAGATTGTTGTCTCTACAGTTTATAGCATCCCTCTTCCTTTGTGTCACCCTCATTAAGTTACAAGATTTCCAATCTTCAGTACCCTTTTACCAGTCTAAGCTATTTTGCTAAACACATCCATGACAAACTGTAAATTTCCGATTCATCAGTGTCTTGTCTTGCTGGGAGACCTCTAGGATGTGGCTGCTTCAGAGAGTGGTCCCTGTTTTTCCTTATGTCCAGATGCACTCTGGTTCAGCAGGGTTTTGCACCAACAAAGCTAGGATTCTGCTGCTCTCCCATTTCCTCTGTGTTTGGTATTTCTACTGACAGTATGAAGGTGCACCTTTGCTAGGCAGTGGGAGGCAGCCTCATGTCTTCCTCTGTCCTGTTAACAGTCCATGCCACCACATGTGTTGCTGGGTCACCCATCAGGGCTCTTGTCTTACAGTGCTCATTATGGAAACGTGTTTCTGAGCCTTTGCCTAAGGAGAAGTACCTGACTGGGTGGGAGCCTTCATGGCTTGGTGATGGTCCCAACCCTTGGCCAGGTACACTGTGCTGGACATTGCCTCTCTCAAGGTTTGCAGATATTTTTGTATGAGTCCTAGAAATTGACTTCCACTGTGTGCAGGGCCAGAGTGATAATGATCTGTTGTGTGTTGGCTTATTAGCAGTTAAGGACAAAGAGAAGCCTCTCTGAGGTCTCCCTCCAAAGGAAGCAAGTCCTAAAGTCTTCATTTTTGGCACAAGAAATGAGAAAAAAATCATCTCAATATTGCAATGTAGTTTTTGTATTTAAGAGACAATAATTAATAATGTGGCTTAAGAGCACCTGCACAAGGGGTCCTGACAGCCTGACCCTCCATTAGTTCTCTGTATTTAGTAGAGTAGATAATTTTGAGCAATTGCATCCACGGGAAGATGAAATGTTTCAAAATACAATTTTCTCCCAGTCATGATGAAAAGCCAAAGTCTGGGACCATTTCAGACCATATTTAATTTCACTGTCCTTGAAGAGGTTCATTCTGCTAGTATCAAAACATTTCATTGACTTAATCCTGTAATTTACTTGAATAATTTATCAGTGATAGAGTATCTATCAGGTGAAAAATTAATTTCAAATTAATTTTTCATAAAAAGACAAGACATTAATAACATTCCCCTTGAAAATTAACATAATACTTCTATTCTGACCTATTTCTACTCAGTCTGATCAGCATCTTGT
>JAWWLZ010000094.1:58830820-58848432 GCA_035041345.1 Poliocrania exsul
ATTAAACTGCCTTTATCTCAACCCACAAGTTTTTTAGCTTTTACCCTCTGACTCTCCCTCCCAAGTTCTACTGGTGGGGAAATGAGTGACTGGCTGTGTGGGGCTTAGTTGGTGGCTGAGGTTAAACCACAGCAGCTGGCAAGTCCCCTATCAGGCTTATTTTTTTCATTACTGTATTTTCTTCAAATCTCTATACATAGTTTATATGGGGGCTGATGGTGCAGGGTGGGGTGGAGAAAAAGATCAAATCCCCAAATGTTTAAAGGTTGTGTTTGAAAGGGGAAAATATGTGTCCTAATTCAACATTCACAAGAAACTCTACAAGAGAGGACCTGAAGCACATCCATATGGGTAGGAGAGTAACTGGGAAAAGATCAGCAGAATAGCTTTCGGAAATGTGAACATTTCTAAACTAGAGACTCTTCCTGCAACATCCTTTGAAACTCTAGGATTTTAAAGATGCGAACAGCTGCAGTTACAAGCAGGAGAAAGAAAGTAGTTTTTTAAAGCTGATGGGAGACGAAAGTTTGCCTCTCAGACAGCTAAATTTGCAGAACTGCAAACAGAAAAGAAGCACTCTTGATTTGCAGTACACATGACGTCAGATTCAGGTGCTCACAAAAGGAGATGCCTCTGTGTATTCACCAAGCTGTTTTCAGAGGAAAGCCACTCCATCACTTCTCTACTCCTCAGTGGCTGTGAGACAGAAGGTGCTATCCTGTCAGCCCACGTGTCACTGAAGCTGCTCAGCTGGGAGCAATCCTTTTGGTGAAAGTTCCACATGCATGCTGCCCTGTCAGAGGAAACACAGAAACACAAACTGCCATTTACCAGCTCTGGTGTAGCTGGGAGTCATTCCACCACTGAGAAAAATATAATCTGCATTTTGAATAATCATTTTCCAGATGTATTATTTTGTGTTTGTCAGAGTGATTCCTTGTTATTTCCTGCTTCTCTTTTTTCAATGGTGTTTGCAGTATTCTTCTGTAGCATCTGTTAATTTCATTAACATACTGTTTAATGATCTGGAAGAGGGTAGCTTAAAGGGATGTTACACAAAACCGGACATGAATTCCTTATTCCTGCAGCATCCCACCTCTTGCCTCCCACTCATCTCTGTGCCCTGTTATTTATCATGACCTGTTTCCTCATCCTCTGCAACAGCTCTCACTGTGTTTGTATGACATACCATTTTCAAGTGAAAACTTCTGAGCCACTGGGCATTAGCTCCTTAGTCTGGGTTTGCTTCTGGTTTTCCTTTCACTGCCTCATTGTGCCTTTAAGGATTGAATTAAATTTGTCTGAGTTGTTACAGTAAGAACAGTTTTGCCCCAATTCTGTGATGCACTAAGATATGGGGACATGCCTACAGACATTTCATTGTTAAAATTGCAGTGGTATTATTGTAAGAAACAAAGTACTTCACGTTCTCAAAAAAAAGCTAATTTAAATTTTAAAAAAACCCTATTAACTCAGCCACAATTAATTCAAATATGTATCAAGACATCGAAATTATTCTTTGAATAATCAAGGAGATCTTACTGGAAAATGCCATAAAACCTTAGAGCCATTGATGATAACACTGATTGCAAAGACTGTTTTGAAGAAGCTGATCTCTATATCTAGAATATTCCCGATGTTTGCCTCTGCCTAGTCAGATAATTTTAAATGAAGACTCAACAGCAAACTACACCAGCTTGCTCATGAAAGAGACCCTTTGTTGATCCTCCAAGTCACAGTGTTAGAAAATCTGACATTTGTTTGCTAAGACATGTAGTTCATTACAATTTCATGCAGACTCTGAATTTAAGTCCTTTGCTTGCATAACTATTGCAAACTTAGATTTTGCTGGGCTAGAGGGATGTCAAGTGACAATGGAAGGGAATAATACAGAAAGAGGATAATCCCCAGCTGGCTTAGAATGGCTGCACTACAACTTATACAGTGCCACAAAAATAAATACTACTACAACAGCAGAAGTATGCATAAAAAGACAGTCAAAATTGTTACACACACAGGATCCAGCAGGTACCCCATCTTGCCTATCTGCCATCCCTCTGGGTCCTAAGCTGATGGCTTGAGTCTGAGGGACAGTGGAGGAGAGTGACACATTGTGTTACACATGCATGTGGATTTGATGGATTAACTATTCAGTGGATGAGGAACTGGCTGGATGCATACAGCCAGGAGTTGTGGTCAGTGGCTCTATGTCCAGGTGGAGGCTGGTGATGGGTGGTATCCCTCAGGGCTCTGTCTTGGGACTGGTGCTCTTCAGTATCTTCATCAATGGCAGACTGTGAGATTGGGAGCACCCTCAGCAAGTTTGCACATGACATGAAGCTAACTGGTGCAGCTGACACAACAGAAGGACAGGATGGCATTCCAAGGATCTTGGAAAACTTGAGAAGTGGGCCCATGGGAACCTCATGAAGTTCCACAAGTCCAAGTGCAAGTTGCACCTGGGTTGGGGCAATCCCAGGCATGAATACAGACTACAAGAAAAGGTCACCAAGAGCAGCACTGAAGGACTTGAGGTCTCTGATGGACACAACATGGCAGCTTAGAAAGCCAACTATGTCCTGGGCTGCATCCAAAGCAGTGTAAGCAGCAGGTTGACTCAGCCCCTCTGCTCTGCTCTGGTGAGACCTCACCTGGAGCTCTGCATCCAGCTCTGGGGTCATCAAAAAGACAGATATGAACCTGTTAGAGCAGGTGCAGAGGAGGCCATAAAGAAGTTCAGAGGGCTGGAGCACCTCTCCTGTGAAGGCAGAGAGAGATGGGATTGTTCAGCCTGGAGAACAGAAGGCACCAGGGAGACCACAAAGGAGTCTTTCAGTACCTTAAGGGGGCCTGTGAAAAAGAAAGGATAGAGCAACAAGACAAGAGACAATGGTTTTAGACTGAAAGAAGGTGGGTTTAGATTAGATGTTAGAAAGAAAATCTTTACTGTGAGGGTGTTGATACACTGGAATAGGTTGCCCACACAAGTGGTTACCCTGTCCCTGAAGGAATTTGAGGCCAGGCTGAATGGGGCTCTGAGCACCCTAGTCTACTGAATGGCATCCCTGTTCATAGCAGTGGCATTGGAACTAGAAAATCCTTAAGGTCCCTCTCAACCCAAATTCTGCAATTTTATGAAGATCAGCACAAAGGACAAGATCTAAAAGAATAATACATAGCCCCTAGATGGTGAATTGGCTGGGCAGTAGCTTTGCAGTGCAAGTTCTGGAACCTGAGTAGGATTAGGACCTATGAGGAAAGGGTTATCAATTTGCAGTATATGCCTTAAGCAAGTGCTGGGTGTGGAAACTTGTTACAGAAAACTTCACGGGTGCCCCTGCACAAACCGCAAAAGGAATAAAGTTTCAGTTCTGGCCTTGCAGTGGCAGGACTGACATTGATATTTTCAGGGCAACATTCCAATATTATATAACAAGTGCAAGCATAAGAAGTAGGGACACAAACAGGACTCTTGATTTTGGGGTACTTGCTTTGTAGGACCCCCAGAGCAGACCTCCAATGACCGCTGAATTAAGACCCAAGCATATGCAGTGGAGAAACCATTCCTACCTTACCTCACCTCCCATGTTAATGAGGGACTGTATAAAAGTAACTCAGGGAGCAAATCAGGTGGCACTCCAACACAGAGAAACCCAGGGCACCACAGGAGCAACAGGACACATGGGAACCACAGTGGTGAGCATCGTCTGCTTGCACCCTCTCTGTCCTTCTTTCTATTCCCTATACACCCAATGTTACCAAATAAAATTGGTATCATTGAACAGCCCTTTGGTCTCATTTGCACCTTACTTTGGGCAAAGAACTTCAACATTGAATCATGAATCCTGGACAGGAACACAAACCTGTTTGGCCACACTGCAGAGAAAAAAGTGATTGTAACAGGACAAGCAAGTATTTTTCCTGTTTACTCAGTAGTGCTAAAAAAGTAGCTTAATCTGAAACACTGTGTAAAATGTAGAGGGTGCACTTCAAGAAATAAAGAGAAAGCAAGTAACTGATGATACACCAGAAAACATAAATCATAAAGCAAAACTGAAAGAATAAGAGGAGACAGGAGAAAATAAGAAGAGTCAAGCATAACAAAAAGCTGCCACAAAGAGGAACATCATAAACTGGGTTCAAAGTCTGCTGGCAACAGGATAGGAAATAGTGGGCTTACATTTTTGCAGGAATGTTTTTCGTAGAGGTTATGAAAAATGTTCTGCTGCTAAGAAGAAGGAAACATTGGAACAGATTGTTTAGGAAGACTGTGCAGTGCCTACCCTGGCAATACTGAAGGAACCAATAAACACACCAGACCTGGTTCTGGTATAGCTGTAATCTGAATCAAGGATGGACTATAGAACTACTCAAAGACCCATCCAGCCCCCTGTTTATCTACTGCAGGTATTAATCTGTTGCATCTACTATTTCATGATACAACAAGGAAATAGTCCAGAGTCCACAGGAATACTTCTTTGAAAGAATAAGAAAAACCACAGTAGCCTGACATATAACAGTCCCTCAGGATAGCTAAAAAAAAAACAAAACCACACCAAAACAACAACAAAAAAGACACTTATTGGCTGTGCTTTCTCAATCACTCTTCTTTTGAGTCATCTCTCAGAGAACAAGATGAACATACTGTCTGATTATCAGCCATTAAAAAAGAAAAAAAATAAAAAACTATTGCCAAGGCTCTCAAGCAACACATAGGTTATAGAGATTCCAACAAGCTGATCTAAGTATAAGACACTGCTGCCAAAGTGGGAGACTGTCAGCATGCTCCAATACCTTTGTATGTAGGATGGGAAGCTTTGACGTCCAAAGCAGATTTCCACTGGGTTGATACGCTACAGACAAATATGTCACATTTCCAGGCTAAACAGATTGCATGAAGCAATCAGATGCTGAAGCCTCAGAGGATGAAGTGCATAGAGTGTGTACTGTATACAAAATTGTGTTTAAATGGGATTAGCCAAAAATCCTAGCAGATTTAAAAACTGATGTTATAAGATAGGTCTAGGCTTCAATGCCAGGCAAGCATAAGGACATCTCTGCTAGCCAGCTATCCAACTCTTTATTCACGTGTGTGCATGAAACAGTCTAACAGATGAGAAGAGCCAGGGATTAACAACAGGGGATAGAACCTCATGAACTTCTAGCCTGCCCATGGTAAGATGTCAGAACAAGCCTGCTGATTTTTAATGAGAGTAACTGCAAGACTTTCAGTAAGTTCCCATTGCTAAGAGGCAGGCTAGAAGGATATACACGCATTTAACATCACGAACAAAAGTGGAGGGATTTTGCAATACTATTGTGACTGACTAACAGGCCACATCAAAATTCTTATGGTTCAGTATTCAAGGAAGATGTGAGTTTGAAATGTCTCAAACTGGACACCCCTAAAGGCATCAGAGGTCAAAGAAACTGATGGATAAACATCTAACCAAAATCATGGCACTCCAGCTCAGCAATGCCACTCATTGCAGAACACTCCTCAGGGTTCACAGAGATTGAACTGATAGGATAAAGGATTATGGTTTCTATTCCCATAATACATAATTTTTTATAGCCCAACAGAGAAAAGACAAGCATGACAAAGAACATCAAATGGGGCATGTAATTATAAACACGGAGCCAGTGACTGAAGGCCTCTGGACACAAATTCACAGTTCTTGTATCAGTCATGAAAACCAGAGGCAAATGCATCATCTTCAGTAAGTTATAGATTATAGGAAATAGACCAGAGAGAAACTTAAAACAATCATCCAGGAGTAGCACACAGTCAGAGGAAAAGCATCAGGTCTTACCAATCTTCTCATCTGTTGCAGAAGCCTTGAAAAATAAGATGGGGAAAGTAATAAGAAGGCCAGGACAAGACAAAGGACTACAGAGCCAAAGTAAGACCTCTGTAACAGTGGCAGCAACAAGCAAGGAATGGGAAACCAGGCTGACTACACTTAAAACTGCTTTTAAAAATGCAGCAATATTTGCCTTGTTGGTGAACATGCCTGAAAATATAGTGTAAAGACTATGGCAAACAAACAAAGCCAAAAGTTAAAGTATAAATGCAACTTAGGTTAGTTTTAAATCTGTTTAATATATATCTGCACAGGCACCATTTTAAATTCCAGGCTGCTAGAACGGTCATTCAGGACAATTAATCCCTGCAAGTAACAAAGACAAACACTTAGAGAAATTGTAACAGAACTTTTGCAGTGTTCACTTACAGAACTATTTCTTTTAAGAGTTAGAAAACAAGATCTAGCTGATATGAATAACAACTTGAAAGGAGAAGATCCTCTCATGCTCAGAGAACAGCTGCAGGATTTTTCCACATCTGCCCTTCCCTGCAGCTCTGCTCTCTAAGCCACACAGCCTCAGCGAACAACTAACAAAGGAAATGTTAATGTTCAGGCTAAAACCAAGGACATAATAATCCTTTAAAATTATTATTCAAGATTTTATAGAAAATTCTTTGAAAATACTTTACTTTGTAGTACAGTATTTGGATGAAAAATAAGACAATGAAGCAAAGCCACTGTATGTTTATCTGCTGATGGGGGCATTGCATAGGGAGATCTTCAGCATGTCTTGTTAACAACTGCTGCTCTTTATCTGGAATTTCTTTTACTTCTCCATTTACTGTTCACCCATGTATTTATTCCTTCAGTCCTAGTTTGTCCTAGTTCAGCAAGTGGGGACCAGTTTATCACTGTGTGGGTGTGACCAAAGCTGTGTATTCTAAAACCTCTGTCATTTCTCATGAACTGTTAACAATGGACCATTTGCAGCAGCTGCCCAGGGGACACTCGACCCTTCAGGATGTGAACTGGGTGTGAAAGACACCTGTGAGATAAGAGCTGTGATAACTCCCCTCCAGAGGGTGTCATTAGCACCTTGACACCCAGCCTGAGGGGTCATGTCTGCTAATGGGCCATCAATGATTCCAAAATACCCTATGACTGGCAGAGTGAGATCATTCACTGTGTAATTCCCCGCCTTGGGGGAGGTACTGGGTGCTCCCACCTGGACCTGAGGGGTATAATCTTGGGGGTTTGGGGACTTGAGAAACAATTCACCAGATCCAGAGGAGGACCAGAACCTTGACAGGACTGCAACCACCACTCTCAACCAGACTGTGACCATCATCTGCACCAACAGGTTTTTCACCTCCTTTTACTTTGGACTCAGCGGAACCACATGGGGCTCAGCACAGAGGCTACAAACCCCATTTGTGCCCTGAGGTGCAGAGTTATACTTCTGGGTTTTGTGGGTTAAAACCAATTTCTCTTTGTGCCATTGCATTTGTTATAATATTTTTATTAAATTGTAACTCTGACTTATATTATAGTCTCTTTCATGTTGGGTTCATTTCCCCTGCCAGTTTACCTTTAAACCAGCACAACATTACAGCTGCAATTGTAAATTAAACATTGACATGTAAGTATTAAAATATTTTTATAAGAATTGTAAAGTTCTACACCATCTAGTGAAGTTTCACTCTTATCAAAAGACTACACTAGTGAAAGCAGTGGAAACATTTTTTGGGGAATGTTATGCCAATGCTTGTCATTATACCTTTGAAGTCAGGCTTAGTTTCCACTGAAATATAGAAATTATAATTGAAAAAGAAAGATAAGCTTCTAAAAGGAAATCATACTATGAAATAGTGATGCAGAACAATGCTTAAAAAATCTAACGTTGCTGACTATTAGGATCACACTCTTGAGGTTAGGAAGGTGATTAAGGGCTTTGCTAAATATAGTCTTAAAATATGCCCTCAGAATCTATACATAAATAATAAAGCTTGATTGCTTACAATGTCTGTTACTCTCTGCTTATAGTGGAAATGCAGACGGCTTGATACACTGTGTGTTATTCTAATCACAATGCTTAGCATATTGTGTATTACTATAATCACAACACGAATGCCTAAAAGTAACCTAGGTTCCTTTATCCTTCTCGAAAGGACAATAGTTTTAATTCTGTCCTCCTCTATATGACACTCAGAATTGCAATTTTGTGTTAAAATATGACAATTTTTAGTATTTAGGAAAAAAGCTTTATAAAGGTTAGTGTCAAACCTCAGTAAATGTGAGGCAGATAGACATAATTCAGGCATACAAATAAGTCAATGCATATAAAGATCTGGTAATAAATACACAGATCTACTCTCTACCCTAAAACTCACCCACAGAAACCAATAAGGATAGGAAGCCTGCACAAATTCTGCATCAACTAGGCAATAAACACATTATTTTATTACATCAAAATATGTAATTGTCCATTACAATTCTACATTCTTTAAAACATAAAAGCTGTATACAACACTACTGTGAGATTCTATGCATACTGAAAAGGAACATCAGGCAAAGAAGGACAGGCAGTAGAAAATATATTTTCTAAAATTCACAGTGTGAACTGAATTCAAACTCATATGAACACACAAATGAACTGAACTGGAATGTTCCACAATAGATAACCTAAACTTTGTTACACTTGTAAAGAACAAGGTAATTTTTAAACTTAAATCAAAAGAACATAAAGGAGTCTGCAAAACTGTATAATTTTATTTGCATACTTAAAATCAGTGAACACTGTCATGACACAGCATTTGTAAAGCTGGTAGTAATTAAAAAAACCATTTGGCAATATAATGAATTCACTATTTATAAAGACCTATTTTTCACTCAAATCACAAAGCTAAATAACTGACATAGAGGAGTTATTTGCACAATATAATTAATTCCTTATTACAAAATTCAGATGTGGGATTAAGCCAGTGAAGTACAACAATCCTTTTTTACACTGCATCCAGTTTTATAAACTGAAGTAATTTTTGCTTTCAAATTTTGATCAGCTACCCAAAATAAAGAAACAAATGTTTCATTTTGTCTCAAATGCCTTAATAATACTCTTTAAAACAATTTTTTTTTCAAATTTTACGTTTTTTCCACTCTGGCTTGTCTGTTTCATCATCTTCGGGCTCCACTTCCGCAAAAACTGTTTTTGGCTGTGTTCTAGAAAACATTAAAAAGATTAAAATAGTGGTCAGACTACAATACTTCATCAGAAACTACAATTGACAGGCACTAGACAGAAACAAGATATATATTGTATAGACATAGATAAAAATAAAGCATTCTAGGTTCACACATTTTTTGGTTTTCACATTAACTTACAAACTGACCTTCTAAGAACTGAAGAAACCAGCTCACAGGCAAACAAGTGTAACAAACACATATATTTTGCAAGTATTATTTCCTCATCAGCTCGCAATCACTATCTGTATTCCATGAATAAAATTAAGATGGAAGAGAGGAAAAAATATATCTAACTCAATGCTAGAAAACTGGAGCCACTGGTCTCTTCATTCTGTGACTTTTTAAAAAGACACCTCCATTTTGACACACTATGAGCAGGCAGTAAGGGAAAATAGAACAGCTAATCCAGGTTTCTGGCTAGGCCTATGCATGAAGAAACCAGCTTCTCCTACAGAGACTTCAGCCAGCACTACTGTAACATAAAAAACCTAATCATCTTCACATGAGAACACAGTGTATCCCACAGTCAAGCTTGATGGTATCAATTCCTCCACTGTTTACTTGTACTTTAAATACCACTCAAACGTTACAAAAATAATTATTGATTACTTTTTAAACGAACACAGTATCAAGTAGCAGTTCAATAAACTGTTTGGACATTCAGCTCTGCTGTTTTACACTCTAACCATTGCATGATCTCCTTTTCCAGCTTAATCCTGAGCGCAATCACTGTGGAGCTGAAACTACTGGATTACTGACACTGGCTGTGCTCGACTTCTCATTACACAGATACGACAAAGTATAAAATACTGCCAAGGCAATAATCTCTTTAATGTATTAACAAATGTTTTTACAGCAGTCTAAGGATGTGAAACAACATTGCTATAACAATTGTTACTTAGCAAACCCTACAAAGCACAAAAATCTTACAAAATTGTGTCTGCCTTCCATAACCAATAGGCATAACTCAATGGTGCTGCTGCCTTTGAAGAGTAAGCCATCAGCTATTAAAGACCAGGACTCTCCACTTGTTAAATACGTGGCACAAATAGATTTCAAGTCACTAAAACTAGTCAAAGACAACTCCCCTTAAATACAGGCTCTTTCTGTTGGCTGCCTTCTCCTCCATCCACAGAGGTAAGGAGCATACTAAGATGTTCCAGAGATGGCCCTACTGCTGAACTCCCTCTGGCACGTGGTCCCTGGGTGCAGGCTGAAGGTTTAAGTACACCCAAGCAGACCTTGTACCTAGATGAAGACTTATACCATGGAAATTAGGTGAGTCATTTAACTGTCCGTGGAAAGCATGACTAAGATTAAAAAATATTTTCCAATTAAAATATTTCATTAGAAAATAGTTACATAAACTCTACTTAACCCATCACTGAAGATGGATTTTAAAAAAAAATGGAAAAAAAAATCAGCAATTCAATCCAAAACAGACACCAGGGATGAAGGCTTTCTTGGCTCAATTATTGGATTTTGTTAGTTGCTGTGGAGGAAGAATGCATGGAATCTTCTTCTTTTGTCAGAACATACTGACACACAGAAGGTTATTGCCAGTGTACCTTCCTTTTACAATAACAGATGAAGGGTATCTAAATAGGATCACATCAGTATTGAGATGTTCATTAGTAAAGTGCAACTGATCAAGTGCAAACCAGTAATTTCTGACTACAAATCTGCAAATGTAACAATTTGGATAGAAATTTCCAGCTTAGAAAAATGAATAAATTTGTGAAACAAGCTGCAAAATCTTTTGTGTGCTTTTTCCAGGATAGGAGTGGCACAGAAAAAAAGCCATAGACTTCAGCTAATCTAAGTGTGCTACTGAGTGCACCAAAACTGGGGGTGGGGAGAGAAGAAAAAAAAATACCTATAGCCTGATCTAGCATTCTCCAGCTAAAGCAATAACACACAGAGGAAATCAAGTCTGCTTGCTACCTCGCTTTTCAAAATTACCATGAAATAGCTGTAGTCTCAGCTCAGATGAAATGTAAACTGTTCCACCTCCTCAAGCTACACAGCCATAGCTGGGGCACCTAAGGTGATTCATAAGGCTGACCATTTTATAACACTGTTTTTGTTATTGTCTTATCAGCAGTGTCCATTTAATTCAATTTAAACACAAATTTTTCTGCTTAGTAACTGCACTAGAGACTGCGAGCGTAGTTGGAGTTTGTTCGATGATTAATATTTATACAAAAATTATCAAAACAAGTTTACTACTTAGAAATATTTTTATTTCTGAGGGCTAAATAATACATGGGGAAAGCCGTGTTCATTTCCCCATCTAATTTCTCAGTTTTATTCATCCTTGACTTTGGGGGTTGATTTCAGTTTGTCAGGGATCTGCTTGGCAGATCCCATGGGAGACTGCTATGAAAGGCAAAGGGGTCAAGGAGAGCTGGTTGATCTTTCAGGGCAATCTCCTCAGAACAAACTACAATTCACATGCAGAAAGCAAAGCCTGGCAGTAGCCACCTATGGATGCACATGGATCTAACTAAGATAAACCATGAGGCCCAAAGAGGAAGAACACAGACAAAGGAAGCAGGGACCACCTCAGCCAAGAGGAACAGAGGCATTGTGCAAACATACAGGCACAGCGTTAGGAGATCCAAAGCTCAGCAGGAATTAAACAGAAAAGAAACATGAAAGGCAACACTAAGGGCTTCTACAGCTACACTGACAGCTAAAGGAATGCAAACAAAAATGTTCCTGATGGGGCAGGTGAAGCACTAACACAGCACAAGATACTCAATGCCTTTTTGGCTCCATTTTCCCTGAGGTCTGTCCTCTGTCCTCCAGGGACCCCTACACTACTAGCACAGTATTTGTTATGGAGTGAGACATTACCAATAGAAAAGGATGGCAGAGAGTATGTAGCACATTGCACATGCATAAATCCATGATTACAGAAGGGGTGGATCTGGAGGTACTGAGGGAGATGGTCTGTGTCATTGCAAGGGCACTCTGTCACCTCTCAGATGTCACAGTGACCGGGAGAGGGTCTCAATGATTAGCAAAAGGGAAGTATCATCATCTCTGTGAAGGGCAAAAGGGGGATTTGGGGAACTCATTACTCTCACTTCCCAGAAGGCTATGGAACAAATCCCAGTGGGAGGCATTTCCAGGTACCTGAGGCTGGTAGGGAACAGCCATCATGGACTTAACAAGGGCATACTGTGTCTGCCAATGAGATTGCTAGAAAAGGCTACCCAAAGAGGTGTTGTGGGATCTCCATCCCTGAGGATACTCAGCCTTGGTTGGGCAAGCCCCTGAACAACCTGGATCTGACTGGAGCTGAGCAGACTCATCTCACTGAACATGGTTTAAGCAGGAGCTTGTATTAAATGACCTCAGGCATTCTCTTCCTGTCTAAATTATTCTATGATCCTGTGTTTCCACATGACTGTCAGCGGAAACCAGTATCTCATACACTAAAAAATGCATTCCTATTGTGGGTTGCAGCAACAAGCTGCAAACAAATATGGGAAAACAAATTAGCATGATTTACTTATACTATGTGCTTCTCCTTATTTCAGTGGTTTTCAACACATTCAGATATGCAGACCCCTAGAAAATTTCCAGGGGTCATGCAGAGTTTCAGAGCACCGTCCAGGACCATTTCAGAGTCATCACAATCCTTCTGGTTACGGATTGTTTTCCTCAGTCGCCTTTCAGGGATCCAATAAAAGTAGCTCATTGACATCTGAGGACCATAGACTCACAGATAAATAATACTGCTGCAGCTAAACCAGCTGGAGATGACAACTGCATATCACAACATGTGACTCACGCTGAAGTAACTTTTGAATTTTGTGTTTATACTGCACTGAAACAAAGGAAAAATACTTTATAGCAGGCTTGGAAACCACAATAATGTCATAACGGCTACTTCCAGACTGAAAAGCTAAGGTTTTCAGCATCAGGCCCTTTTTTATTCTTCACCCCACCACCCAGCCTGACGCTTCACTTAATAGCAGGGACCAACCTCTTAAAACTACCAATTTATAAAAACAGATTTAGGGTACATACACCAACACGTGCCAACAAGGTCACTGTTACAAAACATTCTGTTCAGTTCTGATTTTTCAATGAAAGATACGCGAGAAACTACATGACTAACACTTCACACACTGGTACTGCCCTTGAGAAAAAGTTCAGTGAACACAGCACAGCTACAGACTGTTGCTTCAAGTAATTCCTTTTTGCCAGGGACAAGTAGCAGTGACAAAGATAGAGGCAAAATTGACTCAACTGAAAGGTATTTTCAAGAACTCTGGTTTACCTTGGGAAGAGGGAGATTTCACCCTCACCTTCTCTCTGGTGCAGAAGAGAGCTGCATCTGGGCCTGATTAGGCACTCAGCTACAATGCTTAGTAATTCCTGCTGATCTTTCAGAGGGACATCTGAAGTCATTATAGTGTATCTGTACAGCTGTGTTAAAACAAACAGCTCACAAAGAATGCAATTTTCAAACATTTACAACTGATGCCTCAAGTTCCTTTCCTGTAGTTCTTTACTTGAAATCTTCAATCTGTCCTTCCTTTCCTTTCACTCCATGGGAAGGGCTCTTGCCAAGGTCTCTAACAAGCTTTTTCCTGAGAAATCTCAAGATCTTTTCTTTATCCTCATCCATTATGACTTTTCTGCTGTGTTGATCGCATCTTATTTGACACTTTATTCACACTGGGCTTCTGTGACATGTCATCCCCTGATTCAGCATGTACTTCTTTTCATCCCCAGTCTCCTTTACAGCAGCATCTGGCTTTTCACCCATCCTTCTGCTTCTTACATACTTCCCCCTCCTTTCTGGCTCAAATGTCAGGAGAAATGGAAAGGTTGTGCTAATGATAACAAGCTCGAAAAAATTTTCAAGTGATAAATAATGCAAACGGCTATTTGGCTTTGAGAATAAATGAGGCACCTTTAACTCCCAAAAAAATCCCAATATATATTTACACAGAGTGCACAAACTAATACCAGAAATCATGTATTTCTTCTAAGATATACTGAAGTGAAAATCACAGAATCATAGAAGGGTTTGGGTTGGAAAGGACCTTGAAGATCATCTTGTTCCAACCCTCCTGCCATGGGCAGGAGCACCTTCCATTAGGCCAGGTTGCTCAGGGTCTCATTCAGCCTGTTCCTGAACACTTAGAGAGATGGGACATACTTCTCTGGGCAACTGTTCCAGTGCCTCACTACCCTACAAGAAAAGAATTACACCCTAACACCTAATCTAAACTCCTCCTCTTTTGGTTTAAACCCATTTCCCCTTATCCTATCACTATCCACCTGTGTAAAAAGTCACTGTCCCTTGTACACAATTGAAAAAGCATTAAATCAGTATCTGATTCAAAATGACCTGACCAGTATGGATCAGGGCCAGATGAACTCTAACCCATTGTGATATTCCAAGTTATAAAAACTGATTAACCAAAAAAAGAGCATTTCTTTTACTTCTCAGTCTAAAATTACTTAACTATCACTGGAGAAAATTAAGTAACTATAGTTTCCTTAGACATTTCCTGAAGAAGAAGAATGAAAAATTTTACGTGAATAACCACCCGTTAGACAGCACAAGACCAAACACCTCGTCATCAAAAGATATATCAAATGGATAGTTTCATATCATGTTCAAGTGCAAATTTACTACAAGAAATTTGGAAAAACTGGTAGCAGAAGAATGAAGTGGTAAAAGAATAAACACCATTTTAAAAAATGAAGCCTACTGGATGTATGTATTTTAGGCCTTAAGACAGTATGTAATTTTATGTACATGTCAGAATTTCACATTTCCTAACTCTATGGCTTATCTTATGCTATAGCTAAAGCAGCTATCCACTATACAAATCAGTATTACATGATAGTTTATGTCAATTAGCTGCACTTTGCATATTTTATTAAATATAAATCTGTAAGTATATCTGTAAGATGCATTATATACAGGTTAAACATACATGCTCTATAAAATCAGACATAGGATAAATGAACACAGCTTTCTGTGGCTGTTAATACAGACCGGCACTTCTGAAAATTAAGAATACAACACAATAATAAAGTTCTGCATTTCAGTGTCTTAGCCAATAACAGCAATAACAATAATTTTTTCAATGCTGTTGGCATAGAGTACATCTTAAAGCCAAGCTTTTAAAGCAAGGATAATGGCAGCTTTACTAGCATGAGATTTATCAGCTGACAAAGCCATGAAGGCAGCATGCTGCTGGCTGCTGTCCAGTTTCCCCACATACATATCACCGTCTGGTGTGTAAGTTAATAGCAGTCTGGACTTGCATCCTGCCCACTTCTCAGCCAGCTCTCTTCTTTCCCTGCAGCCACATCTTTAACAAGGAACTGTAATGAGATCTGGCCACCTGACACAGCAAGCCTCCTGTAACACAGCTTTGTTTTACAACTTTCATGTCTACTACATCACAGGTGTCAGGGAGGAAACTTAATACGCAATCAACAAAGTTACTAAGCCGAAAATACACGGAGGTATCTATCTTCCTGATGGAATGTGATTGTATTTACTTTTGAGCATGGATACCTCAAATAAAACCAGATGCCTACACCCTACACATTCTAAGCATATTTCATCTCCAGCAAACGTGAACTCTCAAACAATTAAAAATCAATATTTGGCATATTCATTAAAACAATTGCTAGAGAATCAGGCTTTCAAATATGCTTTCTTTGGCACCAGGAGTGCACTGGTTTGATGTACAACATCAGATGCCACACTCACCCACAACCAGCATGCCATACTTATTAAATACCCAGCCAAAGCCAGGCTGGCTCACTGATGTTCTCAAGCTGCTTTGGAACAGCTATTCAGTTATCTTTGTGAACATGTGGATCAAGTCAGAAACCAAGTGTCACCATTAGAAATAAGCTATGATTTTTAAAATATTTCAAGTTTCTGGAAAGAAGTGATTGTTTCACTACAGAGCTAAACATTCATAAAGAAAGTAGTCAGTGAAGTACTAACGCATGTACAGCCTTGGAGATAGAACACTGGGCTGCAATAAACAAAAACAATTCATTACTGGCAGACTGTTCTGTGAAGACTATTTCATGTCTTCAAAATGTTTTCCTTACGCATTTTGAAAACATTACTTGACAGACTATTTTGTGTAAAAAAACCATCAATGATGATAAAATCTGACAATTCTGCTGACTTCTAAAGTCATAGTTTCTGTTCAGTAGTATGAAATGCATTTATTTAGTACTTATTTTAGTACTATTGTGAATGTATTCATTTAATTGTTGAAAATATATTTATTTTTAGAAAAAAACCCGTTTGGCAGAAAGCATTCTAGAAGCATATTGCACAATTTTCCTTGTAACACATACATACACAAACCACATTAACACGTAAAATTTAAATTGAGTAACTTACCATCTGTGGGAGTAACATGGTTTTACTACAAAAAACTTGATGAGGCTCTTTAATTAATGTAACAACTGAAAACTTATTTATGTTGAATTTTTGGTAGGACGTTCTATCAATGCAATTTTTAACGTTGCTGTACTTTTGAAATCAAGTTAATTCAAGCAGTTACTTGGGTCCTCATGTAGGAAGAATTAATATAACAACGTATGACAGTTGAAAAATCATCTAGAATATGCTGTCATAACACCAAGTAAATATTCTGAAGGTTTGTCCTAAGAATCAGTCAAAACTAGAAAGCATATTGGAAAATCATCCCGTTATGTCAATGTGGTAATACCTATTAAAAGGTATACTGCAATTTCAGACATTGATTTGGAGAAGATTCTAAACTCTAATCAACTTAGAAAGCTTTAAAATAACTTTCTGGCACTGACAGGTACATTTCAAAAGTGGAAATGTGAAATTTCAACAATTTAACCTCCTGGAAACTCATCTTCATAAAAGAGAATGGTGTACTCTTGGTTTACGTATTTGTGGCAGCAATCCAAAAAAGGCAAAGTATACCATTAAAAATGTCTCTTCTATTTTTACTGAACTCCCACTGGCCTCCAGAAATATTATTTGTATTTTAAATTGTTTCCTTACTTTGCATATGCTGGAGCAACCCAGTACGGATTCTCCTCCGCTTCCTTTGCGTGACGTAAAATAGCCTCTCGAGGGTTGCTGTCATCTGTCTTATCCAGGGCAATGTTCTTGACTATGTATGATGACAGGGTAACTCCGTGAGTTCCCACACGCCCACCGCGACCTGCCACAAAAGGAGAGAAACATGTAAGAAATACACAATGTCTGTAACAGTGATCTGGCACAAAGTTGTTATTTAGGAGTCTAATTTAAAGCTGCGCTCACACCAAGTGTTTGACTGATTATATAACTCCAAATAAGTAATTGTGATCAATAATGTTCTGCAGGCAAGCACTCCAATCAAAGGCATCAATGTCTCACAGTGCTGGACGCTTCTGCCCATACATCTAAAGGGTAAAGGAACCACCCACAAATGTATGTATGGCCAGACTTCGTGAACGCAGATTTGGGCAGGGCTCTCCCCACGTGCCCTTCCAGCCTGTGCAGTGGATGTTTTAGGTGAGGCACAGCGT
>JAWWLZ010000094.1:58848532-58867198 GCA_035041345.1 Poliocrania exsul
AGGGTCAGGTTTGTGAGACTTCAGGGGGTCCAGCCTGTCCTTCTCCAGCTGTTTCCTGGTGCTTCGCTGTCGTGGTTCACGGAACATTGGAAGCGCATGGGCTGAAGGGTCACAGTTTGGAGAGAAAGAAATGTTAGAAATTCCATTTCCTTTTCATGATTTCAAATACAAAGACTTGGATTCCTTCTTGCAATGGGAAAGGTGGCAGGAGCAGCCTCCCAGTTCCTCCATATCGAAACAGTGGTTTTAAAGGGCTTAAAGGTGTACTTTGGAGGGCTTCTTTCTGCTGAATTTTTCGAATATGAAAGCAGCCAGATACCAGGGTGCCTTCAGGCAGGAGCCTCTCATCTGAAATACTGTTTGCACAGCTTATACATATTTAATTAATTCCCTGTCATTCAGTTTCCAACATTAGCACTGTAACCAACTGGTTACTTTTTTCTGAACTTAGAATAATAGAATCATAGAATCGATTGGGGTGGAAAAGACCTCAGAGATCATCAAGTCCAACCCATTCTTCAACAGCTTTCTTATATCTAAGAACATAATAAAGCCCTTGATACATCTTGGACCTGAAATATAGTAGGGTGGAAACCCCTCAATGATTCAAAAGGTAATTTTATGCATATGAAGTCATAATCATTTTCCTTCTTAAATTATAAGACAAATCATCATTGGAAAAATACTCAAAACTGAGACAATCTGGCTAAATTGTCAGGATTTAAAACTTATTTTTCCTCACAAACATGTTACAGTATTTTCAATCACAATAATGGGTTTGGTCCAATCAGTCAAGGGAGTCATTTTTCAGCCACAGAGAAACAACACACTAGGGATTTGGTTTTACTGAAATGAAGTTCAGCTCTAACATTCAGGTGTGCTCATTGCTGCTGTTCTCTAAAATGTGCGAAATTCAAATGATCCAGCAAAGCCAAAAAATTACCAAAATATCTTAAATTTAGGAACATCAATTCTATATTGAATAAAAAAACCAGCAAGCACCATTCAGTGACCTGGCCAGCCTATTTCTGTAAGCCTGCTCAATTTATTAGACTGAGCAAAGTCATAGCCATATGACATAGCAGTAGATCTTTGGAAATAAATGTTTATGTTTTATTTTTGCAGATTTCACCAAGTATGAAATGTCTAGGACAATTTTCTGGCAAGCATTAAGCTTAATCAGTTTCCATAGGGCATCTGAGGTGACTAATGCACAGATTCAAGCTTTTGCCACTTGTGGAGTCAAGGTTGCCTAAGGGAAACCCAAGTTATGTATTCCTGTGTTTTAAAGGTGACACTTAATACCTTAAAACAACATTCCTGCATTCTGAGTAGGCATTATAGGCAATTCTGATATTAAAGAGCAACTAAAAGTCTGAAGGAAAAAAAAAAAAGAAAAAAGAGGAGGAAAAAAGAAGAGAACAAGGGAAAAAGGGGTCACTTCACTTTGCAAAAGCATTTTGGAATTCTTCAGTTCTTCCCAGTTCTATTTGTAAACTTAAAAGACAGACATCCAACCACTTAAAAGCTTCCAAAATATGTTACAAACTTAAAAATCTGCTAAGCAAATCCTTACATTTTCCTACATTGCTTTATATGAAAACATCCTTATTTAATTTCAAAATGATGCAGAAGAAACAGCTGGAACTCAGTGATGAAATCTCAAAACTTTGCATAATTTGGACCGGTATCTTTCAATGACATTTATAAATGCCAATTAACACACAATGAACACATCGGACTTTAAGCAGAAATTCCTTTTTGAAGTCACAGAAGTTCTTAGCAGTGTAGACACAGAGCACACAAATTATTACAGTCAAGGATGTCGTAGGGATGGATTGACAAAAGCACCCAAAGAGTGTAAAAATCCCTGATCTTTGGCAGCTGCTACTTACTTTACCCAAAAACTGGAGCTGGACACCTGCAGCAGTGAGGTAGGTTGGAAACAGCTGTGGCTGGAATGTACCTGAGATGGGAACCCAGTACCAGAGTGCCTTGGTTCTAGTTAAGCCTGTCCAAACTTTCTCCTTCTAAACTTTCTTGTTTATTATGCTGTCAAACAACTCATTTGTTCTACAGACTTGGTTTTAGTATCTGTGAAACCAAGACTACTAGAAATTAGAGCTGAATACAAACACCACAGAACTGGAAGAGGATGAAGAGAAGTGAGACAGCACAACTGTGACTGTACTCACTTCACATGAGGAAACACTACATAGGGTAATGCCAATGGGAAAGGTCAAAATGTCTCAGTCAATCGCCTCATCCCACCATAAAATTCTTCCTTGGGAAAAGACAGATAATCAAACAGTTTTTACAAACAATGGTAACTACTCCTAATCCATCGGTGAGCTTTATTATGAATATAAGGTCTTAAAAACTCAGACACTAAAGTTAGTTCAGCTATTCAAAACCCTATATAATTCTGGGTAAGTTATAAATTTTGAAAAATCATTTGAAATTTGTTCAAGACCTATCTCTCAAGTCTCTGATCTTGTCACCAGTATTGTTAATGTTCCGAAGTGGCAACACTCTTCCTAAACCCATCTATACTCCACAATTCAGTAATTCAAAACTGAAGATTTGAAGAAAACTCTAAAATTTTTGAGGCTTTCAGGTGCACTACAATCTAGGAAAAAAAACATGATTAAAAATGTACAGAGCATAGAGAATATGGTATCTTGCTGGTTGTGCAAGGCTACAAAGAATTTGTACCAATATCTCACAGCAATGATCAGTGCTTAATAAAAAACTGCAACTTTTTAGGGGGAAAAATATAAAGCTAAATGATCTGCAAATAATTTCAAACCTAAGAAAAAGCTAAAGATGCTGCTATAAAGATATGTTTAAATTCCTTACGTGTTATAATGTAATCCTGTGTAAGAGTCTCTGCTTGTCTCTCTTTTCGTTTTGTTTTGACCACACATAATTTTGCTCCCCTAGGAAGAAACAGAGCAGTTCAGTTGGCCTGTTTATATCAAACAGAAACCAGTTTTTATTCAAGGCAGTCTTAAAAAAAAATATACAGCACTTTAAATATTCATGAATGTGTGTATCTTTGTCTGTTCCTGCACATGTGAAGGAGGGTACAGAGATTACAGTGTTTCTGTTACAGAGCGGTTTATATGACATGCAGAAATAAGGGTGGAAGATTCATTTCACACTTCATTTGTCCACAGTACTTGTAGTGTGCACATGGAAAGTGCTCCTCTCCAAACATGGGCATTGATTTGCTGCTAATATTCTTCCCGAGCAGCAGAGGTGGCAGTTATCTAACCAGAGGTGTCTGAAACACTGCAGCAGGAAAGACTGCACAAGCTTGGCTGTGGCAAGATTGATTTAAATTGGTGGTATTTTCCTCCTCATGGTAAACAAACTGAATACAAAATTGCACTAGGGCTCTGTCGTCTGGGCCTAGGAGACTTGGGCTGCTCTCTGGAGAAGTCTCCAAACAATGATGCCCAAGTCTCTGGTTCACTAAATTGACAAAACCAGAAAAATAAAACTTATTTCCGATAATCTTGCAAACCAGAGTTTATCTTCACATACAAGTGTCCAGGTCACAGTAAGTACCCAGAAAACATGAAGTCTAACACAGTTTGGTTGGGATGCCAGTAAAACAAAGATGAGTGCATATAAGGGAAGAACATCATATTTATACCTCTCAATATCAATGAAATGTACATTTCCTCCCTGCTGACAGGAAGGAAGCATGCCCCAGTTCTCTAGGCAATCCAAATGATAAAAGCAAATTAATCACAAAAGAAGTATTTGTAGACTACTTAGGCCCTCTTCATTCCAGCCTGACAAGTCACCTTCTGATAAATCACTACCACCTTTCCCTCAGATGTATAGGGAAAACCCACATGTTCTAAGTGGGGGGGAGAAGACCAGAGGAAAGATGGGAATGTGCTTCCTTGGTTTCTACCTTCTCAAACTGGGTCTTCCAGTATTACTTCACCAACACTGAAGTTTAATGCTTCTAAACAAGACTTCTACTTCAGGAAAAACACATACATAAAAAATACAGCAAATATCCGTTCAGTAACACTACATCAACAACCTCCAAGAGACAGGATGAATGGGTGGTTATTCTTATTGCAGATTTCATGCAATTAAAAAATGAAAGTGTTTGTAAATTCAGGTAGAACAGACAGAACACTCCACCATGAAGAACCCAGGGGAAAATGCACTGCTTTTCAGAAGCAGACATTTTCTTACTTTTTCTACTGGTGCTAAATAAGTAAAACTGTGCAAAACTAATGTAACTAAACCAGGTTTTCTCATTTTGTAGTATAATCACTGAATGACAGAATAAGGCTAAATTTCAGGGGAAAAAAGCTAATGTTTTTGATCATAAAACAAAATTACATACCTCTGGCTTTTGACAGGATCATAGTACACTTTGGCTAAACCATTTCCAGTACCAACCATGATCTGGTTCAGCTTGGGATGCCAAAGGCAACGCACAACACTCTGAAAGAAAGAGACATATTGATAGTTAGCTGGTCATTCATTTAGGTCTTACAATTAATATTCACATTGTCAAAGAGTGGATCACACTATATCTGGAACAAGTTTAAACATATGAATGAATATGTGAATGAATAGAAGTTCCTCTTCAGTGAGTGACAACACAAGGATGCAGGCAGAGAAAGAAGTAAAAATTGATGATAGTGTGATAATCAGTGGTTTCCACAGGGTAAAAGCTCCACAGTCTTCAAGGGAAAAATGGAAATGGAAAGTTAAAGGGAGATTTGAAGGAGAACAATGAAGTGCTTCAGATCTGATACAGTGATCCAGGCCATCATGACTTTTGCATTTTTAGTTTTAAATCTTAATCCTCCTCCCACTTTGTTCATTGCTTTATCTGTTTTTCCTTTTTTCCCATACACTGCTGACCTTTCACTTGCTGACTGTAGAAATGGAAGAGATGCTGATTTTCACTCTTGCTTTTTTCTTCCTCACAACACTAAGAGCTTGGTATTTGAAGCCAATGTCTCACAGCACTGTCACCCTTCTTGTTAGGAGCAAAACTCATTTTCAGACATTAAGAGTATTGTTCCTTTATACACACAGCGTGGTTCTCCGTGTGACTCTGAATGTCCATGTGATCACTGTTTTCTGTCTGATTCAGCAGGCTCACACAGAAACTCAGACACTCAAGCTTCTGACTCCAGAGAGCCAAAGTGGAACAATCTGCCACAAAGGACAACCCATCTTATCACAAACACAAAACCTGTACGTGCATCTGACTAAATGGGGGAAACTGTTTTTGAGAGACAGTAATTCCTTAAAGAGATACTGTCCAGGGCTGAAGTTGGTTTGCACCAGTTATGTAATAAATAGCAGGATCCACCATCCTGTTAGCATTTCATGGAAAAATGCTTTTTCTAGCCTTACACCCCTGCAGCTTTTACTACTTCTTTCTCAAAAGCCAGGAGTAGACTCTTGGAGTGAATTAATAATTTAATACTCCACCATTATCATCCATCTATCATTTAAGTTTCTATACAGAATTATTTTGTTCCACACAATACAGCAGATGGAATTCACAAAATGGTAAACACAAATGTCTTAACAAATGAAACACAGCAAAGATAAAATATTAGGGATGTAATCTAGCCCTACAGCTTGGGAGACAAGAACCATCTGACCTAGAAGAAAATGGTTATATATCAGCTCTAGTGATTGCTGAATCACTTCCCATTTCATGTTCCATACTATTTCTGGTTTGGTCCAGATCCTATTTTTTTGAATGTTATGAGGCAAGCAACATTAAATATTGGAAAAATTCTGAAGCTCATCCAGCCATCATGAATCAGAACTTCATTTCACCACAAGATGATGGATGACACTCTTCTGAGCTGTTTTTCTGGTCTGTGTTCTTGTTAAGAATAAAAACCAAGTGAGATAAATTTTCACTAATCAAATGGCCATTTTTACCAGGTCCCTCAGCAGAATATCCTCCTTCTACATAGAAACAGATACAACACTATACCCTCCCATTTACTTACAGGTACAAATATACCTGACTTGCTAATTACAAAACAGCTAAAGAATAATATTTTTAAAGGTAAATACAAAGCACAAAGTAAATTTCTGACAATGCATTATGTTCAGGATCTCTGCAATAATACAAGGTTGCTAAATAAGTTGTTTGATTTAAGCAAGAGAGCCTGACACACCATTATATAGAGCTCAAAATGCTAAAGTAACTCTACAACACCAAAGCTAGTAACATGTATTGAAGGTCAGAGGTGGGTGGCCTTTTCTTTTATTAATATTTATTGCATGTGTTTAGCCAGCCTTTTTAAACTCTGTAGTTAATGTGGTTCTCCACTTTCTACTGTCAAGTAAATGTATTTTATAGCATGGTAGTGGATACCAGCCAACAAAAACAAGCTTGAGACAGTGTGGCTCAGTGCTGATGGGGCTTGCTAAGTTTCTAACTTGTCAAACATGCACAGCACACTTAAAACCACCATGGCACACGCTACAGAGCAGGCAAAAGAAACTGCCATTAAATGTAGTCCTGTAAATCTTCTGAAACCGTAAAATGTTCCCAGAATATGGTTTGTTAAAGACTAAACAAGCACAAGCTCCGAACATGCAAGTAATTTTATTCATCCACTAGCATATAAACCTACTTCATAAGAAACAATAAAAACTACTCTAGGTAGTTTTCAGATTATTTTAGAAATTGACAATACTTTAAAAAACACCTAAATACTGAATCCCTGAACTACACCCTAATAAATTTTCCCAATCACATAATCCTAAAGAAGTAAAAGTTCTAATCAACTATTCAATAAAGAGATCATTGTAGACTGTGTCTTAACATTGGGAGGGAAGGGTAAGGAGAATCCTTATCATATAAAAATAATTAACCCTTAAAGGGCATTTATCCTTTGACGTGTCTAATTTCCCTGCTGTTTACACTTAGAATAAAGCAGGTAGACATCCCTATCACTGGAAATGCTAACCACCAAATTCCAACTCAAAGCAGGTCCTAACTCCCAGCTCTCCAGGCAAGTAAGTGTGTTGACTGCAGAAAAAAAAGTGTTTTCCTGTCTTGGCCAGTCTGGGCCTGTAGGTAGATACCCAACTACTGACATAGAATTTTATACAACTACAGAAGGGTTGCAGTTGGAAGAGAGCTCTGGAGATGACCACTCTGCTCCAGACATGGTCAGTTGCTACAGACAGCTCAGGATATCACCCAGTTTGGTTTTTAGTATTTCTAAGGACAGAGACCCTACAGCCCCTCTGGGCAACCTGGTTCAATGCACAACCACTCCCACCCTAAAAAAAACCCATAAACCCCAAGCCATTTTCTCATGTTTGAATGTAACATTCTGTAGTTAGTTTTGTGTCTCTTGTCCTGTCACTGAGCACTACTGAGCTTTGCTTTACTTGCTTCACCTTCCTGTCCCTTCTTCAAATATTTATACATAAGAGTCCCCATGAGCATCCTCTTCCCCATCTGAGCAATACCAGCTCTCTCAGCCTTTCCTTCTGTGCCAGATATGCCCAGCCTTTAATCACCTTTGCAGTACTCTGTTTATCTCTCTCTTACACTGGGAGGTCAGAACTGGACCTAGCAATAGAGATGTGTCTCACCAGGGCTATGCAGAGCTACATGAAAGCCACGAGCTTCTTGCTGCCACCTTCTGTTTTTCTGAGATGGAAAGGGTATTTGCCATTCTACAACTGCTTGTTTCATTTTAAGGTTGTGCCCTGCAATGGAACTCAACCCAAACAAGGTGGGATTTCAGTTTCCATTGTCCCTGAGACAGCGGTTCAGGCTGGAAGCAACAGCCTCAGCAGTTAAGAGCACACTGAGAGTTCTTACTCCACTTACCAAGGTGGTTTCATGCTTGGAAAGAAAAGAACAGAGAATTAAATTGCTTATCACGACTTTATGAAAACTTAGCAGGAACGACCTGTCCAACTGTAGTGCAGGTTGCCAGGAAATCCCATGGATTACAGTCTCAAGCCTCAGACAATATAAACAGCAGAAAAATGAAAAAAACCCTTCCCTTAAAAAGTTTTAGATAGCTTACTTTTGCATATGCAAAATAATGTCTTGTAACACATAAGAATGACAAAATGCAGAATTTATCATGACAAACATCTTCAACATTTGAAAAAAAAATTTCTTTAATGACTGGATGTTTAGGACATTGTACTTTTGGAGCATGAAGTCCTGGAAGCCTGTCATAAAAATCCTGAAAATACTTTTTCCATGGAACTAATGTGACCAGCTTTGTGACTACAAGACAATTACAAAAGACAATTACTAGTAATGATTTCAAGGCCCTTTGGTACTTTTGCTGGGGCAAAAGCACTGACTTCTTCAAAGGAAATCAATCTGAAAAGACTTTAGCAATATCTTTTGCATATACAAACACAGTAGATTGCATTGGGAAATACTGGGAAAAGATTGAGAAAATAAGTTTTGTGAAGTCAGGCATGGAAAATACTAAAAATGTTAACAGAAACACTCAAATTTATCTTCTTCATTGTCACTATGAAAGAGGTTAGAACAGATTGTGTGTTATTGATAGTAGGCCTTTGTAATTATTTTCATGTGACTTGTCTTGTAAGACTGATTTAAACTGAAAGCCAATTAACAATTACCTATAGAATTTCAAAGACATCCTTTTTCGCCACCTGGATGAAAATGTTTATATTCTTAAACAACTGCTCAATAATATAAGAACATATTACTGATTATTCTTGAAACTAGTCTCATCTTTTTTAAAGCTGCTATACTGTTGTTTTATATCAAAAAAACACTACACGAACAACACATAATTTTTACTACATTTTTAAACTAAGTACTATACTCACTTCAGACTCACAGTTCTTTTAATATAAATTCCAGTTTTAGAAAATTTTGCTTATCATATATTAAATGCTTAGTAAGATGTGGTAATCACAATGTGGTAAAACTCAAATACATAAAAAGGTGGCAGGCAAAAGAGAGGATAAGAGTATTTCCCTGTGTACCATCTGCATTCCTTCTGAGATGTGCAGTCCCTGCTCATCCGCAGCTCTGGGGTGGCTCCTGAACAGTCTCACCCCTAACAGTCCCTTCTCATCTGTGTCTTTCCCTTTGTCCCTATAAGCAGAGTTGTTGCTGCAGGTAAACAGCAAACTACACTAAATTTTTCTGTTAGGTTATTCTCCATCTGGGTTACCTCAGGAGGCAACTACACAGACAGGTTTGTTGGTACTATTAACATAACAGTGCTTTGGTGTGAATTAACACCCATGTCTCTAAACCAGAAACCGAAGCCTGAAACAGTTTTCTGTAACACAGAATGAGACACTTACTCTGGCCTAGAAATACATCTCTGTGTTTAACATGCAGAGGGAATAATAACCAAAGCACATTTCTCAGCAAGCAAAAGCTAATTACCTCAACTGAAACTGTCCAGAGCACTTGGGCAACATCCCGACAGGAGTAAACAATGCAGAGAGAGCATTTTACAAGGTCAGCAAGAAAAGATTAAAATGATTTGTGGCATAGGAACGGAAAATTTACCCCCTAAGATGAAACTAGGAAGCTGGTAAGGTCATAAAACTACAGACTGATGTCAAGGACTGAAAGAATTCTCCTGGATCTTTGCTTATAAAGAGGGTTCAAGACTGCTGCAGCAAAGGCAACATTAAGTTCCCTGGCCCATGCTGCAGGTAAAAACATTCAATCTTAGAGTGTGCATAATGCTGACAAAGGGTGGCCAGAGCAGTCAGTACAGGCCAGAGGCAGGAAAGAAAGGAAAGGTTAATAATTTCTAGTAAGAGGACTATGACTGGCTAGAGATGTTTCACACTGGGGAGTGGGACTGGCAGTGATTATGTGGGTTGTGAGAAGCTTGGAGGGAATGCATTACAGAAAACATAGATAAAGCATATAAAGAATAAAACTTGAGCTAATTCCTACATAGCAAAGTCTTCACATAAACGTTACTTCTTAGGGATAAAACGTTTTTCTGCAACATTCCAGAGCCTGAGCAGTCACTTAATCTCACTACTATCTTTGGAGTCTACCAAAATGTGAGGTTACCCATTATATAACAAAACAATGAGAATATATACAAAGAATGTCTCTTGAAGCTTTATTCCCCTAAATCCTCTTCCGCTCTGCTGCAGGAGTTAGGGTACATTCAGATTTCTCTCCATCACTGTCTTCTTCTATTCCTGTGCTAACATTTTACATTTCTATGAGCTCATGCTGTAGAAAAGCATTGTTTTCTTACTTTGTGCATTTTAATTGAAACTTTGACTTGCATCCAACCAAACATAACCACCTTTACATGTACACAAGCCTCAAGATAATCTTTTCTTGTTAGAAAAATTTTATTAAACAGGCATATATGTGTCTACGCATAGGGAGGTTACAGTTTGTTGCAAGACTGGAATGATACCAAGTTTCACCATTTTCAAAAAAATCCCAAGAACGTTCACATTTTTTACATGAGTAGGAATCATCATATACTCCTAGAGCACCTAGGTCAATGGGACTTTATTAGAGGGGTCACATTTTACAAAGATGCTTTATTTCTTTTCCCTCCTTCAGGAGGTCTTACTGCTTATCAATAAGACATTGTTTCCTTTGGAAACAACCTCCTCTCCCTAAAAACAGTTAAGTTCTAAGGTTAAGTACCATACAACTATCTTTGAAAATGAACATTTCATGTAAAGTGTATTTTCAGACAATGCATGATAATACATCAGCTTTTTCAAGTTCATTAGTAAAGCTCCTCCTGACATGTAGAGAAAACAGGAAAGAAAAACACATTTCCATATAAGTTATGTACTGTTGGAATAAACATTTTCCATTTTTCTTTCTTTCCACTTCAGGTACAGACTTTCACTCTTCTCTGATTGTTCTTGACTCTCAATTTGCTTTCACATTTGCTCCAAAGTGCCAGAAATGACTATTCAGTTAACTGCAGCCATCAGACTTTTAGGCTAAGTTCACTGAACTAATGTCTTCTCCCATGGCTGATAGTGCAAACTATTTAAAATGAAAGCACCAATAAATAAAACTGCTTTGTAGACTGCATCAATCTACTTCCATCCCGACATAAAACTATACTAAGAGGGTGGAAATGTCTAATGAATGATGCTGATGCACAGCTAATATTCATACCACCCCTGTGGTGAGTGTGCAGGTAACATCCTACCAGTAAACTAGGAAAATCTAAAGTGATCTTGCAAACAAGCAGTAGAAAAAAGTACAACTAATTCCAGGTAAATACTTAAAATGGAAAGGAAGCCTGCTAATCCTAGTTTTTCACACATCTCTAAGCGCTGAAGCAAGAATTCATGGGCATTTGATGTTGCCTTCTCATGATGTTTCCTCTAAAGAGTTTGTTACAATTTAGATGAAGTTCCAGAATTCCAAGGTGAAGGTGCTGGTGGTTTTGACAGTTGTTTGGAAATCAGGTGCCAGTAAGAGAGAGCAGGCTTCACTCTCAGCTATCCTTACATAGAATTGTAGGCTTTTCTCCTGCAAATTGCCTACAGTCAAAAATCCTTAAATCAATAGAAATGAGTGCTAAAGTAACCCATTGTCTTGTACTTTGCTACTGGCAAGGTCAGGAAACGAGATGAAATGTCCTAGTGTTTTAGCAAAAGACAATAAACCGCAACAGATGGAAGCGAAGAGCTTAGGTGGGACTTCTCTTACAGGCTTTAGATATCTACACCTCTAATCTTCAGAGGTCTACTCCTAAAATGTCTGCAAACTTTCAACTCCCTTTATAGCTAATGAAAAGAAATAAGCATTTTACAGTGGCCTTCATATAACCTATTTTAGAGATCTATTTTTGGATAAGATAAAATCACAGTCTGGATGTGTTTATTTTTCTCTGTGGATTAGAAAAGGAGCTTGGGGTGACTGGATCAGCTGTAGACATCTATATTTGGTCAGGTGAATCCCTACACTCTACAGTGGCCAAAATAACTATATAAGAAGAAAAACAGAAAACTAATGAGGATCTATATTACGGCATATTGTGCCACTTACATAAAACTCTCCAGTTCAAGGATAAAGGATCCTGGAAGCCATATTGAATACTCTTAGTGAAGAAAGAAAAAGCAGTACAAACTTGTAAAACTTTCTAACAAATCTTTAAAATCTTAGCTTCAAAGATCAGGTCGAGCTCTGGAGATACTTAAAAACTGCATAGGGATAAACAGGAAACAAACGTATATTCACCCTTACAATCTAATGAATAATTCCTCAGAATCTCTTGTGAAGCTATAGAATAAAAAAATGAAAGCAAGAGCTGCTGCTCTAAGACAATATTTTTAGTTAGGAAAAGAAAAACTTAAACAAAGCATGTGCAAGCTTGGCTTCAGTGGCCGTGACGGTCTGTGATGGGCTCTGTTTGAACAACACTGCTTGGGTTTGCTGCACTTGGCTGTCCAGACATATAAGTGACATGTCAGCAGGGAAGACAGCAAACAAGCAAAGTGACATTCTGACCATAGTCGTGGGCTCTGTGAGGACCAGGTGCCCCCAGTAGTGGCCTAATGCGTCTTTTCTGACTGAACTGAGTATTTATCTTAACTGTAATCTTTACAAATTCCAGTATTTCTGAAAAAGCAACCTCCAGTCTGTCAAAATCAGTGCAAGGATTGCATGCAACTTCCATTGTTAAGCACATCTATTCTGTCTTTTCTCCTGTAAAACTCCCACATCTTCACAGTAAAGAATCTTTTGTGCAATGCAGTATCTTTTAAACACATAGGAGCTTATAACATAACTAATCAACACTACTCAGGAATCCTGTAAGAAAGAGCAATTACCTTCCAAATTAACATAATCAGTTACCTAACCCTACAGTTATACTACATTTATATTGGAGAGGGGTAAGCAATTTAAAACTTGTGCTGATTGAGGGATCAAATGTCCCTGTGCCTTTCACGTTAATCTTCTGTAGTTCTGGAACTTGCACAACATTAAGTCCTTCTGAATTAAGAGATACGTTTTCCCAGAAGAGAAGGGGAATGCACAAAATTATTGCAGAAAAACCCCTGCATTTATTGCATAGATTTTCTATGTCTTTCAATAAAACATGCAAATGTTCAGATGCTAACAGTGGAAGACATCTTCCCACTGCCACAAGATCTTTCAGTCATTGTTCCCCATCCCTGTTTGGTTACCACCACTTTTTAACAATTTGTCTAAGTAGGAAAGATATTAATGCAGTGGCTTTCAAGCTTTTCCATTTTATAATAAAGGTGTGGCACCATTCAGAAACTTCAGGACTGGGGAAGTGATTCTTGCCCTGTACTCAGCACTGGTGAAGCTGCACCTCAAGTCCTGTGTCCAGGTCTGGGCCCCTCCATTCAGGAAGGACATTGAGATGCTGGAGCAGGTCCAGAGAAGGGCAATGGAGCTGCAGAAGTGTCTGGAGCACAAGTCCTGTGAGGAGCAGATGAGGGAGCCAGGGGTGTTTAGCCTGGAGAAGAGGAGGCTCAGGAGAGACCTTATGACTCTCTACAACCACCTGAAAGGAGGTTGTAGCCAGGTGGGGATCAGTCTCTTTTCCCAGGTAGGAAGCTGCAGGACAAGAGGACACAGCCTTAAGCTTTGCCAGGGGAAGTTTAGGTTGGACACTAGAAAGAAATTCTTTACAGAGAGGGTGACTGTGCACTGGAATGGCCTGCCCAGGGAAGTGGTGGAGTCACCGTCCCTGGAGGGGAAAAGACTGGATGTGGCACTTAGTTTCACAGCTGACAAGGTGGTGTTGGGTCACAGGCTGGACTCAATGATCTCAGAGGTCTTTTTCAATCTAGCTGATTCTGTGATTCAACTATTTAGACTGCTGTACAGTAGATACAAATCTAGTCCGAGTACAAATTTTCATGGACATGTTTTACATGGCTTACAGTTTTCATCGACCAAAAACTCCCCTGCCACTTTTTATGAAATATATCACAGCAAGAATGCATACACTACTTGTGAAAAGAGAGGAAATTGCCTCAGAATATACTAAAAAATTCATGCTGAGCTGTAGAAAAGATCCATACACATTCCAACTTATACACAGTAGAGTGACTCCTACCTGTCTTCAAGCTCTCAAAGCTTTAAAAGAAAACACTTCCTCCTCTCATGCCCTCATACCCTATCAGGTTCAGAAACAGGCCTAAAAGTGTGTTTCAACACGCTTTTCCTCAAATGTACAAATACTTTCTCCTTAATTCTATGCAACTGGAATTCATTCTAATCTGAAGACAATGGCGATATTATCTGAAGAAATACTACCATTTCTATACAAAAATCATTGATAATGATGGCTGAAATTCAGAATGGAAAGTAAAATCCACCAATGAAGTTAGTAAGGAAATGCTTCTACATAGATAGTTCTTTCCTTCTACAGCCACCTGTCTTTCTCTGCAGATGACCTGCATGAAACATCACATTAATTGTCTGCTACCCTCCAAGAGCTACAGCAGTTCTGCCTTCAGAATTACAGAAGGACAATGCTCCTCAGAGACAATATTCATTCCTACTGCACACTCTGTAGTCTCTTCACCGATGTGTTAAGAGCACAGCAATGATACCAAAGCCATCAACTTGGCTTGCCGTGCTGCTCTCTCTGCAAAAGGCTGGTCTGCCTCCTGGAAGCACCAGAGCAGGGTGAGAAAAAAACCGTGTAAATCTTGTAAAACTGCTGTATTTTTAATTAAATTAAAAAAACAAAAACAAAAACAAAACAACCACAAACAAAAAAACCCAACAAATGAAACTAACCAAATAAACCCCACAAAACATAACAATAAAAAAACCACCACCAAAACAAACAAACAAAAAACCTAAACCTCTGATTTAGAACTATGCCTTTTCCAAATGTCTGCCTCGCTGAATAACAAATGCTATCAGCTTGCTTCCACTTTGTTTCTTCTTTCAGGCAAAAAGATGGTTTACACTTATATGTTGATACCATGCATGGACTGGTATAAAATGAAGCTGCTCACACAATAAAAACATACTAATATTACATTTAAAATCTACTGTAAACCCTAATTGCAAAAATCTTCAGGTTTGAGATTCCCCTGGAACTCTTCCAAGGGAAAGAGCCAAGTACAATAAATAAGGTGGGAGTTCAGGGAATATCCACAATGCAGTGACTTGCTATCATTAGATTTAAAATACTCATGAGAATACAGTAGTGGAGGAAAGAATACTAATGTTTTCCCTTGGGAAACATGACTTAGAAAATGTGTGGAAACATTCAATAGAAAGGGACCAAAATGGATAAAATTTACAATTTTCTATGTAGAAACCAGAAATATCCTAAAATCATTTTCAGAGGCCAAAAATTAAAAGCAGGACCTCAACACAGAGAATATTGGTAACAATGCTGTATCACTTACCTTTCAGATACAGCTGTAAAATATGTTCTTGAAAGTGCATTGAGCCATTCAACAATACTTTCTATTTTTTCTGAATAAAAGAGTAACTTATCAATGTAGAAATCTGTTTTCTTTGTAAGTGCAACACAGGGTATTTTCAAGCACCTGGTCTGTTAAAATTACAGCCACACTTTCATCACCATATATCACAAAACTAAGACAGACCTTCACATGCAGCCCCCTCTCTGTTACAGGGACAAACCCTCACAGTTTATTACTCTCACATACCTCAAACCTCTAGTGACAGCTCCCCTAAAACAAAGTACATGCTGCCCCAGGATAGATGAAGGGAAGTTCCACACTGCTCTTACATATATGGAAGCACAGTATAAAAATTGACAAGTTACCTCATTATAGAAGAAAACACATTCCTGTGATTCACCTCTTTTACTAGATGATTTTTATTTTTAATTTAGTGAGCACAAGAACTTACTGGTCCTTAAATAAAGCATTAGCCTCCTTATTGTCAAAAATATGGATTTTCCTTTTAAATAAAACAAATGGCTTTAAAAAAACAAAAACAGAAGTAGCATAATGATCTCTTCCAGAAGTTGAAAGAATTTATTTTTCTTAAATTCAAAAGCTTTAAATCTTAGTGAAATGGGCCGCAGTGGAAAAGCCCTTTACTATATTACTGCACCTTACAAATAGTAAATGACATTGTTTGAGGTCAAGGAAAGAAATATTGCAATCCTGTATCAACTGTGCATAAAGGATGATGGAAGGTTCATATTCCTTATTCCTTCTTTCCTTTTTACTCTTTCATCTAAAAAGCAGCTTTATTTATAGCTTGTCTCAGAAGACCTTCCTTAGACCTTCCAGAGTGCAGTTACAGACATCCCTTAGAGGTATTTTCAGAAGTATTTAATAATTAAACTTTTGCTTTCATTTGAGAAACTAAGAAAATATTGAAGAATCCTCTAAACAGAAATAGGATTCCCAAAACAACCATAAATCTATGGGTTTGGATTGTTGCTTATCTACAAAAATATGTGGGGTATTTTAAAAACTTACACATCTCATTTTATAATGTACACAAACCGGGCATCCTGGCTCAGTTTTAAATTAAATTACTAATTAAATTTTTATTAAAAATCAGAAATTTCTCTAACTGTACAAGTTTTTTTGTTGTTTTTTTTAGTGCCCACTCTTGCTTGGCAGTAACAGGACATAATACTTTTCCTTTCCATATGGGCAAAATGATTGCTCTACTGCTGCCAAGATCAATCTTGTCTGTAATAAGGATAACTACTGGGTGATCTTTTGAAACTAGCCAAATGAATGACAGACATGTGAGAGTGATTCAAGTGCCTATCCACAGCTATTTTAAATTAAACTGACATTGGGGAAATGCTGTGTACCCAATTCTTTTTCCCATACACTAGGTATTTTTAACTGGTTCCCATGAAGAACTCATACTTGCATAACCAAACTATGAATTAGGAATAAGCCCTCCCTGACTTTCAGCTGGTAATGAAATCTCCCTTCCTTTCCAGAGTGCAGTTATAGACATCCCAAAGACAGGACCTCATTCCAAAGCAGCTATAGATCTTCCTGCCTCTCATACTACCTGAGGAAAAGAAAAGAAAATGGCCTCTGAGTTTCTGGACAAAACTTTGTACCCCCATGTCTCAGTAGTATTATTTCCTGACATCTGTTTAAGTCTTCCCATCCCTGTAAATGGAGTAAAGAAACATTCTTCATGCAATTATAAATATTTTAGATGAAATAAGTCTCTAACGCTCAAATTGAGAAAGTTTATTTTAAGTATTTTATTGTGAACATTAGAGGTGAGAGCAGAAAAAGCATTCACAGACAATACTGTCAAGACAGAAGAAAAAGAGACAGAAAAACTATGAAAAAGCTGCACATGCATAACACAATCTTTCCAAGTTCACTTAAAGAGAGAGGAATCCTGTACAGTTCAGTATCCATAGCCATTGCCACAGTACAAAGCCTTCACGATTTCCAAGTGCACCAGTGTCGGGTTTGACCGTCTCACACCAGTATACATTGGGCCAGAGTAAGGCTGAGGTACTGCATGCAGACCATCCCCTTCCTGATGAGAGTGGGAGAGGCAGGAGCTCTCATCCCAATCTAATTCTGATCTAATCTGCAGCAAGAAAATGACCCTGCCAGTACCCTGCACCTCGGGCGATTTCTCTCCTTCATAAATTCACAAAAAAAATCCCCTGAGTGCTGTGAACTGTAAAATTCTTCTGTCTGCATTAAGATATCCCTAAGACACCAACCATGGAAGGCAGAAAGGACGGTCACAGAAGCACCACTCTGTGTTTGCCCGTTCATACCTCCTCCTGCTCCTGGCCAGAGACAGAGGCCCACGGTCTGCACCTCTCCTGGCATTTCAGTTCTTCTTCAGAGAGTATTGCCATTTATCTAAGAAGTCTGAATTCTGCAGAAGTCCCAATACCCACATAGTGGGATAGCAATCAGTAGTGGACACAACAACATAATTGTTTAGTCACAGACTGTGGCTAAGAAAAAAAGAATACTAATACAGGAGAAGAAAATAAAATTAATATTCTGTACTCAGCCATATCAGCGGAGACTAATTAGACTGTTAGTCCATTAGTAAAACCGCAAGGTTTCACTCCAGCAGCTCTGAAATAGTAATGGCTTTTCCCATGAAAACTTGAAAGAAAAGGTGAAAAAAGGTTTGTGTGGTATGATGGAAAGGAATGCCAGACACAGCTTTGGTCAAACATTCCCATTAAATATTTTCTCATTACCCAGTAGGTTCACTCACAGGCCAGTTTCACTGGCTATTTACCAAGGAGGTTTAAGATAATGTTTACTGCTCTTTACTGTTTTTCAATTTTCTAAGCTTACTGGCATTTCCTTTAAAAAAAATCCTTGTGAAATTAAAAAAGTAACATACTATTTTTTTTCTTCAGAGTAGATATTCTCTTATTCTGATTATACATATTCTACCACTAAACTGGTATACAAATGCTCTCAAAAAATACTAATATTTTCATTTTATACTTGAAATAAACTTCTGAAGATGCCTTTTTTCTTTAGCAGTTTGAACTAAATCCAACTGAAATCACTGAAATTATTTACATGATGAATGAGAGCAGATCAAGCTCTTTGCAGAGATCAATAGTGGTGTATTTGTGCTTTTACTACACATATCAGCGTAGGATAACTTAATTTCTGCAAAGCCTAAAAAAGCCCAGAATAAAAAGATTAAATCTATTTATT
>JAWWLZ010000094.1:58867298-58891595 GCA_035041345.1 Poliocrania exsul
AGGGTCAGGTTTGTGAGACTTCAGGGGGTCCAGCCTGTCCTTCTCCAGCTGTTTCCTGGTGCTTCGCTGTCGTGGTTGACGGAACATTGGAAGTGCATGGGGTGTTATAATGTAATCCTGTGTAAGAGTCTCTGCTTGTCTCTCTTTTCGTTTTGTTTTGACCACGCATAATTTTGCTCCCCTCTGGCTTTTGACAGGATCAAAGTACACTTTGGCTAAACCATTTCCAGTACCAACCATGAGCTGGTTCAGCTTGGGATGCCAAAGGCAATGCACAACACTCGCATCTGTAACTTCTATCTCATACAACTTTTGGAATGTGTCACGATAGAAGAAAAACAGTTTCCCGCTGCCACCACCTTTCTTAACAGAGGTGCCTGTGACAAGTATTTTATCATCTGGGCTGAAACAACAATCTGCCATTGGAAAGAAGCTGGGCAGACCACCTGCTGAATTAAGAGGCTTTTTAAATTGTCTAATATCCCATACCTTTAAAGTATCATCTCCTCCCCGGCTGGCAAGGACAGTGCCATCATAGGAAAAGGTCAAGCATGAAGTATCAGTGCCTGAGGCATGAGCTTGCCTGCAGTGGAACTTTGTATGTACACTCATATTCCTGTCCCAGATCTGGATAGAGCCATCTTGACAGCCAGCTGCAATAAGTTTGCCATCTCTGCTGTATGTGCAAGTTGTAGGAATCACGCGTTTTCCTTGAACTGATCGTGGCTTGAACATGCTTTTGTGCTTTTTCTCATTGTTAACATCCCATGTCCTCACAGTTCCATCATTAGAACATGTCAAAAATTCTTCCTTTATTTTTGGATGCCAACAGCCTGAATTGAGAATTGCTGTGTGACCCTTTGTGTTTGTCATATCCACAATATACTGGTCTCCTTTTATGCATTCCATTACTGGGAAGCCATCTCTGTCAAGAACTTTTGCCTGAGAGTTACCAGAGACAACAAGAATGACATCTCCTGTGCTGCTGTACTGCAAAGATTTAATTTGGTGACATTCACAAGGCTGGAGTGACCGAAAAGCTTGGAGAGAGGCATCCATTCCAGAAAAATCCCAAAATTTTACATCATAGTCATATCCACCAGTTATCAAATGAGCACCTGAAGGATCCAAGCCCAAAGCAGAAACTGTTTTTGTTCCATGTTGGAGTGTAATTTCATGAGAATCTGGAATTTTCTTGACAGGGTTATTATCTTCCTCCTCTGTACCATCATTGTCATTATCGTCATCACTATCCTTGAACCCAGAGGGAAGTGGTGGCCCAATGAATTCATCATCATCAGTATCCTCAGCTGGACCTTTGGCAGAACTCTGGGAGTGGATGGAAGGACCAATTAGCTCTTCATCTGAGCTGTCCTCACTTTCATTACAGGCTGTGTCTCTTTCAGTTAATGTGGATGTAGCTGCTGTTGCACCAGATGCAGAAGCTGATGAAGCAGTGCATGGAATTCTAAACTCCTTTTCAGTCTGGTCTTCCTTTTCTCTTTCACGGGCCTCCAAGGCCTTCCTGCTCCTCTTCATTGCAGTTCTTCTGGTCTGCTCAAACATTGCTTTGAGGTCAAAAGTCTGAGCTTTCTTCCCGAAGCTGGAGAAGCCCACAGTGGCCTCAAGCTCCAGGTCGGATGTGCCCAGCATCTCTGTGTCTGTTGGTGCAGACAGTGGTCACCGTCCTGTTTAGGTTCTGCTCCTCCTCTGGATCCAACAAGTGGTTCCCCAAGGTCTTCAAACACCAAGATTATGTGCCCTCAGGTCCAGGTGGGACAGCCCAGTACCTCCCCCAGGGTGGGGAGTTACACAATGGGTGATCTGACTCTGTGAGTCAGGGGGTTTTTTGGAATTGTTGATGGCTCATTAGCAGACACGCCCCCTCAGGCTGGGTGTGAAGGTGCTAACGACTCCCTGGAGGTGAGATAATCACACAGATGTCTTTCACACCCAGCTCACACCCTGAGGAGTAGGGGGTGCCCTGGGCAGCTGCTGCAAATGGTCCATTGTTAACAGTTCTTGGGAAATGAATAGAGGGTGTGGAATACATAGCTTTGATCACCCCCACATGGTGATAAACTGGTCCCACCTGCTGAACTAGAACACCTGGCCAGGGATGTTGGCATCAAGTCTGCTGTATTTTGCCACAGACTGTGACCCTGAGGATGCAAAAATGCCCCACAGCACTCACTGGGGCAGAGCACTGCCCCACCAACACCCTGGAGTGCAGAGCTGGGGGTACAGGGTGGTGAGAGGGACTGGCTGGCACTATCCTACCCAGATGCTTCTGGGATGGAAAAGGCCTCAGGAAGTACGGGAAGAGGTTTGACTTGTCTGCAGAAATCCCTGCAGAACCAATAAACACATGCCCATAGAGATCACTGGTGGTAGAGCAGTGTGTCCAAGTGTCTCATCCACCACCCACCACTCCTTCTCCCTATGTCCCCAGGGCTGCCCTCTGACAGGTAACTGGTCTTTTGAGTTTGTTTCCCTTCCCACAGATGCCCTATCAATATTTTATGTATCCAGTGAGAGGCAGCTGCCCAGCTCAGCACAGCTCAGTGCAGGGTGGTGGAGGGCATGGAGGTCCCACGTATGTACCAAAGGAATAAGGTTTTTCAGGTTTAAGGAGCCAGGAGAAGGAAGTGGAAGATGGGTAAGGACCAGCATCCCATTCCACTGTCCTGAGTGTGGTGCTCAGTTCTAGTGCAAGAGGTGGACCCTCAATCTGCAGCTTTAGCCCATGCTCTCGTCCCAACACTTCCAGCTCTAACGTGTGTGTGCAGGGGGCAGTGCACGCTCCCAAAATCTTGCTGCTGTTCACAGTCCCATCTGGTGCAAGATGTCTCTGCTCTTCACCCCACTAATCTGCAAGGCTGTGGGGTACATTTCCAATGAGCTCCTTAGAACCTCAGGATAAGACATTTCCACACCAGGGAGCCAGTGGCCCCAGGGAAAGCTCAGGCTGCCTGTGCCAGTCAGGGAACACAGATTATGCCCGCACATGAAACTCGTGCACTCCTTCTCTGCTGAGACACATGGCCCGGGCTCCCTGCAGCTTAATCTGGAGGAAAACAAACCCCTCAAGTGCTTTAAACAGTGTATGTCAAGAGTGTGGCATGGGAGGGCTGCCCTGTCCTGGGAAGCTGCCTGGAGACAAGGATGTGTGCCCTGAGGAGGTCCATGCCCACCGCTGGCTCCTGAGGGGGGAGCGTTTTCGAGCTGGCTGTGCCAAGCTAGAGCTTTTAAATCATTTTGCTTTCCCTCTGAACACAGGCATCCATGCCCCCAGCAGTCTGTGAGGCACAGGGTGACGCTGACACTTCAGAAATGCTGGTGAAGTCTGTACAGAGGGGTGTGGGGAGGGATGTCAGACCTGCAGACGGTGGGACATGCCGGGTTAAGTCTGTGGTCAGACTAAACCAACTCCATGAGCAAGATAAGCATCTTACTGGCCCTGCCCAGCCACCTTGGAGGCTTCCCCGCCTCCCTTGTCTCTCCCACCAGTGTTTTATCGTGGAGCCACCACAGGAGGCACATAAATAGGAGTTCTGGGCAGGCTGTGAGGTGAAGACCAGAGACACCTCTCAGGGTCCTGCACCACATCCCAGCACCCATCCAGACTGCCTGGACACCCTGCAGTTAACCAGGTAACCACGGGGACTTGGCACAGGGGAGGAGGGGAGAGCCTTGGCCAGCCTGGCTCTCCAAAACTAAGGGGAGAATGAACATTTCACTAGGAAATAACAGGAGGCTGTTTCTGCTGCTGAGTGACAAACTCCATGGTGTGGTTTTGCTGGAAATTGTTTGAAACAGATTTCACTGCTGGGTGGGGGCAGAGGGTTTGGGAGTGGATGGGACTGACAGTGTTGGGCAGAGGTTCAGGTGTGAGAAACCTTTGACTTAGTGATGTTTGATGGTGGTGCCCTCTATGTCTGTGTGGGTTGGTTGAAACTGTGGCAAACAGGAGGGAGCTCTCAGCTTGGTGTTGCAGCAGCCTTTCCACAGGGAGTGTGTTTGGGTTCTGTGCTGCTCAGCACAGCCATCAGTCCTCTGGGAATGATGGTAAAATAACCATTAGATTAAAATACGTGAATGAAAGGAAAGGGCAGAACAGTAACTTACAGCCAAGATAAAGCAGCTACCAGTAAATTTAACAAGTAGGAGTTTCCCTTAAAAACAGAGACACTTGATTTTTTTTTTCCAGTTGATGACAGAGAGAGTCCATGCTTTCAAGTTTTTTCTTCATGATTATGCAATTTGGGAACATTTTTGTTTTAAGAAATGCTAAGAAGTAATTGCAAGTACTTGCATGTCTGCAAGGGTAGGAAATTTAGGCTATCAAATGCACAGCATAACGACACAATTGTAATCAAAGGTAGCAGAGGGGCAACAGGAGAAGAGACCAAACCTGGAAGGACCCAGTGCAGGAGGGAAGCAGATGTATTCAGTACAGCAGGATTTAAGGTCACTCACACAGAGGGAAGGGATACAAAAGTACATTTAAGGAAATGCTGAGTCTTGAAAAGCTGTCAGTCTGAAAAAAAAAAAAAGAGTCCTCAGCATTAAAATAGAAGAGATTCAGCATGCGCTGCCAGATGCTGTGCATCTGAGGAGGTGTGAGAGGAAGAGGAGGAGGGAGCAGACACAGGGAGGGGATTTCATGCCACGAACAACTCTCCACCTGAAAATGAGGGGGCTGAAAACCTGGAGAAGGCAAAGAGCAGAGTCCCACAGGAGTGCCCAACACTGGAAACATCTTCCTTAAGAAGAAGTGCCTTCTCCAGTTGAAACAAGGACAGGGTGACCCCTTTGGCTTCCCAAGAGGGAGTGAGATGGCTGGAAAACACAGGCAGTGAGCTGCCAGGTGGGGAGTGGCATGGTAGGACAGGCTGGGAGCTGACACCCAGACCTGGTCCCTGGAGCAGCAGGTCCCAACTGCAGTAGTAGCCACAGCAAGACCCACCAAAGCAAACAGTGCTTCTTTGAGCCCTTCCTGTGTCCATACCTGAATGCCTCCCAGGAACAACTAGTTAGTCAGTTAAACAAATTATTTGCACCAATATAGGGGTGAACAAGTGCCATTTGCTGGCCAGGGCATCTGTGCCAAAGCTCAGTGTATGCTGCAACATGGACTTTGCACACCCAGTGCCCACATTGCAGCCACACCTGGGGGGTGGAAGATACTGTGGTCAAGCCAGGATGAGCTTTTGGGAAAGGGACTTTATGTTTTAGGGCAAAACATCCTGGTACCAGCCAGCTGTGGATGAAAGAAATTACAGCCATGGGCATGTTAGGAAGACACAGCTGCATCCCCCTTACTTTTAACCATGGAGACTGAGGGGTTGATGTGTCCATGCCCAGTGTGACACGTCCTCCTATACCCCACTTTCCCTCCTCAGAAACATGGTCCTGGCTGTCACCCTTCACCTGCTGCTCACCTGCATCCTGCTCTGCGGTGCCGCCCCAAAACCCACGTGTGACCCCAGCACCTGTCCCCCGTGCCCTGAGAGGGACCTGGAGGGGCCAACCACCCCCACTGCCGGGGGCTGCTGCCCCCCCTGCCCTCCACCCTGCGCCTGCCCGCCCTACCTGGAGAGTGAATGTGAGATGCAAGGCTTCTCCAGCGGTCACGTCCCTGCCGGCCGCTCCTTCTACATCGACTTTGCCCGCAAGCTGTGTACCTGCCACCCCGGCGGGGCCATCACCTGCGCCCCGCTGTGCCCACGCCTGCCCCACACCTGCCAGGCCGTGGGCAGCCCCGTGGCCGACGGCTGCCCCCGTTGTGTCTGCTATGACCAGGAGGAGATGGCAGTGCCCGCCGGCACCACCACCACCCGAGGCACCCAGACCTGCACCTGCCCTCCCCACGGGGGTCAGCTGCAGTGCAGCGGAGGGGACGGCAAGGAGTGAACTCCCCTCTCTGCTGGGTGATGGCAGGGGAGACCTTCTGGCAGCAGGAGGGCATCCTCACTGAGAAGTGTTTATTCTTCAAGCTGCCCTCGAGGACTTGGGGGCTGTCACAGCCGTGCCAATGGAGCGCTCAGAGGTGCCACGTTCTCTGTCATTTATTCCCCGGGGCCAAGTGTCTGTAGCGGGTGGGCTTGCTTGGTTGTAAGGTTTGTTCCATGGCAGTGGGCTATGAGAGCTTAGACTGATTGCTGCTTGCCTGTAACTGGAGCAGACACAGCTATTTATTTATTTGTGAGATGGTTCTGCTTTTGTATGTGTTCATGTTTGTATAGGCTGTTTATATTAAACTTACTGGATAAAATTCCTCCCAGGAGCCAGGTTTTTGATTTCTGTATTTCTGTCAGCTTCAAAGGGGTGGGGCCAAAATCAGAAGACTGGCTGACACCTCTTCAAGTTTTTGTGAGGTGGGTTGGCACAGGGCTGTGTTCTTGGGAGGCAAACCCCTCTCATGTCTCCATCCTCTGGAGCAAAGCCTTGAGACACACATAAGGATGTTGGCAGTGAAGGCTCAGTCCTTCACAGCCACCTTGATGTTACCCAGGGCTGACCCCATTGTCAGCCTCTGCTGTGTCCCAGTTCAGCAGGAATACCCCAAATTAAATGTCAGTGGCTGTGTCCTCTGGAGACAGACTTGGAATACAGCAGAACTTCATCTTCTGAATGCTTTGACATATATAGATACACATATACATATATATATGCAGGGATATGTTACTAAAAGCCACAGCTTTATCAGGCTGTTTTTTAACAAATGCTAATTGTGTTCCTTCAAGGGGTTGAATAAAATCCAAGTTACCAATAAACTTTTGAAGAACTTAACTGTTAAGGACACATATACTTTTCTCATGTGGTACTTGGGCCATACAAAGTTCTCTCCAACCACCTTGGCTTCAGGTATACCTGGAAACATCAAACATATACCCCAGGTTGTTTTAATTTTCCTCTCTACTGCTCTGTCTGATGCTGTTTCACCATAATAAAATAAAAACAAAATAGTGGTCAGATGGGATTCAGGTGGAGGATTAGGAAAATGTTGGAGGAAGCAGGTGAATTTACCTTTCAGGATGAAATGAGGGCCCTCATTAATTGGGGCTGTCAGAGACTGACCCTGCCCAGGGCTCTGGTGAACTCAGCATATCTGAATAAACACTGCACCTCAAAGCTGGGCCTGGGGCATAAGGACACCTGAAAGACCCCCCTGGATATGGCCACACCACCAATGGCCCTCAGCTGGGACCTCCAACCTAAACATTTCCCACACCTGGAGGGCTCTTGGAGACTAAAAGGGGAACAGTGGTTTGGGGCTTTGTACTGAGTAGTTTGAAAACACACAAAAGGGACGTGCTGGGGACATAAGGGGATGTGTTCTATGTCGAGCCAGGGCAGCTGGGATAGTTCCTTGCCCTGGTCCTGCACCAACTGCTGTGAGGGTGGGGAAGCAAAGGAACAGGACACAAGGATGTCTTTAGCGGGAAAAGTTCCCCCTCTCCAGTGCCTGATCCACACCTGGAAAGCTCCCCTGCAGGGTCAGGATGAGCCTTGCAGCCACCACCCACCCCACAGCACCAAAGTGCTCCCCAGTTTTGCCTCCTGCCCATGTGAGTCTCAGAAAACTGCAGAGAACCTGAGGGCTGGTCGTGGTGAGGAAGAGCACTCACTGCTAACTGACATGTGACACAAAAGCTCCCACCCGACATGGGAAACCACAGGAGCCCTCGAGCTGAGCTGCCTTTGGGCAGGCAGCAATTCCTGCAGCACTTGCTAGGTTGAGAAACTCCTCACTTGTGACAAGCAGCAGGTTAGGAAATAGTCCCTTTTACTCCCTGCTGGATTTCTGAGGTGGATGCTACAAGAGGGCAGACGGACACTGTGGATGTGAGATAACACTGAATGTGTGACAGAGAACACACAGCTCCTCCTCCACTGGTTCCATTGCAGCTGAGCTGTGGGAAGGGGTCAGAATCCCCCATCTCTGAGCAGATATGGTGCCCAAGCCCCCTCATGCTCCAGGTCCAGCTGGCTGTGAGGGCTCCCAGCTCCAGCACAGGCTGAGTTGTGAGAGCCCCCAATCTCACACAGATCCCTGCCCTGCTCCCAGAGAATCACAGAATGGTTGGGGTTGGAAGGGACCTTAAAGGTCACCTCATTCCAGTCCCCCTGCCATGGACAGGGCCACCTTCCACTAGCCCAGGTTGCTCAGAGCCTTGGACACTTTCAGGGATGGGGCAGCCACAGCTTCTCTGGGCAACCTGTGCCAGGGCCTCATCACCCACATAGTGAAGAATTTCTTTCTTATATCTAACCTAAATTTCCCCTCTTTCAGTTTGAATGTATTATTCCTTGTCCTGTTCCTTATGAAAAGTCCCTCTCCGTCTTTCTTGTAGGCTCCTTCATGTACTGGAAGGCCAAAATTTGGCCACCCCAAAACCTTCTCCAGGCTGAACAATCCAATTCTCCCAACCTTTCCTCACAGGAGAGCTGCTCTGTCTCATCTAAGGATGGGGAAGGGGGTTTTACCCAATGCCCCTTCCATCTCCACTCTTCCCAATTTGGTGTAAAAATCCTAGTTTTTAGTAAGGTTAAAGCTCACTGTCACTTTCCAGACAGACACCAGGCATCCTGTGCTACCACGTCCACCAGAAGCACAAGAAATTTTTCCCATTACAGGTTTTTAATTATTTACTGTCCGTGTATTTACAAGTAGCTGAAGGAATTCACATCCTGTATGTGCTTGCAAGGTGTGAGTGTTTGACTCCACGGGGTTTGCAAGGGCAGGGATGGGGTTTGCAAGCAGAGGGATTATTGGAAGGAGTCATGAGGGGTTTGGGCAGACTCCCTGCCACCTGGGGAGGGTGATGAGCTGCTGGAGTAGTTCATCCTTTGTCACACATCTTATCTGTCACACTGCTCCCCTGCCTGGTGTGACTGATAACCTTTGAGCAAAGGAGAATGACCCACAGATGGGCAATCCCTGAAGAATACTGGGTTTGTGTGAATGTTCTTTATCCAGGGTCAGCACAGGAACAATGAAAGAGTTATTCTTCAAATATCTGTGCAATAAAAGTCCCAGCAGGCCCCTTTTTTAAGCTGCTCCTTGAAGGTGGTGAAGAGTTTCTTTGCTCTGCCCTCACCTCTGATTTGAAGATACCTTCCATCTGCAGCCTCTGTCTGTGAGTCTCACAGGATCACTGGATTTTATCACATTGGAAGAAGCAACTGCAGTTTTTTACTTTTTCCTTGGACAGCAGCAGCACAGGGACAAAAGAAAAGAAAAAGCCTCAAGCCCTGTTCAAAGACCACACACAGATCAGTTGCCAGAATTTATTTATCTAAGTTTAAAGTCATGGGGTTTAGCATGGTTTATTTGAGTGGGTGTTGTGCTGGATTCTCCAACATTGATCACCCATGTGCTTGTCTACAATTTCCACACAGTGTTGATGGTGTTATTTATATTTTTCCAGGTCAGATTTTTCCTATGGTCTGGACAAGAGTGTAGTTCTGTGGCTACTCATTCATGTGGTCACTGTAACTTTGCATCACAGCCAGGCACATGTTTCCAAGTCAGGATTTGTACACGTTTCTCCAGAGCAAAGCAATACACAAACTCCTGTACACGCTAAACTAGCCCTGAAAATTGAGACAAAGGCTGAAATTTTCAGGTCCTAAAAAGAGCTCATTTTACATGCAGTGCAATCACATTTAAGGGGGATGTCTGTGCTCTTCAGTGTCCCATAACTTTGTCAAAGATAATTACTGATGCTTTGTTGAGGAGCTGACAGGGCCTTTCTTCATTGTGTTAGTCATAAAATGATTAAGTAGAACCATGCTTTGGCCATCAGTCCTTTTTAATATGCCCTCTGTTCTGGCCTCATGAGGCTGTAAAATATTAAATATCCATGAGCGAAAAAAGGTATTGGGAGGCATCCTGTGGGCACAACTACCCCAGTGCCAAGAAGCTGAATTGTTTGCCCAAGTCCTTCTGCCTTTCCTGACACCCTACCAGGAGCGAACTCCTTTCTGTGGTTCACCAAACAGCTTTAGCCACCCCAGCCTGCATTTGCACAGCCCAGGTGAGGGGGGATGGCTCTGCCATTTTTTCCTAGGTATTATGCTCTTGAATCATCAGAAATCCTGATCCGTGGCAGGTTCTGCACTTGTGATTTCTGATGAGAACAAAGCAAGAGGTTTCCTGGAGAATCCTCTAAATTAACTAAACCCTACACACTCAGTGTTGGTAATGGACTGACTGCACCTTCCTAGAAATATTTTTTTGTTAAATTTGGGTGCAGGGGGTGAGGCAATGTTTGAGATTGTCTTTTGAACGTGTTTCTTATACGAAATTTTAGGCACATACAGGTGCCCTGACACAACAATGATGGGATGCACAAACCAGCAAATAGCACAAGGATGGGAACTAAACTCACACACACAAGTGTGATTGGGTTAACATAGAAAAACATTATTAAATAAAAGCTGACCTACACCAGGATGTTGAGCTGAAGATTTTTTAAAAATGGGACTTCTTCCCAGATCCTTTTGGCTCAGTGTCACGGTAAAAAAACAGGGAGGTATTTCTGAAGAAACTGCAGCCACTGTTGCTTGGTATTAAGTGCTGATTGTCAGCTGTTCTCCCTGTTACAATTAACAGCCCTTACTTCCTCCATGTGGGTGGGCAGGGGAGACCAAAAAAGTGGATTTGGCATTTAAGACAGATGTCATCTGGGAAGAGCAGAGATGACATCTGGGTTATCATAGTCAAAACTGCAGGACAGCAAGGAAAGGGCTGCAGAAGAAGGATTTAGTGGTCAGGATTTTCAGGGCAAACACAGTATGTGCACATTGGAAGCAGTGTACATTTTGCTTCTGAAATATAAAACAGAAATGTATTTTTCTGATCATTAGTTTCTTTAAATTAAGAATTTGCATGATTTAATAGGGAGAGTTATGCATGTTTCCATAAGATGTGCATATTTTGTTATGCAGAGTATTAAAATATGCATTTCTATGCCTAAAACCTTTTACAGGAGCAAACACACAAATAAAAAAGCCTGTACATGAGAAAAGTGACACACATGCATGTGGAAAAATAACATACACACTGTTTTAGGGCCAAAGTGATTTCTGCAGGACAAGTGGAAAGGACCTCAAGCTGCACCAGGGGAGGTTCAAGTTGGAAATCAGGAAGAATTTCTTCATGGAAAGGGTTGTTGAGCACTGGAAGGGGCTGCCCAGGGAGGTGGTGGAGTTCCCATCCCTAAAGGTGTTCAAGAAATGACTGGACAGAACACTCAGTGCCATGGTTTAGTTGACAAGGTGGTGTTTGGTCAAAGGCTGGACTTTATCTTGAAAATTCTTTCCAACTTCAATGATTCTGTTCTATGATTTAGCTTCAATGTTGCGTATCAACACTAAGCACAGCTCTTTTTTCAGTCATCATTCAAATACTGCATCCATTGCAGCATCCAAAACTCAGTTCTGTAAGGCTGTTGGGCTTTTCCCAGCAGCTGGGTTTGAATCCTGGGGTGATCTGCAGAGTCATTATTTGTGGCTATTCACAGTTCAGAAGCTCAAGAGACACAGAAAATGTCCAGGGTATGTAATTAAGGATTAATTGTTGCCAACTTCCAAAGACATGAAGGTGGGAGGGGAAAATAAACAAGGACAGGAACACAAAACCAGTTCTTTAAAGCAGAATGGAGGATCTTAGAGGAATATTATTATTTCTGTATTTGCTGAAAGTGTCCCTGAGTGTGTAAGTGAGTCAGGAACATTGTTCTCTGAAAAGCTGAGAAGGCAGTGCAGGTATTACCTAACAAATGCCAGCTAAATTCCTCAAAATCTCTGGAATTTTGCAAGTCTCAGTTTTGTTTGATGATTCTTCTTAAAATTTTTAAGAGCTTGTCCTAGTTCAGCAGGTGGGACCAGTTTATCACTGTGTGGGGCTGATCAAAGCTATGTATTCCACACCCTCTATTCATTTCCCAAGAACTGTTAACAATGGACCATTTGCAGCAGCTGCCCAGGGCACACCTCAAGGTGTGAGCTGGGTGTGAAAGACACCTGTGAGATAAGAGCTGTGGTAACTCCCCTCCGGGGAGTCATTAGCACCTTCACACCCAGCCTGAGGGTGCTAATGGGCCATCAACAATTCCAAAATACCCCCTGACTCACAGAGTCAGATCACCCATTGTGTAACCCAGTGTGTATCATGTCTGCTAATGGGTCATCAATGATTCCAAAACACTCCATGACTCACAGAGTCACATCACCCATTGTGGAACACCCTGTCCTGGGGGAAGTACTGAGTGCTCCCACCTGGACCTGGGGGTACATAATCTTGGGGTTTGAAGACCTCAAAAGCACTTGTTGGACCCAGAGGAGGAGCAGAACCTTGACAGGAGGAGCCCACCACCATCTGCACCAACAGGTTTTTTAACTCCTTTTGCTTTGGACTCAGGGGAACCATGTGGGTCTCAGCATAGGGACCACCACACCCCTTTGTGTTTGTGCCCCAGGGCACTGGGTTATACTACTGGGCTTTGTGGGTTAAAAGCAATTTCTCTTTGTGTCATTGTATTTATTGTAATATCTCTTATTAAATTGTAACTCTGACTTATAATCTCTCTTGTGGTGGGTTCATTTCTCCTGCTGGTTTACCTTTAAACTAGCACAGAGCTTTCAGGTCTTGATCCAGCTACAGGGCTGAGTTAAGGAACTTAATCGGAATCAGCTGTGCAAAACCCACCCCATCTCTGTGCTTTAAAGAAAAAAGTAAAAATAACCCTCTAATTCCAATATAAAAATACAGTGAGACACCAGCAACAGAAATGATTCCTCTCCTTCCTGACCTTAATATGGATCTTGCCCATGGAACTATATATACTCCAAAGTATCTTAGAAAAATCAGTGGCTGCACAGCAATTGAATTTGCAATTACTTGCAATTGCACATATAAGTAAGTGCCCTCCCCTTGTCTTTTTTGTGTGCCAGCCTCTGCTGAAAACAAGTGGTCTAAATCTTAAAGACCAAACAGGGTCTTAAGCTGAGCTACTCAGAAACGTGAGGCAACACAATTTGATGAATGTCAAGAAATTAAGGAGAGTGTCCACAGTTTGCAGCTCACAGTTAAAGGCTGAAGGGGAAAGAGGACACACACACACAGCAAAAGTGACATGTACATCAGTCACTGATTCCTTAAGTATTACCTGAATGCTTTCTCATGACTTTAAAAAAATCTATGTTAAAAAATTCTTGGATCTTAACAAAGAATTATCTAAATTAATTTTTATTACCACATTCACATTTAGTATATGCATCAGTTTATATTTAGGATTCAGGGATTAACTTAACAAAACCTGTGCCAGGAATGATGGTCCAAGGGACTCAGCTCCTGACTTGTGCTAGTAGTGACACCAAAGTCCAAAGGCCAACAGAGAAGGTAAATACCCACATTTTCCCTGATTACTTCATAAGCCCTGGATCACACCAGTGTTGCATGAGAACACAAGCCAAACCTGACTTAGAAAGGTCACACTGCTTTCAGGAATATCTAAATGGTGATTTGTCATTTTAAATACACCACAAACTTAATCCCACATACCTGACACACTATGAACTTGAATGAATTTCTATATGGATTTTAAATAAATAACACAGTACCCAACATGTGTCCCAGCCTTATTGTTCCTTTTCCTGCAGAATCCTCATTTTACACCAAGTGTAGAGTTTATTTCCCTTATTTTAGACTTCATGATAATGGTCTGGTTTTTACAAAGGGGCTTATTTAGAAACAGCAAACCAAGTCACCAGTTCCCCATAACTAAGTCTTCTGATTCCTCTGGTGGCTTCTTGAAGAGGGGATTCACCTTTCAGTGGAATTAAAAACCAGTCTAATAAAAATACACTGTATGGGGCATAATTTAGGCAATGTAAATATGGAACTATAGAATGGTTTGGGTTGGAAGGGCCCTTAAAGCTCACCCAGTTCCACCCCCTGCCATGGACAGGGACACCTTCCACTATTCCAGGTTTCTCCAAGCCCTGTCCAACCTGGCCTTGGACACTTCCAGGGATGGGGCAGCCACAGCTTCTCTGCCCAACCTGTGCCAGGGCCTGCTCACCCTCACAGGGAAGAATTTCTTCTTAATATCTAATCTAACTCTACTCTCTCTGTCAGTTTGAAGCCATTCCCACTTGTCTTTTAGAGGTGTGAGGTTTTTATTTTTGGTTTGGGAGTTTTTATGTCAGTTTCTTTGTTAGGTTGGTTTTTTATTCCTTTCAGATTAAGGAAAAAATTGCTCCCTGGCAGCAGTGGAGTTAAAATTATTTCCAATGATATCACCAGGAGTTACTGGCACTACTCTCAGACCCTCTTCTAAGGTCAAAGCAATGATCCAATACTCCTGTGTCTGGAACACATACTACTCAGCTATTCAGATATTAACCCTTTAAACACAAAAACAATCCAAAATTCTGGAGTAAGAAAACAGCTATTACAAAAATCATTTATTATTTCTAAGAAACTGGTCAATCATGCTTAGAACTGCATGTTCCTCAAGGTAAAAGGAAACCTGTCACACAGATTGCTGAGCAAGGCAGGGCTCCTGGAGGCTGTGCCAGCTCTGGGCAGTGCAGTCACACACAGCCCCTTCCCCAGGTGTGCCAGGCTCTGGGCTGTTCCCTTTGAGTGACACACGTGGATCTCACCATGCCAGAGACTGGGGAAGACAGAGTAGGAACAAATAATGCTCCAGTGCTAAGCAGAAGTAAATCTTATCTGCAGGTCACCCATGTTCAACCTCACCTCTGCAGAGCAAGAGTCACACAGTGGATGAAATGAGTCTGAGATTCTTGCTAGAGAAGAATCCCTACCTTGTGATAAAGAGGCTGCTCATTTCCTGAAGATTTCTGATGAACATGGCAATTTCAGAAATGCAGGACAATCTGTCTAAACAAGTTAACACATGGCACTTGCAGGGAGGAAGTCTTTTCAAGGAAGTCACTACCATTTATGCTTGGAACCATTACTGGAAGTTTGATGTCCATGCCGTTTTAATTAATAATTTTGAAACAACAACAAAGGAAAAAAACACCCAAAGTCACACACATTATGGACTATTTACCTGCTGTTTCTTTCTTTCATTGAAGCTGCTCCTGCATTACAAAAGCATAATAAAAATCCCCATACTGGTAAGAACTAGTAAACATTTTTCTTCATTTGCATAAACAGGAAACCCCAAACAAATACAAAGGGCAAAGACTTTCCCAGGCCAAAAAGTGGTTAAATAGTTTGAAACTATACTCAAGGTTTCTTAAAAACATATTTGTCTTTCAGCCAAACAATACTGTTAATGTAAATGCTTTGCTTTAAAAATGTGCTTTTTCTGTTCACAGAGAACAGCAGTGTAAAAATAAATCACCCATGAAGCATATTCTCATTTCTAATTTTATCCCTTGATAGACTGGTTGCTTCAAAATCCCTTAACAATCAAGGAAACAAAAGTTACAGGGTTCACATTTTAAAGATTGTCAATTGTACGGACCCAACACTGCCAACCCATGGAAAGATCTATGGGCCATTTCTGTCACGACCTGAAAACACTGGAATCTATTAACATGGACTTACATGTCTTTAGAGGAGCCTACAAGGTTGGAAAGGCATCTCACTGCCTTCTCACACCTTGCTTTTCTCTGGCAAAACCAGCTGTGATCTCTCAGTAGGTCCTAAAGAACTAAGTCACAGAAAAAGGAACAGATTTGATATTTCCAGGTGACAAGAATGAACATATAACCTGATTTGGGCAATCACTTAAAAACACATTAGTGCCAGTTTCACTGTGCTTTACACACTGGATGACCAGGTTATTTAGGACTTGAAAATTAAACAATCTCAAATCTGTTTGAAGGAGTTTAGCATGCCAAGGGTTGGGTTGGGGGAAGGAATACACACTGAGCTTGGCAAAATGAACCTGCTTTACTCTTCAGCTGCATTGAACAGTGAGCAGTGCCCTCAGCACGAGGCTGATGAGTTGATCATTTGCACACCACAATTAAACGTGCATGTTCATGGATATGCTGTTTTCAGGAGGTGGTGAGAGTTTGAATTTATTATTAGGAAACCAAAAACATTTCACTTAATTGTTCAACATGCGAGATTTTCATGAGGGAATGAAGGTTAGTTACATTTCCAACAGGATTTCCAAACTACACTTTGCCTATTCAACTCTAAGCTGAATGTAAGGCTGAAAGGTTGAAAAGACTAATCAAAGTAACAGAAGTCAGAAAGACAACAACAATACAGCACCTAAAAATGGGTGATTCACACATTTTTGACATTTGTGTCTTGCATAGACCAATACTTGTTTTTTTCTCCCAAGACAAATCAGCTTCAGAAAATAAATGTTATATCATCTTTAATTACAATTAAATGCATGTGTTCCAATTTTCCAAAATACCAGGGTGTTCTGGGTTTTTGTCTGTTTAAGTGCAAATATCATCCCTTGGAAAGGCTTTGTTTCATCCTATGGACTGTCAAGTTCATAAAGGCAGGAAGATGAACTTTCTAATTCTTCTGGAAACAAATCCACACGTTATTCATGCATTAAGTCTTTGTTATTCTACTCCACGAGAATATCCATGAACCTGAAGATACCTTGGAAGCACAGGAACTGGGAACTCCAATTCCTCACTCTGGGTGTGGATTCTGGCTGTATTTGGAACAAACCAGTCTGTGGTGCACCCCAGGTCAGCCCAAGTTCCTGCCCTTCCAAGCCCTTGATCCATACCCTGGTTTCCACTGGCAGAACACCCAGGTGTGCAGGCAAAACAAAGTTGGAGGGCTCTCCAAAATGTTCCCAACAGACATCAGGTACCAGAACAAGGAACCAATTCTCTGGCAGATAAATGCAGTCTGATATGGATCCTTATGGAGTTTCCCTGAGGTCTGCAGGCCTACAAATTGACACAATATTCAGATGTAGAAAACCCATTGCAGAGCCAGAGTTGATCCTAAATACCTCCCAACATGATTATTTACTTGTAACAGTCATTTAGAAATGTATGCTGATTGTTTTGGAATTGATTTACTACATTGCAATGCTTCCAAACTTGAAACACAACAGGAAATTGCCTTGCCTGTTACAGGAATCTTGAAAACACTGCACTGAGAACCCTGTTTTGGGTTTGACTGAAAAAAAATGTAGGAGTTTCAATAATCATAACTGCAGAAGAATCACACTGATTTTAAAAACAAATTAGTTCTATTGCATTTGAATATGACTTTAATTGGGGGCAGGGGGGCAATGACACATGGGTTTAATATTAGGTCCCCTATAAAGACTTTTTAACTACTGTAAACATGTACCTTTCCTGAATGGTGATGCTTTGCTGAAACCAGCAAAAATGAAGGACACTCCTTTTTGTTTTTTTAAATCATGAGAAGAACAAGCACTTCTGTGCAGTTCATACCCACTACAGAATTCTCAGAATTTAAAGAAAAAGGTTTAGTTTCACATGTAAAGGAACACCTTTGATTATATTGGCAAAGCCTTTTCAGCTTTAGGAATTCACATCCTTTTGATTTTATGTTTCTAATCTTACTGTCAAACTATTCCATATTCCCCTGTCACAGTAAAGTCTGTACACTTCAGTTTCTAGGTATTGATAAAGTAGCTGAAGACAAAGTTCCAAATTTTTCAGAAGAATAAAACTTCTGCTGCATGGAGGATGGAGGGAATAAAGAAAAGAAAAAGCAGCTAACTAGATAATGACTTCTTTCTGAAAAATAAAACTTTCAGAAGTCTGTAAACCCTGAGGCCTGGTTGTTTCCAACTGAATTCCAAGTGGCACATAAACTGCATATTCCTGAACCCTCTTCCAGTTGGCTGTATAGATATTAAATTGCTTTAATACCTTCTCTCTCTTTTTAGGATCTCAGTTCTCACAGCTCTGAGATGTGGGAAATGCTCATTGCTACATTCTCTCCAAAGCACAGAAGTTTTGCCCACCTTGGTTTACCCTTCCCTTCCCTGCTGGCTCTTTGCTACTCCATGGATCAGCTGGATGTACCAGCTGCTTCTAAGCCCACCTTGAAACAGGATGGGAAAGGCCTGAGGCAGCAACAGCTGGTCAGGGAGGGAAAGGAGATGGTGGAAACCAGCCTGGTGCTCCAGCACAGCCTAATTTGGAAAAGCAGGTGTTTGTCCATGGGCCTGTACTCACTGAAAACAAGATTATTCCTCTGCCTATGTGCTACAAGGATTAACATGAACAAGGGTGGCTGAATAAAAACCCCAAACCAACCAATAAATATGACCTGCTGTATAATGGAAACTGTGGGGGTGGTGAAGCACTTTTGCAGTTAAATCAAAAACAATTAAAAACAAAACCACAGAATCTGTCTCTCTGTTTCAGTAATCTCACTTATCTTTTGTAGAGGCAGTAGGTTGAATGTTTCCAAAGAAACAGTATTTGTACATGGTTTCTGTCCTTTAAATGTTTTGGGGTCAAACTGGGCTTTGACAATAGCCTTTGAGATAGTTATGCTATGTCAACACCTTCCTAATTAAATCTTTCATTATTCATTTACTGTGCTGCTTAACAAACATGGCACATTACTGGCAAAGCAGGGAAGTCAGAAGAAAACAAGTCCTTTAGGAACTACCACTGCAGTGGGGGAGATTACTACAGCATTTAACTAAGGAAGATCCTCAGCCAGCAATAAGTGCCACAGCTGAAACATCACTTGTGTTGAGGAAAAACCAACACCATTTTTTTTCAAAAATAGCTACTAGTCACTGAAAACTAGTATTATTCTCCATGTACACATGGCAATGCTACTGGCATTTCTTCCTGAAGTTTTTCTTCACACCAACTCACACCTGCCTTGGAAGACAATCTGCAGTGACCACCTTCCAACCAATTAAGAGAACATGTGTTAATCCTACTGAAATCAACGGGACCTAAGCACATGAGTGTTCTGAGAAACACAAATTACAATTAAATATTTGCATCTGTCCAAGGGCTTTGTTCAAACACAATGTCTAAAAGCTGACATCTTTATCCCTGTCACATCAGAAACACAACTAGATTTGGTCTAAATCTGAAGGAAGTTCTGATCTAACCCATCACTGTGACAAACAGGGACAAAAGAGGATGTTGATCATGCCATGAGGCTCCTGGAGTCTGTTATTTGTACTTAAAGGGATATACAAAAGTTCCAAAAGTCCATTGATAGACAGACACCAACTTCAAACTTCGGGAAAATAAAAGAAATGAACTGTACCACAAAAAAACCAAAACCAAAAACCAGCTGTTTTCACAACAGCTCTTCATTTTCAAATGACACACAAGGATTTTCTACTCTAATAAAGCCTGCTGTATATTCTGGTAGTAAACTTCAGATCTGAGGAAATTTTATATAAATCCTTAAGTTATATTTCTTTTTGTAGTAGGGGAAAATATTTCAAATGCAATAAAATAGCAGAATTCATGACTTTACAGTAGGCAACTTTCATTTTTTCAGATTCAGTTGTACAAACTATAAACTGTTAAATTTCTCTAATAACTGGAAAAGTTGTGGGTATTTGAATTTACTCACCTGAACACTCATTTAGCAAATATTTTCAGATACAAGTCTAGATACAGAGTTATGTAATTTGAATATTAGTTTACACATAATATAAATCAATGTTTGACAATATCAAAATCCCATCAAACAGTGGGCCCTTCTTATGCTATTATCAAATATAGTATATCACTGTGGGATAGCTGAGAATCATAGAATGCTACTGTAGGCTTGTTTATTAAATTGGGTCAGTTTTCAGACCTTCCAAATAGGAATACTAAACATTTATTTTTCCCCTCTGGAAATTTTTTTTTTATCCTCCTGCTTAATACAGTCGTCATCCCAATTTCTAGTGAATTTATAAAAATATTTTTTTTTTTTATCCAATAACCCCAGCAAGGTAAAAATAGGAGTTTTTATAGCAAATGATAAACAGGCTCACGGACTATGAGAGAAACTAAACTTATTAAAATTGCCATACATTCGCTACTGAATCACACATGAACAGTTCCTTTTTATGTGTGTTGCTGTCCACCTCAGACTAGCAGTTTTTAAGGTGCAGAAGCATCTTTCAAATATATGCATCTAACTTAATCATCAAGTTTCACACACTAGTGTCACATGCTTTAAATTTACATCACCTGCCCATCAAAAGCTGTGTTAAATAACAGCACTAATTGAAACTGCATAATTCATTAGAAACTGCAGCACTTCCAATTCATAGAACAAAGGGGTGCTTATGTGGTTCTTTATATTACTAGATATAATTTTCTGAAATAAAAAAAAGGAAAAAGAAACAAAAAAAACACATTTGAAAGAAGTTGCTGCACCTGCAAAAACACTCTTTAAGCTTACTATGAAATACAAAAAAGTGCACCCTTCTATATCTACATATAAAACATATTAGAAATAAAACTTGTGTAAAATGTTTGCTGTGCAAACTATAAAAAGTCAGTCAGTCAGTCCATTCGTTTTCCTAAGTGTTTTGTCACTCTCTCTTGCTTCCTACTGCAGAGAATCGCTGTTATCCAAGACCAGCCCACTGATGTTTGTTGTTGAGAGGTCTCCTCCATCATCCTCCCCGCTGTCCACGGACTCATCCTCGCTCTGCCCCGCCATCATGACTTGCTGGACAGCCAAAGTAGCACCATCAGATGACAAGGACTGGAGACTGTCTACATTCATGTTGACTGGAGCTGTAATGGTGACAACGGCACCTGGAGAAGCACAATCACAGTACTTTGGCATCTTTCTTGCTTTTCAGTTTTAAGTAATACATATATTTACATGTATTACTTTACATTATTTATAACAGAGTTTGCTTCTAATCAACAGGAAGAAAACCCAAGAAACTAGATTAAAATAAAAGCCATATAGGTTGTCAAACACCCCAATGTCAGGAAATGCCGGGATTAAGTTGGTCAGGAATCTTAATTAACTGTGTTATGCAAATCCATAACAGCAATTCACCAATCAAGTCATCACAAGACCATTTCTGCAGCTTAATTCATTGCAGAAAAATGGGTGTGTTCACAGAGATTCAGGGTGATTTAAATGGATAAATGTTGTCAGGTCCAGCAGAGGCTGAGGGAAAAGCTGGTACAAACTGGAAAGGAATAAAGCATCAGGCAGCAGGACAGAAAAGATGATCCTGACATTAAAGCAGTTATTCATCTTTCTTAAATTAAATGTTTTTGTTTGATCTGATGTTGAGGAAGTTACTTCAGTTAAAGCCTTTGTAGACTCTTTTACATTTCTCTGCCTCTCATTGTTCACCTTGGAACACACGAGGTATTTGTGGAATTGCAGATGCTCAGCCATGAAACTGAAGCTGCAGCCCAATAGTGCTCATCAAACAGAACACTTCTGATGTGCACACACAAACTGAGAGAACTCAGCTGTACATCAGAGTTGTACATCTCACTTCTGACTTGTTGTTTTGAAAAAAATGCAACAGTCTCTCAACATAAAGTCCAACAAAATACCCCATAAAAACACAGAAAATTAAAGGGGGAAAACCTGACACATTTCTGTTATGTTTTTACAGATTAAAACCACATTTATACTGAAATGTCAAGAAGCTGCCCTCTCCCCAAAGGCATCAAACCCTCCATTCCCTGTTAGAGAGGAATTAACTCCATTATCCATAGTCTCCCCTTACCGTCGGACATCGTGAGCTCGTTGGATTGCTGCTGAGCAACTCCTGAGGCAATGGAGTCAGGCCAGAACCTCTGAACTGGTCTGTTCTGAGCTGTTTTCTTCTTTGTTTTTGGAGTTTCAGAACAACTGGAGTCCAGCATTGGCTGAAGAATTCGCCTTCTAGCATTGATAAACCTAAACACAATTGAGGGCAAGGAGAAATTGTGACCAGCTGGCTGGAAATTCTCTCTCACATTCACAAAGCATGCAGTGAAAAAAAAAAATCAGGGATATAAAATGTTCTTCCTGTCAGCTGGGCTGCACCTTTTTTTTCTGAAAGCTTTTTTTCTGCTCCCAGAACACCAGCATTCTTTGATTTTGGAAAACTAGCTAAGAAAGTACTTCCATCATTTTGCAGCTCGCAGCACTTTTCCTCCCACCTCAGAAGGAAAAATTCTCCAGACAGCACAACAGATGCACTTCAGTATCTTATTAAAAACTAAGCACCAGAAAACTTGCTGACAGCACAGCTCAGAAAGCTGATACTCCTCTCATTAAGGCTCACCTAACATCTAGCCCCTGTCTAACCTAGTTTGTTTGGTCTGGTTTCATTTACTTCCTTAAGCTTCTGCATTACTTATTTTATAGGCTCTCTGGCTTTCCATGGTCTGGCTCCTGACCCAGGAGACAGCAGCAAACACATTTTTCAGATCTTTCCCAATTCCTTTCAGTTCCCTGGTTTTCACTTGTTTACTTTAGCATGCTAATTGATGCCTTTCCTCTTCCTGTTAGTGAGCAAGAAAATACTTAAACCACATCTCAGTAGCCACCAGCAATTAACTCAATCAAGCTCAACACAGTGAGTTGTGCTAAGGAGCTGAGACTGAGAATATCACCCCTAAATGTGACAAAACACACCCAGGACACACCTTTGCCTGCAGTGGAAGGAGGCTGGGTGCAGCTGGCAGGTCCATATGGTGTAATAAAACACTCTGCAAAGACAGGAGTTGGATCCCAGACCCCAGAGCTCCGTGACTACATGTCACACAGGCACAGCTTCACTGTTCCACTTTTGGAACCCCTGTCCTGTCACTATCTTAAGCATTTCCCCACTGGACCCCTCTGCAGCCATGCAGCCAGTGTCCTCTTTGAAATCTGAGGCAGATCCCTGTTGGACTTTGTTGCAGTAATTTTAGGAACTGATAGCACAAGCTGAGTAGGTGCGTGTTGGCACCTTCCCTCCTCTCTCCTGCGGGGGCAGGTGTCTTATCTGACACCTCCAGTGAAGGTAAGACATGCTAAAACATGTTGAACCATGAGTGTAGTTGAGTTACTGCCACTCTCCATTCCAACATCACTGCTCAGAGGAGCATCCTTTGATACAAGGGCAGAATAAGTATCTGTTGACAGGAACTTAAATATTTGCAAAGTTTTCAGAGCTTCAGGTCACTAAAAGCCTTTCAACTTAAATTTCTTTACTTGCAGAAGAGACAAGAGAGTACTTCCCCCTTTCTCAGCAATAGAGAATGTAAATCCTTAACGTTGCAAAGTCTTCTGGAGTTCTTACATAATTTAAAGGGCATGAGTATTATTATACCTTAAAAAATGACATGCTTGTGTATCAGTGCATAACTCCTGTATTTCTATACATATTTCTTACATATGTAGAACAGCAAGTTCAGTTCCAGATATCCAAATTATACTCTTAACTATTTCTATGTTGCAAGCAAGTGGAGACAATGACAGGTATTAAATAAGGGGTCTGCTCTTACCAGTTGTTAACCTGGAGTAGTGTCAGATTTGTTTGTGCTGCAATCTGCTTCTTTTCATCCTCTGTTGGATATGGATGCTAAAAAGGCCAAAAAAGCAAACAAAAAAGGCATAAGCTTGTTTCATCTCCTCATCAAAAATAAGGGCTTCTTTATTACGAGTGATTAAAGCTGCTCCTCATGAAAAATAAGAATTCCTTTATTACAATAGATTAAAGCTGCTGGATTAAAACCATCTGACTCATTAAAACACGAACTTTAGAAACCTCACAAACTTTTATAGATATAAATAATTTAACAAGGAGTGCTTTACTACACAAAACTGATTTTATCCTTGAAAGTGTCTATGATACCATTAAACTACTGATGTGTAATTCAGAAGAAAAAGCTTCTCATGGCTGATAGTCTTTATTGAACAGTGTGATCCCAGGACAACACAGCATGTGATAACATCTGATCAGTTATATGTCTAAAGGCAAAGTCATATGAGAGCACTGACAAGCACTTTCCAGTTAAATAAAGCTGCTCTGAGCTAAACAGATGAAGTCAGTGTATGTAACACAAGAAGTGCACAGGCAGTTTCCCTTTGGCAGTTTTCTGCTGTAAAACAGTTGTAAAAGACAAAATATCCATCATCTAAACACTGTAACATACCTTGAAAGGGTAAATGGATCTAAAGGTAAGTGTTAATGCAAAGAAAAGAAATTCTGTTGGAAGCACAAGCAAACAGTAACACACTTGGTAGATTGTTGGAAAGGAGATGTCTCCTGACCATGCTCAGCCCTTACCCCTATGTGCTGAAAAAGCCAAGACCTCATCACATTTGTAGCGTGCTTGGGAAGAACTCCT
>JAWWLZ010000094.1:58905116-58915481 GCA_035041345.1 Poliocrania exsul
GAGAACAGCAAATAACTGTGAAGGACCCAATGCAGATTTACAGATAAGAGGGGAAAAAGGGATCAGTTTAAAAAAAATATTTCTAAGCATTAGCAGAAAGAAGAATTTCTTATAGGAAGAAATATGTGAGCATTATATATATACACACACACATATATATATGAAAATATATATATAAGAATATGTGAGAGTGTGTGTGTATATCTGTATATATATGTGTGTGTGTATATTTGTGTATATATATATAAAACACATATATAATATATATATATATGTATCATTTGTATTACATATATAAGTTATAGGCACCAGTGGAGATCAGAAATTAGGAAGAAGATGCAAATGTGATGACTGTTTCAGAAATAAAACAAACACCTTGTACTTACCAAATTATCAGTTTCTGGGTCTTCACAGAAAAAAGGTTTTCCTTCTTTCTCCTGCTTCCTTACAAAGTTTTCAATATCTACATCAAAACTAGCAGAAGTTGTGCCTTCTGAACCTTGTGTAGACTGTTCACATTTTTCAAATAATAGTGCTAACAAGGGAAATAGTGGGTGCCTAGAAAAAAAAGTTTAAACACACAAATAAGTATTTTCACTTACATGTACACCACTGAAAATTAGGACATGCAGCTTAGGGAAGGTCACAGTCACTCCTGTAAGTGTGACAAGCCTTGGAAGAGACTGCATTTAACACCACTGGTTATAGGAAAATACTATAAAAGTTTGGTTTAATTTTAATTTACCCCACTCTAGAGGTAAATATAGCAGTAAAATACATATGTTTAAATAAAGAGAACAATCAGAAGCGAAAAAGCTCTGACATACCATTTAATTCACTGCAACTGAGTGACAAGAGATACATTAATACAATGTTCTAGAAATGAGAATTAGGCTTTACAAATAGGGTGAATGCAGATTTAAATCAAGTCTGATCAAATCAATTTGTTCTTTAATGTGGGCCACACTTATATATCACAAAATAACTTTAAAAAATTGAAAGTAGTATCCAGGCTGTACTCAGAGGCCTCCTGTGAAATCATCCTCTGAGGAGAAGATGATTTTGCCCGCATTATTCGGTAAATGAGTGAATAAATCTTTCTGCTTCAGGATGGTATTTTTGGTACTTTGTTTGTTTTTTCTTTTTTTTTTTTTTAACCTCAAAACCAGCAATAATTTTGTTTTTATAAAACAGCTAAAGCAAAAGAACATTTAACCTCTCCAAAACTGAGCAAACTGCTTAGCACAGCACTTGACAGTGAAAAATCTCAAATTAGTGTATTTATACATCAATATTGAATCCCTTTCCAGCTAATTACTGGGCAATAGATTCTTATCCCTTAAAAAAAAAAAAAAAGAAAGAAAAGATTGACCTAATTACAGTACGAATAAAAACTTGCATTAAAGATAAAAACTACAGTGTAATAAATAGTGACCACAGTTCAACAGCCTAAGGCAGCTTGCTAAATATCCATTAAAACTATAAAACTGAAGAATCCTGTTACTTAGGAAGTTGTTTTTTTGGCTGATGACTGACAGTGAAGCTAATCTGATCTCATTTTATACCCTGCAAACCACAGAGACAGTCAGCCAAGAGATCATCCAATTTTAGGCTATTTATTATTACTATTTATTACAGAAAAACTCCTCCATTCTTTACCCTTCAAAAGACAGAACATGAGTCCATTACTACCTGTAAATGGCCTGCTTGTCTGCATCCATTGGAGTTTGAGATTCTACAGGGGCAGGACTCACCCCTTCTGCATCAGGTTCAGAGCAGTTGGGATCTTGTTCAGTTTTTAACTCTGTTACCACTTGCATCTGTAGGAAAAGGGGAAGTTAAAAGTAAATCTGTAGGCTTGACATAAAATAAGGGCACTGTTTCCTAAGAAAAGAGCAAAGCAAAGGGCTCCTGAATTGCCAGAAGGTTGGTATGACTTGGCAGTGACATAAAAAGTAGCTGTAACAAAACCCCTCTTTTAATCCTTGACACTTTCTTATAGGTAAAGGTCAGTTCAAGTTTCAGCATTTGGATTTAAAATGGGAATGACAGATATTGGTAAATTGGTAAATTATTAAAGCATTCTGTCTGAAATGACTATTTTTGGAATAGGCTACAGGACATTGCTCCAAAAAAATTATGGGGATGTTTGCATCCTCTGGGATGAAATCAATGAAAAGTCTCTCAAGTTTTCTCTCTTATTTCTTACTATACATTGTATCAGGATACTGAAGAAAAGGATCTTTAGGTTTTCCTTGTCCATTAAAATGTGTATTTTCTTAAAAAGAACTGAAATATTGTGTCCCTCCAAAATCCTTCAGCTATCAGGAACACAGGGAAGGCCCTGACCTTTACCACTTCATTTTTGTAATAACCAATTATTTTAGGAACATCAAGCTACTGGAGAAACAGCAGTGACTCCCTCTACACATCATTTAACACACAGTCACACCATGTGCCACCACTGGGAAAGCAACACAGAGCCACAGCTTCTACTGAGCACCTCCTAAACTGCAGCAGGGTGGGCTGGGAACACCTTTGGGGTGCCTTGAAGGTGTTGTAGGTGGTTCTTCCATCACCTCCAGCTAAATATCTTCTGAACTAAAAGTTCTTAAGAGAACCTTAACTGTGAAGGTTGTAATTTCCACCCCTCAACCCAAATTCCTTGGTTTTCTCCCCTTTGAGCACCTGCACAAAGACGTGAAATCACTGCAGGCTTTTCTCCTACTCCTCTAACAAGTTTTACACAGGTGGCCATCTGCATCCAGGTATCTCCAGGCAGCCAGAACTGACGGCTGCAGAGGAAAAGTGTACACAATGCAACGCTCTGTCCTCCTCTCCCACCAGATAAACACATCCCATCACTCAGAGGAACCTACCCAGAGCAGGGCTGCCCTCCAGAAACTATCAGAGAACCTGACTCTGGCAGAAATTAATTAATTTCCACACAACAGAAGCAGAAGAGTTTATACCATCCTGAACACGATGTCTGGGAGAACCAAAAGCTTTGTGCTTTGCCACCTGTTGGGGCCAAGCCATGTCTTATACCAGAAAGTGAGAAAATCCAGCACCTCCCACCTGGCTGAGCAGCCTGCCCTGCAAAAACCTTCCTCCAGAGGAGACTGTTAAGCTAGAATGCTTGCAAAAAAGATAGAACTAATAGACCCACTTCTTGGCTAATGACAGGAAGGAAGAGCAAATTAAAAGGGGATGGCTCTCAGAAAAGTGATTATAAATGTCCAACAACTGCAGAGTTTGAAGGGAGAGAGTATGTTCAGCTGGGATTCCATCTCACTATGGGGAGGAAAGAGCTCACTTAAAACTGCAAGATATTTTCTGTGGGCCATTTCCAAACTACAAAAACATCAGGCACCCAAATTACCTGGACACTGAGAGCTTGAAATACAGAATAAACAGACAGGAAAAACTCTCTCCCAAACTGTTATTAAGAAAAAACATATTTTACTTTCACTGATGTGCCACAGGATGGCATTGACTTGCTGGGGGAATGAAGATGCAAAGCAGGTGAGAGAACAGAGTAGAATTGCAATCAAAGAAACAAATAACAACATAAATCAATAATCCCAGACTACATTCAGATAATATTTTCTAAGAGATGGGAAATGTCACTGCTTTTCTTCTGACTGTTCCCCATTGTTGCCATCTGCTGACAGAAGTATTTGTATTTACTGATTAGGGCTGATACAAAGTAACCTAAAAATGGGTGTTCAGAGTCCAGACCCCTGCATGACTCATCCCCAGTTAACAGTATTTTAATTTAGCAATTCAAATTTTTGCAATATACAGACTGTTCTACAAAAAAGAAACATCATTCCCAGACATATCCAAGAACGTTTCATTATTCCAGTTGTTCGCTAACAGAAATAAAGTGGATCCCACCAAGCAGCTTTGTAGTCATCAATTCTAATCCATAACCTCATTAAAATGAATTGAAGTACAGAACCAGTTTTCACCTTGCAGTGTAATTCCATCAATTTAAATGCAGTCAAAGTAGCACAAAATTGTAGATACTTAATTGATCCTTCTCTTGCTCAAGACCAACAAGTTTATGACTGTAACTAACTTCTATCTGTTGTCACTTCAGACAGGAACACTGAAGTACCATGTACATAAAATATTATAGATGCTCATTTGACTTTCCTAAAAATAGGAACATCACAGCACACAAATAATTCAGAGCAGATTCAGAAGAACCCCCTTATCTAACTATTCTTCCAAAAGTGAAGCAAAGCCCTGCAAAAAGTAGTCAAACCTTTAATAAGTATCCAAGTATTAAAGTGCCAAGCTGCTATTTTTAAAAGATCTTGCTTTACAAACAAGAACAGATAACTAAAATATGCCAAAGCAGCCATTAAGCACAAAGTAATTACTTTTTTTCCTCATGCTGATTGTACTTAGTTCACAGAGAAAGAAAGGCACACCTACCTGTTGTCCATCTTGATAGTTGTCTATACTTAATGTCTGTGTTGCCATCATGGTTAATAAAATGGTAATTATGTCAAATCATCATAAGCGTGAACAAATATTCTTTAAAGAAAAAGAAAAAAAAGTCAGTTGCAAAAATGACCACTTAGTTTTAAAAGGAAAATATAAGATTTATTCATGCTTCTCTCAAAAAAAAAAAAAAATCAACAACTTTATTGGCAGTGACAGCTCCATGCATATTTGAACAACAAAAAAACTCAGTTGGAAAACTTTAAAGGTTTTATCAGCAAACATTTCAATGCATCATTTTATATTTTAATATAAAATTTTTAGTAAGAGGCTGAGGTTCTTTTACATTCACAAGCTACAAGTGAACTTTAGCATTTATTCTTGGACTCCTTAACTAACATTCTAAGGTAATAAATACATGAAATGCAGAAACAAATAGATTTGTGTTTCTGTATTTTGAAAAGGTTAAAAACCTTGGAACAACATCTAACAACTTTTAAACAATTAGACCCACGTGATCATAAAGTTTCAGAAGTGACCCAGGAATTCAGAAGTCTCATTTTCAGAGACATTTGATGCTTTGGGAAATATTCATTAAAACAGGATTTAAATACAGGTAAGTGCATGTATGTTACTCCCTCCAGGCATTAAATGGAGTTTGGAGCCCAGACGAGTTTAACATTTTTAAGTCAGACATCCAGGAATTAAAACTAAAAAAAAAAACTATCAAAGCCCCACCACCAGATAGAATTCACCCTTCAAATGACTAATTTACATTTCATTTTCTTGTCAGCTTTGCAGCCATTACAACTGAAATCACATAACTCATTAAGCCATTGCCATTAACCACACAAGTCAATTTTCCTTGACACACAGGAGTCCTAATGTTTAGCTACTATAAAAAAAATTAAAAAAGAAGTCAGAGCTCATGTCTTGAAAAAGATTACATACAGGTATTAATTCCAGGTTTTCTGCACTCTGATTTATGTCAGTATTGAAGAACTAAGTTTTAGAATAGTCAGCAGTGTAAAATCTGAAACAAAACCTTTTTTCTTTGTCATATGTCCAATCCCTAAAAGTTTTTCAACTACTTTTAAATCTTTCCTTCACCATTGCATAGTCCTACAATACAGGACCATTTTTAAGAGTAATTTTTATCTTCCTGGATATTTTCCCCAGCAGATTATAATAGTCTCAAGTAAGTGTTTCATTTTGGAAGCACAGGACAAATTTCAAGATTCCCTTCTCTGTTAACAGTTTCAGGCACAGAGAAAACCAAACTCCTCAAGACAAACCTCAAGCCTTACTTTGCATCAAGTTCTACTCAAAGTGTGATTCTTAAGCATTGCTGTAATTTTAAAACTTTTTTTTTCTAAATAACTTTAAGGACCAGAGAAGTTCACGGTAAGCATGGCTTCCTTTGCAAAATAGTTGTATCTGTCTACAAAGCATCATTATCTTTCTTTGAGACTCCTAAAATATTACCTATTTCTCCACCAAAATTAAAAATAAAAAGGGAACAACCTAAGTGCACTCACTGAGAGATGCACTTTGAATTTTAGAATTTTGTTTACATTTATGAATCATTTGCTGTTAGAAGTTAAATCAGCATTTGCCACAGCAGCAAAGTGAAATACCTTTCAAAACACTTTGAGGGGACACATTCTAAAACATCAGTCCTGTGAGCAGGACTGAAGTTGAAAGATTTATTTTCTTTCATAATGGCAGCTTACAGCCAAGGCAAGTGTCTGTCTGTATTTATAGAGTGAACAGGCACACAGAAAATGCTGATTTTCTTCCTTCTCAAAAGATGAAGTTCTCAGTCAGAAATGAGGAAATAAAACAGTCGTAGAAGAGGAAGAATGTCTTAGAGCTCACAAGGATGTGAGATCACACCAGTGGCAGAAAGAACTCCATGGAGAGGGAAGAAACAAAGATAAGACATGTAAACTGGCAAAGACAATAGGACAGGGCAAGAATTTCTGGAGAATGAGACAAGCAGGACCAACCCTTCCTTCCAGCATTCCATAAGGAAGAGACGTTCCACATCTGGAAGGCCCTCAGGACACACAAAGGAAGACAGGAGGTGCACAGCTTTGAGCTACATCCACAGACTATTTCATCTAGAAGGACTTTCCCCCCTGTTTTCTCCCAAGGGAGCTACTGGAAAGAATTCTGCATGGGTGTATCCTTTATTTCCCATTGGAGCTTCCCTTCTGACTTATAATTACAGTAGAAAAAGATTAAGCTATTAGGCAAGATAGGAACTGATGAGATTTAGCGAGGACAACTATTGCAAATCAAGAAGAACAAATTGAGCTAATCACATACTTAAATTGAGGCAATTAACCAAGGAATTACTTTGGTTCACTAAGAAGAAACATCTTCTCATTACCCAGCAGTGGTAAGAAACAAACTATGCTAAACTTTAAGAAAAGTAACTGCAAAGGTATTTACACATTTGGCTTTTATAATCTAATTCAGGATCCAGCCCCCAGCTCTGGTTACAGCCCCAGCAGATGTTCACTCTGCAGACAGCAACGCTGCCATCGCTCCCAGATGTTTATCAGTGCCACAGCTAATTACTGCCACAGCTCCACCACTGAGCTCACAGAGCACGGGAACAGTTTCTGATCCTTTTTCACATCAAGGCAGCCAGGCCAGCTCAGCCCTGTGTTAAAGGTGGCTATGATGGAAACCAGCTGGCTCTGCCTCAGCCACGTTGCTGTGCACTCACACAACCCCTGCTCTTGGCTGACCTCCTCGTGGGGTGATTTCTGGCTCATGTGTGTCCATTCTCAGCTCACAGCAGGACCATCTTTAACCAGCACAGCTACACCTTAGGCCATATAATATCAGGTATCTGAGGTGAACCTAAGAACACATGACTGCTGGACAACTCAGCTTTCAAAATGCCAATTATTCTTTGTGAGAGAAATCAGGAGTAGAAGGAAAGCTGTGCATTTGTGTTATATTCAAAGAGCTACAAACAACAAAAACAACCCGGGGCTGTGTCTGCCAGTCTGCTTCACACAAAACAGAACAACTCTCATTCTATTTATTTTCAAAGCAAAGCGTGTGGAAAACCCAAGGAAACACTTCAGGTCATGTAACTGGAAGCTGATGCATGAACTGCAATCAGAAACTCCACTGGTATCTGTGGCAAAAGGGAATTCATAAAGGCTTTGTGTTCTACAAAGCAAAGGGGGAAAAAGGCAAGCCTTTAATATAATCAAGTGTGAAGGTAAAATGTAAAGCAGAAAGGAAGTTAAATGAAGAGGGCTAATCATAATTAGAAATGTGGAGACTGTGCAAGTTGAGTAAGAGATTAAAGGTGAGCTGAAACATGCACACAAAGTGATCACTTCACACACATCACTCCTCATTTGCTCTACTCACTCCTTTGTAATTAAGAGCAAAGGGACCACCCAGTAACGTTAACATAAGGTGCAAGAAGCTGCTGGAGTTCAGTGGTATCATTTGTAACATATACAAGCTACAGCAGATGTTTGTAAGAGATATAAATAGTTATGCTTCAGGCTATAAACTAACCACTAACCCTCTTAGGCTTGTGAAGAAACTACCCACCAGACTTGTTAACAAGTAATCATTCCTTCTAATTTTCCCTCATACATGTTCCTTTGAAGTCCTCCAGGGAGAAGCAGATGACTGGCAGATTCACCATGGCTCTTTGTTCATTCTTATTTAACTTTAGTCCTGTCACTTGCTACATAACATTGATCCTTACAGTCACACACAGAGTTAAAAAGAAACAAAAATCAGAACAGCAGGTCTGTTTGACACATGGAAAGCACACAGAACTGGCCTCACTGATCACACAATACATGATGATATTTCCTTCCAGGGCACACTGTCTTCTAAAGGAGATGAAATACTGCCTGTGAGAAAGCTGCTCACCCCTTTCCTTCAGTGGGTTGAAGAAGACATTATCTTGTTCCAGCAGAGAGATGCCACCGATGCACAATGTGGAGAACAGACACCTAAAAGACAACAGAGAAATATTTAGAAGACAACAACATAGAACACACTTTCTAGACTGAATATGATTAAATAAAAAATATTGGTTTATTATATGGTTTCCTTGCAAAGTTTAAATTAACTGACAGGACTTTTTTGCATGTTTTGCCAACCTTTTTTCCATTGTTAATAATCTCTAATCACACACATTATCCCAGGCTATTATTTGAACTTTTCCTCATCTTACTGCATTGATTCTCCATATTTACCTTTGTCTTTGCTGACACCTCTAACAGAAGACTCCATTTGGACTAATAACTCACTTGCTGTTCAACCTTCATATTTTACTCTCTGGCTCAGTGTCTGCCTGCTAAGACTAGGCAAGGCACATCCCAAAAATAAAACTATGAAATTCAGACAGGAATAACTCCCCAGTGTTGTAAAAACTAATAAGGACACCAAGAAAGGTGAATTTCCCTCCTGCCACTTAAATTTCCTTCATCACCATTTGAATACATTCCATGGTAAAACCAAAGCACGATGGGCTATGGCCAAGTAATCCACTACAAGGTAAAAACTAACAGATGACAGGAATTGTTAAACTCTTGTGTTCTGAAGACAGGTTCTGCTACAGGATTATTCTGTGATTTTAAAAAGCTTTCAAAAAATTACCTCTTAAAATTACTTTAATTATATTTAATAGCACCCATTTGATACATTGAAGCTACTTTTAAAAAGTAGTAACAATTGTGAAAACAATGTAGCAAAGACTGTGGAAACATATTTAGAAAACAAAACTGCTGAAAAACATTAAAAAACCATCTTGGGGCATGTTCCAGGCATTGAGGTTGCACAGAGGCCACCTGAAATGGTATGATGGCTAAAACACACAGCTCAGATCCTGAATCAGGTTATCTGCTTCTCAAAGTCCACAACTGCATAAGAACTGGACTGAAAGTAACTCCAACATTTTTCAAAGCGAGAGGAAGTTGGCATTTGGATTTGAGAGCCAAAATTCATGCACCTTTTTTTTTTTTTAGACAAGTTCATAGAAAAGCAAAATGCTAAGGGTCACACAATCCAGATGCCATCTCTGGTTCATGAAACCCCGTTCTAAGCAGAGCAGGGAAGATTCTCTGGAGGATTCTAAGGCAGTACAAACTCCAGCCATAGGTTAGAGATGAAACACTGAGCTAGAAAGAGTTTCAGTCCAAAGTGATACATCTCGTCTTGATGGCTCAAGCAGAAGATGATGCATTAAAAGTTCATATGACTTTTCCTTAAACTGTCAAAGATCTGTGTTCTCAGCGAATGGACTTCTCTCACGTTTGAAGCTTCTTAATTCCATTCTGAGGAGAGAGTGTAACCCTCTTATTCCCTTCTTCACACACCATTTATTTTGTCTAATTTTGATACTCGTTTTCAACCACCTCAATTTACTGGGCTACTTTCAAACAGGGGAATTCTCACTACCCATATTATCTTCAGAACGTAGGTCACTGCCAGATAAATTGGGAAAATAGATAAAATATCTATTCCTTGTCCAGACATAGAAGAGAATTACTGCAAACCTGAAAAACATATTCCCTTCGTTCAGAGACAACTGCAGCAATGAACCAGTGGTGCCACTGCTGCCAGGCCTGGTCAGTCAAAAATATTTAATGTATGAATAAGTAGCTCTTGCCTGCAAAGCCTTCAGCTGAAACTCTGGGAACAGGTAGCTTTCTAGACAGCTTATGAGACACCAAGGGCAGTAAGAAAGAAGTGCTAAAGAAGCAGAAGCCCAAGGAAAGATGCTGCAGAGGGAAAGATGTGGCTGAGAAGGAGCCAGTGGACACTGCAGTCATCTTAGAATTCATAGAATTGACTGGGTTGGAAAAGACCTCCAAGATCATCAAGTCCAACCCTTGGTCCAACTCCAGTCCCTTTACC
>JAWWLZ010000094.1:58915581-58928625 GCA_035041345.1 Poliocrania exsul
ACATGTCAAAAATTCTTCTTTTATTTTTGGATGCCAACAGCCTGAATTGAGCATTGCTGTGTGACCCTAAGGAAATAAACACAAAGAGGTCTTAGAAGGCTTTGTAAGCTGTCTTATAAGGCTTTATAAAGTTTACTCCAAATCCTTCAAGTGGAATCACATGAAAACTGAGGGGCTGACATTAACACATTTTATGTCCTCTATCCATTTCATCCTTGCTTGGTTTCATTTCTGAATTAGAAACACCCTGACTGTACTTTTTCTTTCAGAAATGGTACAGAAACATACTTCTTTTTCTTTTGAGAAAACTGTAATGCAGAGAAAGGATGAAAAAATAGTCATAAGTAAGCACAAGCTACAGGAAAATAACAGGAATAACAATAAGAGCCAGAGTGACACAACACACATACTCAGTGTCAATCTACACTAGCCAAAGATCTTGTTGGAGAAACCTTAGGAAACAGGAGTCAAGACGGATTTAACTTCCGGTGAATTTTCCATATAAAATTAAAGTTGCAAATTGACTAGTCAGTTCCATTTCTTTAGGGTTAAAAAATAGAAGGTAAGGGTTTTATGCAAAGTAAGTTATTGCCATTATGGTTAACTATGATTATAACTACATTACTGAACTATGAATCGTCCAGTTGGCTTTACTTCTTTGAAGTACAGGCACATGCTCACTCACTGTGTTCAAAGACAAATTTGGAAACTACTCCTGCAATGCTGGAATTACTTCAGTTTGTTTTAAGCACGAATATGGAGAGAAATACTGAAAAGTTAATGAGGCATTATAACAAATATTTTAGCATTTTGACTGTTGGACCACAATACACTGAAATTCTAGACACTTACAAGAGAAAGAAAATCTGAATTGTTTTTAAGCAAACAAGAACCAAAGCAGATGTTATTATTTGATGGTTTTATATATGTATCACTAGCCAAAAGAAATAGTCATCTGACAAGAACAGCCTTAGGCAAAACAGCATTTAGCCTAGTTATTTGGCAATATCCTTTACAAGCAATAAATAAATCAACTTTATCATCAGCTTGAGCAGTAGATTTTATCATTACTTTTTAGGCTTAAGCTATTTAAAAAACTGGCCTGAATTTAAGTCATCTAGGTAAAGGAAACCCTTGTGCCATAGCTTGTGGAAATACAAGGGCAAAGTGGTCAAAACTCAATCAATTGTGGTTGAAGTGCTTCAAAACTATGAATAAACCCTTCTGCATTTGCATTTTTAACCACCACAGAAAATACCCACATTGCTGCTTATTAGTCTTACAAGGAGGGGGCACACAAGTAACAAAACAACCACCTCCAACCTCTGCCTTGGAAGAGGTAAATTGTATCAGCAAAAGAATGGAGGGCACAAAAAAATGAGTCTGAACCACATCAAGAGTTGGGGGTTTTTGGAGGTTTTGGCTTTGTTGTGTATTTTTGAAGTTGGTTAGACAATGCCCTGGGGGAAGCTGACCATTTTCACAAGATACACTTGAACAGATTGTTCATCATGGACACACTAGTTGGAAGACACCCACACAGTTCACCTGGGTCACCCTCCTCCTGAAAGGCCCATTACAGCCACTACAAGGTAAGGTCAGCTGTGGCTTTGTCCAGCTGGGTGCTCCAAACCTCCATGGCTGAAGGTCCCACAGCGTCCAGCATGCACCAATACACAAAACTACCAAAACCCAGAGACAGGGCAGTCTTCTGGCATTCAAATTTTTTACTTTACCTTTGTGTTTGTCATATCCACAATGTACTGGTCTCCTTTTATGCATTCCATTACTGGGAATCCATCTCTGTCAAGAACTTTTGCCTGAGAGTTACCAGAGACAACAAGAATGACATCTCCTGTGCTGCTGTACTGCAAAGATTTAATCTGGTGGCTGAAAAGAAAACAAAACCCAACCATTTCAACTAACATTCCTATAAACGTGCATTAAAACAGAAGTGTCAATGGTGAGAAAACAAACTGCAGCAATAGACTCACAAGCTGGGGGCAAAAGACCTTATATCAATGGATTAAAGCTTTTTATTCCTCTGTGTTTGTGTGTGTGTGTGTGATGTTTCTTTCAACCATACATCTCACCAAACATCTCAAATATAATTTCTGGCAAACATATTTAAGAATGCTACTATAATTCCAATGGAAAAATAGCATGTGGCAGATTTAACTATTCATGGCCAAAAAATCTTTTTCATCTTCTCAAAAGATGTGGAATTACAGTAATCTATAAATTACTATAAAGGGATGTTGTAGTCATATATTAAACTCTGTTGTACACCGCCCACCAGGAAATTAGTCATAGGTGAGCATTCTTGAATCTTTTTCTATGTTCAGGGCTTAATTTTCACCATCACTGCTGGAAACACAACAGTAGGTAACAATCTGCCTAGTCCACCATGTCGTGGGTGACAGTATTCCCATGTTCATCTCCTGTTCATTGAGAAAACCTGGGATAGAAATCATAGAAATAGTGAGACAACAAACATGAACTGAAACTGGAAAGCTGTATGATTAAATGACAAGCTCATTTTCAGCTTCATCATCTTCTCTCAGCATTCTGCTTTATTAACAAAGTTCACACTCTTGTTCTATCTGAAGCAGATATCCCTTTGATCCCTTCTACGCCATTCCAAGGACAGCAAAGAATGCCATGCAGTCGATCCACCTCACACCTGCCAAAATTTATATCCTGGCACATCAACAGAATGTGCACCCTAACATCACTTTGCATTACTGCTTCAGCTTTGCAGCTAGATTAATCTTAAGTGCAGGACTGGAATGCACTTGCCAGCTAGATTGGATTCCCATGATGTACTAAGTGTCCTCAAAGAAATACCTTTCTTTTGGTTAAAAACATGGCCTGGTGCACTCAAGTTCTAGTAACTTTCAGGAAACTACTTTTTAACACTATTTCCTATCAGTAAAGTCAACACTCAGATGATCAACAAAACCAGCTACGCAACTTGTACCTTAATATTTCAGATCTTACACAGTTACAACTTCATGACTGACTCAGGAGTAGCTATTATCTGTAAAATCTGTCCTCGAGCCATGAGTTACCACACGAAACACTTGAAACATAGAAATAATTATTTCAAAAGGTCTACACTGATCATAGTAAAGTAAACTAAGCATAAATTTCTTATTCAAAAAATGTTTGGCAAAAGTGCTTACATTATAATTCAAAAGCCAAAAGGTGCTTCAAGCACCCTATTATGTAATACCAACTGGCAGCCAAATTGGATGGAGTAACATAAACTCTGATTTCTAATAGAAAGGAGACACTCAATCTGGGAATTTCTAAAATAGATCACAGGCAATGTCTGGAAAAGCATCCTGACACTCAAGAGCAAAAATGAATACTTTGTGAGAAGAGGGGAAAGATGGCAAGCTACAATAAGCTCAGAGAAAGCACTGAAAGAAATTACAAGGAAACCCACATAGGAGAAACAATATCTAAAGTCTAGAATGTTCTCTGCCGATGGCAGATAAACCTAGATTAAAAAGCCCCACCTGACTACTGCATGCAGAATGAAGTACTGATCAGGTACTATCAGTACTTTTATTTCTCATACTCCAATGTCAAAAGAAATTACCCAGTATCTCCAAAGCACAAGCTCATGATCTCCACTTACCACCGTTGAAATGCAAGAAGTAAAAATAAACATTCAAAAACTATACTAAAATATTACTTTCACTACATACATGTCTTATACAAGAACAGAATCTCACCACCACACACGATCAAACAGCTCAGAAGTGATTGCTGAAAGAATGCACAATATGTAAAGGTCCACAGAGGCTTCTGAAAAAACTGTTTTCAGACACTGAAATGCTGAAAATAAAACTACAGACATCAATACCATTAATATGGCACTGTTCAGTTTGAACAATATCGCCTCATTGCTTTTAGTAGTTCTGTATCAGCATGTCTGAAAAAACTTTGCTTTCATCTTAAAGTTTCCTCTACCAAAGAAAGGAACTGATTTTACAGCACCTAGAACAACAGAACATAACAAACAATTTATCAAATCTGTCATGTGAAAAAATTAGTTTGAGAAACAAGATTTCCATAACCTTACCTAAAGGGAAAAAAAACCCCTAACACCTTCAAGGCTGTGCAATACAACTTTTTAAATCATATCCAAAAATCGCTTCTGTAAGCAGAGTATTTGCAAAGTCCCAGAAGCTCCCACTTTTCAGATGTTTACTGGAGCATGACCAAGACTGAGCCTCTGCAGGGGCAGTTTTTTAAGAAAATATTTTTGGTTCTTATTAATGTTATAGCAAAAGTCTTGCAAAACTTATAAAAACAGTTTCTTTTAATAGCATTAATCAGAGTCAGTTTGATTTAAAGCCACCAAATGTGCACAGCACTTTCTGCAAGGACCTGCAGAACATGGGTAGAGTCATGACATACAAATACTTTCCACACACCTAAAAGCTCTGTCTTTTGCTTCCTTTTGTCTTTAATACAGAAGTGTGGCTGGAGGTATTAAAAAAAAAGATCATGACAAAAAACTAACTTTACATCCCAAATCCAAGGAGAAATTAATGGAGTAACTTGATATTATGCTACAAAATGGAGCCTTGACAATACAGAATAGATGTCAGAATCTTTTTATTCTTAAAAATTAAACTAAATTTATGGCCCCAGATGTGGATTTCTGCTAACACCTAAAGTTTCCATAACAGAACTCCTCAGAATTCTTTGAAATTCAAGTCTGTGAATGCTAATAGTCCTTGCAATAAACTCCACAGTGAAAAAATATAAAAATATATATACATCTGCATGCAACTTATATAACATTCCATATAGTGTTTACTACCACGTCTCCATGTCACCATGAAAGAACTTATTCATTAATTTGAATTTTTTCACCAGAGATATAACTTGGTTTATGTTTGCAAAAAAGGATAAAGAAGTGGTATTTAAATATGAAATATTTTTAAAAAACCAAAATCAGTACATGAGACTTGCAACATAAGTGAAAGTCCCAAACTTCACGCCAGTCATGGCTATTTTAATATTATTTCCCATTTACGTTTTATGTAATTTATTTATACATCCACATACTCAAACCACAAGAATTTTGCCAAGAACATTTATTTAAAGATACTTTTGAATGCTTGTAACACACTAAATGAATTGTGTCGGGGGTAACTAACATTTTAGGATCATACTTTACCATCAATTATTGCCAAAAGGAGGTTACTGACTTATCTGCAAGCTATCCTTACAACTGGACATTAATGTACAGTGTGCTTGTGGGTTTGGTATTACATTTATGTCTCAGATCATTATTACCAGGTACTACTAAATTTGAATGCACTTCTCTGATGAATTTGAAAGCATTTCATTAAAATCATCTCCGACTGTGAAAGTAAAGACTGTCAGCTCTTTCTTACTCCCCATTTATGGCAGAGGAAAGGAAAATACTATTTATATGTTTACAACTAATCATGTCAATGAAACTTACGCCAGAAAAGTCTGAATGTGCCTTCACATTTGCAGACTTTTGTTCACCTATTTATTTATTAAAAACTGGCATGTTTACTTAATTACATTTTCAAAGTAAATGTGCCATTTGTCAGTTAATTATAAAAAGTCTAATCTGTCAAAGAGATTAGAATTGCATAATGTGCCAAAACACACTTTGTTTTCCTGATTTTTCACACTTCAGAACAACAGCAGAATTCCTTTCTATTTTGCTCCTCTTCAAGCTAACAGCCCTGACTTTTTCTCATCCTTCATTATCTAAATTCTTGGCATATCTAAAGCGAGTTATACACATTTTACCCCTCCAAACCCACCAAAATTCAGTTGTAGCTTTTTAAGACAGTAATAATTAAAAATAGACATTTCAAGTACTATTTACTCTGTCCATAATAAATTTCAACCCCTTTATAAGACAGTTTAGTATGCTTAAAGAAGTGCCCCAGATTACTCAGACATTGGAAAGTATCTTGGTAAAAGAGGTGTTTTATCTTATGAATGTATTTATCTGAAAATTCACTGTGCACTGGTGTTGAAGGAGTTCTGCATTCCAGTTCTCTGGAATAAGTAAATGAACTCTTTTCACTTACTTTCTGAATTACAAATGAACAGTATGAAGAGTATGGAAATTGCTCTGTTTCTGTGTTTTCTTTTTAATTTGCATGTAATAGAAATAAATGTAAATAAATGTATGGCTTTTTTCTTTAAAAAAGACAGTATTTCACATGATGTGGCTATTCAATGATCACTGCAATGCAAAGGCCAGTGCTTCCTCAAACAGAGAACTTCAGGAAAATCAGATAAATCAACCTCCCCCCAGAAATCCTGGCAGCAACTAGAGAGGCTTTCAGTTGCTTTAACTTTCACCTCTTCTTAAATAATTTTATATAAGCCGAGTACTATAGAAAGAGTATCCTTTTAATTTCATCTACAACTGTGAAAGTCAACTTGTCTTTTTGAGACGTGAATTTTCTGATGTGCTACAACAATTTCATCTGCAAATTCACCTGTAGACTTCTGAAACAGGAAAATATGCAAGTCATTGGAAGAAGCATGGAAAGACATATGCAGACAAGTTCTTAGGTTCACATTCCACTTACTACAAAAAATACCATGGTACACAAGAGTTTTGTGACAATACGAAGGGAGAATGACCTTTCCCATGGCACTAACAATGACACAGGGAACTGTGTAATTTTCATGAGTAGGAATTGAGCTGCTCAGGGCTATGGGTAGGTAGGCTTTTGTGCATTCTCCTGGGAGCTTAACATAGGCACAGTGCAAAAGACAATCTTCATGCCTACCATTCACAAGGCTGGAGTGACCGAAAAGCTTGGAGAGAGGCATCCATTCCAGCAAAATCCCAAAATTTTACATCATAGTCATATCCACCAGTTATCAAACGAGCACCTGAAGGATCCAACCCCAAAGCAGAAACCTGTACAAAAAAAGGGAAAAATTATAATCATTCAAGCTCTTTATTTTTTAACACGATTTTTGTCTATAATTCTTAAAGTGTCACAAAAATATCCCTTCAAGCTAATCATTTTCAGATGCCTAAATCTGTAAGAAAAATTCCAGAGAGCTACATACAAAAATTACAATTTCCACATAAGGATGCTTACCTACATGTATCTTCTTCTTTACACACATACATGAAAAGTACTGACAGTCACTGTGATTTAACGCAGACACAGAGAAGTACCACCAAAAAAATCTTGTCTCTAAGATATATCAGTCTACTACTGTACTTTTTTTTTTCAAAGTTTTAGTATATACACTCTGTTATGGAGACTTTTTAAACTTATGTAAACTGTTGAATAGTTCCCACAGAAAATATTTTAAAACACGGAATTTACCATGAGATATTCCCTTTTCCATGCCCAGTTGAAAAAGCAACCTAGTGAAAACAGTTGTCCCAATAAAAACAGCATGTATGAATGCTATTTATTCTTTAAGATGGACAATTTGCTTTGCTAAAATTTAGATTTCTCTTAAATGGAACAGTAAGAACTTCTTTTGAGTCTTCCTTTTCCAGTTTCATCCAGAAAAGGTTCACTCAGTTATTCCTTATTTTATCAGACTCATTTCTAGTCATCTTAAGGTTCATGCTGTTCCTGACCAGGTCCATGCTGGTGACTTTTTAAACATCACCTCCTGATGGCACAGAAGCAGGCAATTCCAAGATGTCTGAGGTCAGGCAGCTCAGGCAAAAGGCCAATGTCATGGCAAAGCCTCTCTCAATGATTTTTGAGCCGTCTTGGGAACCTACAGAGGTCTCAGCTGACTGCAAGCAGGTGAATGTTGCCCCGATTTTCAAGGACAAGAAGGGGGACTCCAGAAACTCAGACCTCTTACGTTTCATTTCAGTGGTCAGTGAAATCATTCAAGAGACTACTCTGTAAGGTATTAAAAACACCTGGAGGACAACACATCAGTCATAGACAGCATGGCTTCATGAGGGCAATGTCCTGCTTGTCAAATCTGATTTCCTGCCATGACAAGGTAGCCCACCCAGTGGATCAAGGGAAGCCAGCTGATGGGGTTTTTTTGGATTTCAGCAAAGCTTTCAATACTCTCACAGGATCCTTCTGAACGAAACATCCAGCACACCGCTGGACAAACACACCATGTGGGGGGTGAGCAATTGCATAACGGGTCGAGCACAGAGGGTACTGAATGGGGTAACCTCAGACTGGTGACCTGTCACTAGTGGGGTTCCACAGGGCTCCATCCTTGGCACAGTTCTCCTCACTGTCTTCATTAAAGACTTGTGTGCCGGACTCAAAGGAACACTAAGTTTGTGGATGATACAAAATTGAGAGGACCTGTTGACTCCCTTCAGAGCAGAGAGGTCCTGCAGGGAGAACTTGACAAATGAGAAGAGGCTGGCAGTCACCAACCATACACAGTTTAACAAGGGCAAGTGCTGGATTCTGCACCTGGGACAGGATAACCCTGGGCTGGAGAGCAGCCCCATGGAAAGGGACCTGGGCGTCCTGGTGGATGGCAAGTTGAACATGAGCCAGCAGTGCCCTGGCAGCCAGGAGGGTCAACCCTGTCCTGGGGGGCACCAGGCACAGCATCATCAACCGGGGGGAGGGAGGGGAGTGTCTCGCTCTGCTCTGCACTGGGGTGGCCTCACCTCAAGTACTGGGTGCAGTTTGGGGCACCATGAAAAGACATTAAGCCATTAAAGAGTGTGCAAAGGAGGGCAATGAGAATGGTGGAGGGTCTGTAGAGGAAGCCATATGAGGAGCAGCTGAGGGCGCTTGGTGTGCTCAGCCTGGAGAAGAGGAGAATCCTCAACTTCCTCATGAGGGGACGAGGAGGGGCAGGCATGTATCTCTTGTCTCTGACAGGACCCAAGATGGAGTGGCCTGAAGTTGTGTCAGGGCAGAGTTAGGTTGGATATTAGAAAAAAGTTCTTCACCCAGAGGGCACTGGAACAGGCTCCCCAGGGAAGTGGTCAGAGCACCAAGCCTGACAGAGCTCAAGAAGCATTTGGACAATGCTCTCAAGCACATGGTACGACTCTTGAAGATGGTCCTGTGCAGGGCCAGGAGTAGGACTCAATGATCATTACGGGTCCCTTCCATCTCACAATATTCTGTGATTCTGTAATGCAGGTACTTCACCATATTTCAAACACACAATGCCCCTGTATAGCCCACAGTATGAAAGCAGTACTTTCAAGAAAACCAAGATGCAGCAGAAATGATGCTGCTACTCAGCAGGAAACTGACTCCTCCTTAACCTACATATTGTGTTTTAATTTAGAGGCATTGACTTGCAGAAATCTTATCTTTGACAGAAGGTCTAAAACCTCATTCTTCTAAAGAATGCAAAAGATCATCAAATGTCCCAATGCAGTGTTCCCCCCCAAAAAAATGCAATTTAAATAGTTAATAGGTTAAACATTCTTCTTTTTACTTGCCTAAATGAAATGTTTAAATGCAGTGTTTTGTGCTATCCCTAAAAATGCATCAAACTCTATATAGTGGTTTTGTCACCATGACATAATTGATTTTCAAATGAAACAGATGTAACCCCTTACGTGTTTCCAAAGAAAGTATGCCCCTTTTACCTCAATGGAAATGTAGAAACCTAGTAATTTCATTCATGATTTCTGATATACAGAAAAACTGGGCATCTCCAGATTAATCAGAACACTCAAGTGTTCTATTCTACAGTAACTACAATATGGGGGAGCAGCTCTGAAACAAGATGTTACAGAAAGCACAATGCTCAGAAAACTCTTGATTATGTATTCTTTCTCATACCCATCTACACATAAAAAGTGCCAGAAGAAAAAGAAATAAACATACATCTCTGAATTTTCACTGGGAACAGTAACTCCTATAATACTGTATAAGTAAGAAAACTAGGAAATTAATCAGGTTTCTGGAAAGACTCTCCAGCTTGGGAAATCTTTTCTGAGACTTCTCAGCTGCACAGGAATAGAGTCATCATCAAATCTAAATTCACTAGATTGAAGAGGTACAGATGGGATATGTAAGTTTAGCTGAAATACAGTACTCTGCATGAACATAATGAGAAGACTGTATTTAAAAACAGAGGCAAAACAGCAAAATCAAGACACAAAGTTGCTCCCATCCTTATATGTGTCTAGGGCCTTGGGTAAGTAGTTTCACCACCCTCAAACAAACAAAAACTCCCCGAAAGATGGCCCTTCTACAGAAGAGCTCCTTGTTTCAATTATGCATTTCACTTACTGCATCCAGTCTAATCCAGCTGTGCTATATATACCCCACATTACAATTCACCTCTTTTCTAGGTGATGACAGCTGCATTCTCCAGCACTCAAAATACCTCAGAAGTCTTCCAAAAAAGAAACTTCCACTTCACAAAGCCTTTTAGTTAGAAATAACACAAGCTTATTCTTTAAGAAGTCATGAACAGATTTACTGGTTTAACACAGAGAATTAAAAAAAATTTTACCCAAAAAAGTTTGTTAGGATATGTATTCAAGAAACATACTGCACAAGCAGTTACTGTCACATGTAAAATAGGAAACTGGTTTGCAATAGGTACACTACTCTACAAACCTTAGTGTTCCTTGAAATTTGTATGCAATGAAGTTGCATGCACTGTGTGTAGAAAAATCCACTCTCTTTAATGTAATACAATGCACCTTTTACAGGTCTCAAAAGGGAATACTTTTCATTTATAACACATTTTTTATTTCTTTCCACTCCTCCCTCTACATCTGTATGCCTGGTACTATGATAAAGCTAATGGGTAAGCCTTATCATCTATCTGCACTTCAAGATAAACCACAAGAGATGCCAGACTACTGGATACACACTTCTAAAAAAAAAATAAATTTCTGAAAGCTCATTAAAAAAAATTACCTTTCCTGTTAAATTTAATCCCCAGAAAAATCGTTCTAAATGTCTGATAAATACTAATAAATGAATTGCTAAAAATGCAAAACATAATACATAAATTGTCGATGCTTGTTTTATTTTTATATATGTTACTTTAATATTTTATTATTTTACATATTTATTAATATTTAATGTAAAATTAGTGAGTCTGTGATCATATTAATTACATAAAACCTAATAAAGTAAACATATACATTACTACTGACAGTGCTTTCACAAAAATATAATAACAATAAAAGAAATTCCAGTATTACTTGCTCATTAAAGCCTAAGCCATGGACCAAACTGAAGAGAATAAACAGCAGCAGCATCTTTTTTAATGACCAGTGAAGAATATGGTGAAAGGACTGGGGAATAGATTCAGAGCTACTCATGGCAAGCAAAAAAAATCCATTCTATAAAAAGAGACCTTCTATCAATCAGTATAAAAAAAAAAGTTGAATTTATGTTGGAAGCTGAGGTTAGTCAGAGATAAAAACATACTGAGCAAAGAAATTACAGTTTCAAGTTGGATAGTGGTTCTTTAAAAGAGAGCAGAGGAGAAATATTGGGGATGATATTGGAGAAATACTGCACATAATACTGGAGAAAATGCAGTCAAAGACAAGGAAGAACAAGAAACTGAGAACAGAGTATAAAAGGAACTGAAAGATTCAACAAGAATGAACTATTCAGCTACAAAGTCTTAGAAACTTTATCAAAAACATTCTCTTTTAAACCCATGACCAAAGAAGGGTCTAGATTAGACCTATGTCTACATTAGGAAGGTAAACCCAGGAAAAGAAACTCTAACAATTCCAGAGAGCGTAACTGACGAATAGGAGACTACAACTGACTCAAATGGAGTCATATTTGAGTAATTATAAGAAATTGAAAAGGCAACCCTAAAACACACCTTCAATTACACTAAGAAAAGACACAGACTAAAATAACAGATTAAGGGGAAAAAATTGGTTTTTGAACTTTCACTGATAATATTTGTTAACTTATCTCATAGACTGACATGGTTCTAAAAAAGCATGGAGTGCTGAAAATGTGTTATCACTCACTGTTTTCGTTCCATGTTGGAGCGTAATTTCATGAGAATCTGGAATTTTCTTGACAGGGTTCTGGAAAAGAAGAAAATTCACCTCTGTGAAAATAGTGCTATCACCAAAAATCCCAGTAATGCAATAAATATGTAAAAGCAAGAAAGCTTTTCCTTACACCAACCATAACATGAGGAGCCAAAAAAAAGGAGAAAGTCATAAATGAGAAGCTGATTTCACATTTCTATTTACAAGAATATACCACTAAAAATACGATGAATAATTAAATTAAAAAAAAATTACACAATCTTAAGACAATATAGGCTTTTTTCCCCCCATCTTTAGAAAACATTAATTCACACAAGAAGAAATATACTGGAAATACTCAAGTACTTCTGAGCAAATTTCTACAAAGGTCATGTGAATCATTACTCTCAAAATGCTTATTTATCTAGTACCACTCAAGTTTCCTAAAACAGACACAGTCCATCCTCTTGATGCCTGACATCTTTGTTATAATTTTCTCCTGCCAAGGTCTGATTTTAAAATAATTTTTAAGCACACTTTATATTATACATTATATCTCCTTCCTTATCTATCTCTGCCAATCCCTTTGCTATTTTCATGCTTCACATAAAGTCTCTCTGTAGCATCAGGCTGATTTCCTTTATACTTGTTTTATCTTCTTCATCAGTTTTATTTCTCTGATAAAACTGAAACTTTCATTATCTGTGGTTTAGCCAAAACTACCCTTCTTCTAACTTAACTCCTTCCCACTAACTACAGCCCTGATTCCCAAAACCACTGTATAATTTCTCCTTTTACACACACCAGCACAGACATAAGTCAGTGTACGCCTCATGCCCTGTTTTCACACTGACAGCACTGCACGCCCCTGGCAGCCACAGATGTTTGACAGGTAACCAAAGTATTGGCATGGAAATCACAGAATCACAGAATCAGTTGGGTTGGAAGAGACCTCTGAGATCAAGTTCAACCCTTAATCCAACATCACTTTGATTACCAGATCATGGCACTCAGTGCCATGTCCAGTCTCACCTTAAAAACCTCCAGGGATGGGGAATCCACCACCTCTC
>JAWWLZ010000094.1:58944724-58963436 GCA_035041345.1 Poliocrania exsul
CCAGTATCACCTAAAGAGACGTTCCGCTGTGCCTTTTGTGACCGGACCTGCCTATCCCGTATCAGCCTTTTTAGCCACCAGCACGCTTGCAGCAAGCGTGGGTAGAGCCCTTCCCAAATCTTCGTTCGCGAAGCCTTGCCATGATAGCCTTTCACAAGGAAAATATTTTATGGGCAGCAACTGGACTAAGCCTAGCACTATGTACGCCATTAATTCAGAAATAATTGAAGGGATCTGCATTTAAAACTTTATTTTACTACTCTATTACTTACAGGCTTGCACAGTCACAACAGAAATAAAAACACTTGCTATTCTTTTCAGATGGTCTTCAGGCACCTAAAATGGCACAGAATGCTCATAATGACCAATACTTGAAACTGTAGAAGAAGGGGCTGTCCTTAGAATGACTCAGTGCTCTGTGTCATAGTGCTCTGGTAAAACAGGCACATGCAGTTTGTAGACACTGCGGATGATTAATCGAGGTAATTCTGAATTTCCATTTATGACATTTTGGTACCCAGTAGAAAAGGTCGTGAATGTACTTAAAGAATGTCACTGAGAATATATTTTTATTCTTTTATTTAAGACAACAAGAGCAGTTACTTCATGGCATTAGCTTTACAAGAGACATACACCGACTATTTGCACTGGAAAAAGTTACAAATCTTGTGGCACTGAAAGCCAGCTGATGACCCCTGATGTGGTTATAGCCTGACATGTAAGTTTACTTTCTTTGCAGAGAACTGCACGTTCCAAAACACCTTAAGTAACAGGTTGGTTAGAAAAAGGTAAAGAAGCATCTATAGATCCAAACGATGCATGAAACTTGTAAGATTGTTGACTTGAGAAAGAAACAGTAATGATTTTATAAGCTATGATTCTTCTCAATTCATATTTCAAGTGAAGCCTAGCATGCTCTTAATAGATGTATGTTACACTATCTCTTGATCAAAACGTTGAGAGATTCTAGTTTGAAAACTGCACTAAATTTTGAAAAGGCTGAAGATTTTTTCAAGTGCCATAATTACTGCCATTCAGATGCAGTCCAAAAGTTTGAGAGTTAATCACTATCTTCCCCTTATGCCCAGAACGGTTCCAATATGAAGAATGAGAGTTCACTTCTTCCAAGGAATTACAAATTATTCTTGAAAACTAATGCTGATATGCCCTTTTTGACTGAACCATCACATTTCTGCATTATTTCTTTTTTGAATGAAATCTTTCTCATCTTCTACTCCTAATTCCCAAAAACTAGGAATAGCAGTTCAATCCTATCAACACAGCATCTTCACAAAATTTGTTTTGTGTCTGCAATATGTGCAGCACACATTTTATACTCACAAACCCTTAGTCAACCTGCACTAAATATAAAGGCAGGCTTCAAATTAGGCTCAGAGTTGAAGGTTCAATAAGATGCAGAGAATACATCACAAATTTTGGTAGTTGTCTTCTGGAGACAAAGACTAACAGCAAAATAAGGACAAAATTTGTGTGTCTTCTGAGAAAACTGAAGTCTCTCAATACTTTCTGGTATTCCAAAACAGGCACAGCTAGCCCAGTTGTACACTGAGGAGTTCAAGGAGGCTCCAAGTCCCTCTGAATTTGATTCCTGACAAACTGCCAAGTCACTAGACACCGCAGCAGAAACGTACTTACAGACCCCTTTGTAACGTGCTGGTCCTGCCATGAGGCTGCTTGCTCTGAAACTCCAGAATTTAGCAGCAACATTGTTTTGACAAGACGCAACAGGTAAGCAGTGAATGAGCTTGGTAAGTCTTGGTCACCTGGCTAAACCTGGAAAAGAGCCATGTCCTGATGTGGTCCTCTGTCTTCCAACACCACACTAGACAAAGTGCAGTGGCCCTGGTCAATGTGATCACTACAAAGTCACACACACCATATTACCTACACACTTGCTGTCACAGAGATTGACTACATTGTGGCCACAGGACAGACTTTTCCTACTATACAGGGAAAGGCTGAAAGAACTAATCACTTCTATATGTAAAAGCTAAATGGTCAAACTCAATTAAAAGATGTTTCATATTTTCTTTAATAATTGAAATAAAACAAATTGAAACATGGGAAATCTCTGTTAAAAATTTAGCTCGAATTTTCTCACTCCTTTTAAAAATGTACACTGCTGCATAAATCCTAAGTAACTTCTCCATTCTCCAACTAATCTTCCAAAGCTGACAATTCCATTTTTAACAAGAGAGAAAAAAGAAAGGTTATATGTATAACATAGTTTTTCTATTTGTTCCATCTTTAAATTAAAAGTATTTAGTCCTGTGGTTTGCCTGTATTACACAGTATGACAAAAACAGCTAATTGACATAAGTTAGCAAAGGCAGACCTTAATATAAAAATTGTCCTGATTCATAGGACATTTCATCTGTAATAAAGGTTATCAGCTCTTTCTGACACCTGAATTAACGTACACATACACACCACACAGTGAGTGATGGGGAAGTATCACCTATATTGTGATATTTGTGAAATACTTGACTTGTAAAAAACAAGCCAAGATTTCTAGCCTTTAAATGCAAACAACTCATACAAATTAGAACTCCAGCTTTTGCTTTCATTCCAGATATTATTTGAATTAACTCACTGAATAATGTAACTCTTCAAAACAGTTTTTTTTCACACAACAAAAGTTTTTAATCTTGCGTAGAAGAGTAAATGATACTCCTAATTTCTATAGCTGTTCCAGAATTTATTTCCTGCATTCATACTCATTATAGGAAAGATGACCTATGGGGCCAATGTACTGCAAACAGCCACTGTGGACTGATTTAAGACCTTGTGTTTCACCACACGAGAAAACTCATTGCAATGAATTCCACACACCCAAATAACCCAAACCAAAACCCTGACCTAGTACTGTTTACTCTAAAAGCTGGTTCCAGGCTAGGTGCTAATGAGGGCTGCAGAAACTATGCCAGACAACTGGAAGTTCCCAGAAGGCTGCCAGGGATCTGTGGTGTTTCCACTGCCCCCTCGTGCAATTCCGGGGAAGGAAAGCCAAAAAATAAATGTACTGATGTTAGCTGGCAGAACTAGGGTTAGGGTGACTCAAAGAAACAGGAAAGTTTTAAGTCAAACACTGGCTGCATCTCATGGACTCAAAGTTGTGATTCCTCCAGGCAACTCGTGTATTACCTCCACTGCTGACACAGCAGCAGAGAATGAACCTGAGCTTCAGGAGATAACTTTTATTAGCTATTTGCGCTAAGGCCCATTTCAGAACTGGACAGAAAGCTCCCTATCCCTATTGCAAAAAGGTCTTGTCTGAGTGATTTCTTATGCATTGGGAAGTAAAGGTCACATAACATACCACCTTTTTGCTATTCTTGGACATGATGCTTATCATATGAAAGTAACTTTTGCTTAACAAAGTAACATTTTTCCTGAAAACCAAATGCCACATATAAGTCACCTAACTTTTCAGACTAGATTAGAGTCCTCATATTAACAGATGCCAGATCTTAGAAGAAAACTGAAAAAGAAGTCTCTATCTTATGTGTCATTAAGTAAGAGGCATTCCAAAAATGTTTTCTACAAAACCTACACATTTAAAAATGGTAATGTTAAAAATTCAACGAAAATATTTCTAGTAAAATAAAGGAAAAAATAGTTTACCAAAAGCAACAACCACAATCACTCAAATAACTAAGAGCTTTAGACACATTTTAAAAGCCTCAGAACTGAAGCATGAAAGGCCATGGTTAATAAAAAAGTCATATGAATGATTCTTTATGATTATTCAGTTCCTCTGAAAAGAGTAATTATTTTGATTTATGAAAGGAAAGCAGAAAAAATTCTTAACATGTTCCCGTAATATTTTATTATATGGACATTTATCAGTCTTCAGTTATAATGAGGCAGCAAAGAAACATTTATAAATAGTACACAAGGTAATGAGGCAAAACACTATTCAAGATCCTAATAATTTGAAAATCATTTTTTTAGGTTTTAAAATTAAAAAAAGGGGATAAGCAGGAGTAACGTTAAGGAAGTTCAGTATGATTGCTGTGTGGTCTGGACACTGTTAGCATCAAGTACGTATAGTCCCCATATACTGCTAAGTGCCCACCTGCAAATACGTGATGCCATTGCAGCAGCCATAAAACAATACACGTGGTAGCCTCACATCCATAAAAATCCAAAGCCATCTTTTAAACAAACAGCAGCCATTGCTAGAGTCAGCAGAATCGCTCTCCAAGGATTCCACTGGAGCAGTCTGCAGTTCCAACAGCGTAACATAAATCATTTCTTCATCGAAATCCTGCGAAGACTTGTTTTGGAGAGGAAGTGTAACTCTTCCTTCAAATACAATCCTTTAAAATTGTTTATTCATCCCCACCATGAATATTTCAAATACTTGTTATCATCCACTTCATTTTCCTCTTTTTTCAGGCAAAAGTTCTCTGTACCTGTATTTCTCATTATTCTGCTTACAGCATAAACAACCCTTCAAAATGATACATGCCAGATAAAAAGAAAACCTTCAATCTTCCATTTATGTTTTCCACAGTGATACTAACAGGGTCAATTAAATACAATGTGAGCATTGCTGTTAGCTTCCTTGCCAAATTTAAAAATATCTTATATGTTCTACCACTGATTGAAACAACATGCTGTTTGTGCTTCTTTTTAGAAGTATATTGGAAATCTGTTGCAATTGCCAAAAAAAGCAGCATGTAAAGAGGTAGTCACCACTTTCTCCTGACTAAGCTTTTTAGGTTGTCAAAGAGTTAATTAATTTCAGTATCTTCACATCCAAACAGCCCAACATCTAGTGGAAGTAATGAAAGCAGTATTTAGGATTGAATTTTCATATATCGTTGCACAAACAGATTTTCCTAACATTTCCAACTACCCAATCTTGTTAAACCACTGTATCGAAATACAGTCTTGTGACTGAGATACACATGCAGAATATGTGCTTAAAAAGACTTCAGTTTTTTTTTTCTTAACGCGTAGGTCACAGAATTGTACAGTCTCAAGGCTGCCCATGCCTCAAACATATCTGGCAGAAAAATCAAAGTCTACTCCCCCTCTAAGGACAGTTGAGGACATTGACTTCCACAAAGGCTTCTGACTATAAAGAAGCCAAGGGTCACATAAGGATCCCACGTTTCAGGCATGGGAGGTTTTACAGGCACGGTGCGCCTGCCCCTGGGAAGAAGAACACTTTGCATCACTCTTAGCGGTTCCCTCTTTAAACACATAAGTGGTACCAGCAGCTCCTAAAGCAGCTTTTTACAGGGCCCACCAGCCTTGAACTGACTGATAAAGCGTCTCTAAAGCTGATAAAAACTAACAACAGTACATAGGAAGACCTCTGAACTTTGTTAAAGAGGGCAGTAGTAGCAGTAACTGTGTTCTAGATCAGACTTTATTTAATGCTGCTAAAGTCACCTCTCTCTAATTTTTAAGTGTCTCGCCGTCAACAAATACATATCTGTTAATATTCTCACAAAATATTTCTAGAAACAAACTCACAGGAATAAGTATCTATCTGTAGAGGAAACATCCTAAAACTTCTCATATTACAAAGTAATTAAAAGCAGTATCATCCACCAAAAAGGCACAGCAGGATATACAGCAGTCAATGCTTGGCCTTAATAAGTTGAGCAGAATCAATAAATAACATTTTGCAAGTACATTCATTTTCTCTAGGCACAACTGGTAATCACAAACTTGGGGGCACTGGGTTCAAGAGAAGGTGAGCAGATACCCCACGCTTTTTTATCAAAGACAAACATTTCTTAAGGGAATTACCCTATTAGCTTTCTCTTCATATGATGCTCTCAGTCTCTCATGTTAAGCATTCCTTCCATTCCAGCCTCTGTTTGATTTTCTCACACTGTTAGACTGTCATTATACAAATTTTAGGGGACTGGGTTTTGTTTTCTTCTAATTTTTGAGAAGCTTCCAAATCCATTCTAATTAACTTTGGAGATAATGTCATTCTTCGCAAAACCAGTAACCACACAAATGATCCCTAACAAAAATTGCACAACTTGTTCCAAGTTTAATATAAAGCAAATACATTTATCTGATTTTTATTTTCAAGACCAATGAACATAGTATGCACATATATGACAAAAGCACTTCCCCTATGATTTACAGGAACGTAACACACAAGCAAATTGAAAGTAGTGGTAATTGCTACCAATTTTTCATCAACTACAAGAATTGGTTAAAAAATAATGCCTCTCATCCACAAACCCACACTTTTCTGTCTCTATTGCACACACAAAAATCACTTTGTTCAGCTTACTACACTTTTCCTCTTTAGAAAAGATGACTGGGTAAATAGGATTCAGCAGTTACTAGGACAGACAATCCTCAGCCTAAATGTTACAAATCCTTAGGATGACTGACAATTCCCCTAACATTTATTTATTTTTACAGCACCATGATTTTTAGTGTGGTTCCAGAGCCAAATTCTGATTGGAGCAATTACAGCCTACTTAAATTCTCCACCTAAATCAGCAGGAAATGGCTGTCTTCCATTCTGAACAAATGAGTGTTAGTGCTATGTCCTGTTAAACTTCTGAAAAAAATTTCAAAATATCTCAAAACAATTCTAAAACCTGGAATACAGCTATGCTATCATTTTGGAAACTTACCAAATCAGAGTACAGCCTTGGGCCTTGAGGAGGCCCAAGGCGGTACTTGTTTCAGGGACATAATTACAACATGATTAGTATCCCCTCTTTGGTGCTGCAGGGAGAAAGTTCTCTGTTCCAAATCAGAATCAACTTTAACTCAGCTCCAGACAGAAGGTAAATCCTTACAAATCCATCTGGCAAACACTTCAACAATCACCTTTATACCTGTTGCTTTAAGTCAGGTAAAGTGTCACAAGATGCTAACACTCCTTTAAATCTTGTTACAGATCTCAGCACATTTTCTAATGACATGTAGAAGACAGCATTAACAAATACACACTCTAAAATCTTTTCGTAAGTGTCATACATCCCCTTGAAAAATGTTTATGTGCTAGATTTAAAGCTGTGCACCTACCAACCCTGACATGACTGCTTTTGCTAGATCCCCTCCAGCCAGACTTTGACAGCACAAACACCAGACAGACTCCCAGTGCATCCTTCCAGGGCAAAAAAGCTGGCAAAGATCATCTCCCAGCCTCAAATTTACCACATGAAATACTGCCCTCATTAACAATCTACCCTGTATGAAATAAGCTGTTTTCTATTTCAAAGATTTTCTTCAAGTTTTCCAGAAAGGCTCAGTAACCAACCCTGTAAAGTTTCACACTACAGAAGATGCTCTGCTGCCTCTTTCCCCTCTCAGCTCATAACCATGTGAAAAATCGACACTGACGATGCAAACAGGTTTTCACACTATTAGAAGAAAAAGCACTACAGGAAAGCACTGATCACAATTCAAATAGCCTACTTCTTATTTTCCTCATTCCCCAAACTAATGCAAGCCTTCCATATAAAAAGTAATGCTACAAGAAGCTGAAAATATCAGCAGGAATTATTATCAAGTGTACCTTCTGTCCTTAAAAAGCACATGGTACAGCAGCATTCCTTACACTGCCACAGAGCAAGCACTGCCAAACGTTGGTATAAACCAATCACAAGTATATCATGCCTTTTTAAGAATCATCACTTTTGACAAGTGTAGGTGAATTACACTGAGGAAGTCATAAAACCTAAATATGTACTTATTAAATGTAACTACCACCAGTACTGACACACACTTTAATCAAACACATAATAATGCTTTACAACAGCACCACAAAGACTTGCATACCTAAAATGAACTTACATAAATTCAGATGGGGGAAGTATCTCAAGTTAGAATTCACAAATTTGACACAATACCTAAGGCTCTCTTAAAAAATTTATGTTCAGTTTGTACCACATGTAAATGTAAATTACAAAGATGTGTAATATTCAAAAAATATCAATGCTAATTCAAAACATGCAGCAACTAATTGCTGTTAATAATTTTCCCATAAAAGTACTAATAAGGTATGAAAAATTCCCATGAAATATAATAACCACCATCCACTCCTTTCACCTTGTTCATTTCATAAAATACCCAGTGTGAGCTGGGCAGTCCTGGCCAACCCTGGACCAAAAAGTCACCAGCCTCACAGCAACCCAGTTGGACAAACGTGCCTATTGACAGTCTGTCATAAGAAAGCAAAACAACTGAACTAGGAATAGTGAAAAGCCAATGTTCCTATAATAAGCACCATAGCTGCAGTCAGGCTCGAGAGACAGTAGCAAGCTGTCAGGGTGAAGCCAGTGTTTTGATGTATTTTAACTGTTATACAAAGTTCACAAGACCTGAGATTACACATCACAAATACACTGCAACACCTCTAACTATTAAAGAAAAATTTGATTCCTTCAGGATCAAAACCATGGATACTTGTGTTTTCAAGAAATTACTTCAGTAGGAAAATATGCTAACAAAAGAGAGGGAGTCTCACACTGCCTCTGGAGGGGGGGAAAAAGTCAGCTTTCAGTTCCTGCTGTCTCCGTTCTGCACCCATGCATACAACAGAGTCTGATGTACACCCAAGGAAAAGGAATCACAGAGCTCTCGTAAGTCCAACACCTGCCCTCCTTGGGGCTCGCGAGATCATACTGTGATCACCAATCGATCAACAGGAAATCAGGAAAGCACAGCTGCTTCCTGATTCCCTTCACAGGAAAGAAAATAACTGAGTTCATGAGCAGCAGTAAGGGAAAGCCCTGGACCCCAAAGGCCTCTGGCATTCACACTGACACAAAATCTTCCCCATTATAAATTAACTGTTTAGACTGAAACCCCACAAGTCTCATATTTCTGCTGCTCTGCTTACTCTCAACCAAATCTATTCTAGACTGTTTTGTAACTATTGTCTTAAGAGCAGACAAATTTAAATCACACCAGACTGCAAGTTATCTTTCTGTCTGAAACTTTTCAGTAGGGTCTTTTAACTCTGGTCTCCAGTAACTCCACTTCATCAAGCCAAGTGTAGCATTAATCAAAGCCAGTTGTAGCATTATTCAAAGACATATAAATAAAAAATAAACACCAATGTCTTACTAGAAATTAAAACAGCCAATCAGCAAAGTGACTACTGAGAAAGGCAGGTTAAAGTAAAATAAGCTGTTTCTGCATATTGTTTCACCTTTGGCATTCTGGAGAAGTTGGTAGAAAAGAAACGGTGACTTCAACATGACATGACCCACAACAACTGAAATCCAATGAATCTGTGATGCCCCCAGGTATACAGACTCACTCCACAGTGCCGTAACAGTTACAAGCTAGGAGAATTTCTGATACAGATCAAGATTAAGCCATAAGTCAACATAGGGTTTATGTAATTCTTAAGGAAAGTTAGGGATTTATCTCCAGTTCTCTAAGACAAAACAAGTGATATGTGGGGTACAGATGAGATCACAGGAGATACGGGACTAGAACGTACAGTTTGATAATTAAAGCAATCCGTAGGCAACAGTGAATGAAGTGGATCAGACAAAGTAACATAAATCCATAAGACACCAGAATTTCCCATCACTTATCCTCCTCAGGGAAATGAAAAAAAAATGGTGATTATGCAAGTTAAGGTTCACTCTAAAAATCAGTTATGTCATAGTTTAAGAAGTTCCTCTCATTCATTTTAATTGAGTTCTCTAAATTTGTGTTTCAAAGCTCACAAGCTGCAAGGTAAGCAATATTATAAAAAAAGAACAGACAAATTGAGTACCCACTGAAAACTAAAGAGAAATTGCAAGGAAAGCCTTGAGACCCCTGAAAATTGGGGAGTTTTTTTAGGGTTATGTTTCTATTTGTAGGACATACAGGTCTTTCTCTGCTACCATATCGTTCAAAACAGTGTAAGTAAGGCTGTTTCTGTGGGACTTCTATCATTGTTGCTACACATGGAAACCATCATACAAAATCCATTGTCACAAAATATTCAATACAGGTAGTTTTGAAGAAAAAACATCAAACCATTAATCTTTTCACAGGATTGTGAAGGTTGGAAGAGACCTTTAAGATCATGAAGTCCAACCATCAATCCAGCACAGCCACCGTAACCCTTAAAACACTAAACAACATCAACCAGTGTCAGATCCAGATGCCTTTTAACTAAACAGAGAAAAATGTCTAGAATAAGTATCTATGATACCAAAATTGGGCTATTAGGGGTTTTCTTGATTTCAACAGATGGAAAAAGCCCTATATTCTCTCTATCAAACAGACCTGGCATTTATTTAGGGAAAAAAACCAACCAAACAAAAAAACAACCAATAAACAACAAAAAAAAAAACGGTAGGGGAAAGTAACAGCCCAGAGTTACTAGAGCTCATTTTCCCAAAACAGTTCTGGCACAGTTGTTCTCCCTAGATTCAAGCCCACCTCTGCTTCCTCTTTCTTCTAAAAACTTCTATATAATGCTTTGGGAAATACACCATCGAAAATATTAATATCAAATATTTATCTAGTTTTTCATAACATGAAAACAAAGAAGTAAATAATACATAGTAATTGATGATGCATTTCACATGTATATTTTTGTTTTAAATCCTGGTATTTTTAAATGAAAACTATCACTTGCATTTGATGAATAATCATTACAAAAAAACCAGACAAGTCTCAAGTCTCACTTCATCTGGAAATTTGATTGTAAAGGAAGACCACATATACAAAGCAGTGTGTACTCAAAGCATTAAAACACTAAAGAGGAACAAATTACTTACATTATCTTCTTCCTCTGTATCATCATTGTCATGATCGTCATCACTATCCTTGAACCCAGGGGGAAGCGGTGGCCCAATGAATTCATCATCATCATCATCAGTATCCTCAGCTGGACCTTTGGCAGAACTCTGGGATTGGATGGAAGGACCAATTAGCTCTTCATCTGAGCTGTCCTCACTTTCACTACAGGCTGTCTCTCTGCAAGAAACATTTAAGGCATTATTATTATGTCAAGAACATAGTTATTTCCATAGGAATTTCCAGCTAAAAGATGTTGAGCACTCTTGTAAATCTACAGGCACCAAAATTAGCAGCAAAATGTGCATTGATTTTTATTAATGGAGTGTAGGCCCACCATTATCTTGTAAACACAAACAAAGCTTTCAAAAAGGAATATCATAGTGACAGAGTTAAAAAAAATGAACAAAATAAATGAAGTTAAATTGGTTGTAAAAGCAACAGTATTACATCATTAGTATGGATTTCAATATTGTTTAGAAGCTAAGAGAATATACTGTTACAGAACAACTTCAAGATTCTGTTTCAAGCTGTAGCTTGCACAGATGCCCTGCACCTCTGTTGTCTGGGTGGAAAACAAAACAGGAATTGCCCAGGTTTACACACAGAGTGAGAACACAAAGCGTGGCACTTGCCTTAAAATGCTGTTAAAGAACAACAGGGTATCAAACAAATACGTGAAATTGTCACGAGTCCAGACTCTAAAAGTCACATCAAGCCACCACTTTGCTGTTGTCCAAAACACTTTTGGCATTGGGAAATTTCTGAAAGGTTGAGTTCAATCTTATCCGAAACAGCCGCGCTCCCTCTGCTGGCAGCTCAAAGCGGCGCCGCCCGAGCGGGGGGAAGGTCCCAAAGGGATTGATTAGCAGAGAACCCCGCCCTTCGACTACAGACAGTGTATCATCGCACTCATAATTTTGCAGCACAAACCATCTGTTCCTTTCATACTCAGCGAGATAAGCTCCCAAACCAAGTCTTGCAACTTAAGCTTATATTGTCTGAAGTTTTAAGTGAGCAGACTGCAAAAGATGGTCTTTCTCTCTTCTCTTTGATGAACTACAGAGGTATTACTTTGGGGTTTTTTTTCAAAGAAACGTTTAGGTTATCACATTAAAAGTATATAAATCCACAAAAGTTTAAGAACATTGTAAAGGATTAAGAAAATCAATGCTAACCTATGTAATTGTGACAGAGAACATAGGCCTGCTCTGCCCCCAACACCAGCTGTACACCAAGCTGGTACTAAATTGCATGGAAAATACTTGTGCTGAATAAGTAATTGAAACTCTGTTTTAGGAAGAAATCAAAATAAACTAAACCAAACAGGTTTAAGTCCTCAGATGTTACAGAAAAGAGAAAGGTTTGCATGCCTGAAAGTTTTCCAACTATATTTATTAGCACAATAGAGTAAATTACCTCCACATACAAACTTTCTTTTGCATAGGGATGAGAGCTGTTTAAAGACCTAGATCAGAATAAAATTACCTAATAAAAATAACAAACAAAAAAGAGCTTCTCTTACTCTACAACAATGGGGCAATCAATATCTGTTTTACCAAATGGAAGATTTTCCAGAAAGCAAGACACAGGTAGAGATTGTCAAATTTCTTCAAGTGTCCTCAAAAACTAAGTTCACAACACTGTGTGCAAAAGACTTAGGTTTCATGAGTTGATATGCATTTCTAGACTAGCAAATCACATTTCTTTTCCCCCAAAGCCAAACTATTTAGTAAGTTTTGGAATGGAACCGAAAGTATACACTGTGCCCATGGGAAGGATGTATAACAACACTCAAGGAGGCCAATCCAGTCCTGGAGTCAGGAAAGATTTTCAGATCTTTCTACAGACACTCAAACCCAATACCTGCCTTTCTTCCTGTGAATTACCTGTCCTTATAATTCTCTCATTTGGTAGGAAGGAAGTTGATAAAATTGAACATTACAGCATTTTGAGGGGCAGTGTAGCCACTCTGCATTGCCAGCACTGCAGCACGACTTTTCACCACACTCCAAGCTTGGCAGAGACAGCCAAGTGCTCCGGCTACAGCTCCAGGTATCCTCTGTCCTGACTGGAATAAAGTCAAACCTAAGAACAGGCCAGTGTAGCCAGACCAAAAGCCCACCTGCCCTCCTGACAGCACCTGGGAGTGGTGCTGACAAAAAGGATAAAGCAAGTGCCATTTCCTTCAACTTTCATCCTTCCAAACTTACTCTACCAAGGGCTGTAAAGAAAGAACCATTTTGGCAGGCCATTTCCCAGGATTCAGAGAAGTGTAAGAATTTTTTTTTGTTTTCCCTTATTACCTCCTCAGTAAGTGAAACAAGGTATAAGAGAAAAGAAAAGGAAGCTGTAATAGAGCATAGATGGCACACTGAGAGGAGAAATAATAAAAACCATTCTGAGAGTTGTGCAAGCATGTGGGCATATCCCCCCCATGTGTTCACTCTCCTCACATCATTCACTCAATTATCTTCATTTTTTTTTTCATATACTAATAGATGCTTTCATTTTGAAAAGTGTAATTATTATATTTCCACATAAATACATAACATACTGTAACTAATGTAAACATATCTCTACAGAAAAGTAGCTCAAGAGCAAAAATAGACAGTAGCTGTTCTTCACTTTGTTTTGGAGTGTATAACCCCTTTTTAACAACTAAAAGGATAAGTATAAGGTCTTCTAAGATAACTGAAAGTACCTGCAAAATTGAGTATTAATAAACATAATGTCAATATACACAAATCATGACATATCTTTAAGAAAAAAGATTAAAAAACAGTTTTTAAATCCGTATTTTCACCAGAATACTTGGGGATAACAAGAGACATGTTCACACAAGTTAATGTCACATGTTATCAGAACAAACACCCTCTTTAGACAAGAAAGCTGTTACATGAAATCTCCCATCACATCTAAGTACCTTTCACTTAATGTGGATGTAGCTGCTGTTGTACCAGATGCTGAAGCTGATGAATCAGTGCATGGAATTCTAAACTCCTTTTCAGTCTGGTCTTCCTTTTCTCTTTCACGGGCCTCTGAATATGGAGAGCACAGAAATGATAAATAATCATGCCTTTTAGAAAATATTAGTGGCTTGCTGAGGACAGTAAGCCAATCTTCTTCATTTTCAGACCTGCATGAAACATTTGAAAGGTAACAGCAAGTAAAGGAACTAACCTGAAAATACTTTTTCACATAAATTAAAAACTTCCATTGCTACTGCAATGATCACTCAACAAAATGTCACAACAAAAATGTAAATGCCTTCTAGTCATTCACTTCTACACTCTATCAAACCTAAGTTCACCATATAAGGATGCTGATATTCCAGTATTTTCAACACTATACTAAAGCCCTATGGTCACTTCAGACAGAGACATTTTGATGTTTTCCTAGTGGAGGGAACTAAACTAGTGCCTAAGTATCAGACGTGAACACCTGCAAGACACAGAACCAGGGAACACATCAGGTAGTGGAGGATATCCAAAAGTTATTGCAGTTATTCCAAAAGGCTAAAACTCAAAAGGGTATCTGAAAAAATCTGAAAATAGAACGCTCACATTAAGCCACCTCCACAAAAAGCCGTAACACATACATATTTTTGATTGCTGCATTCTGAATACTAAAATTTATTTCTAAGTTAAACAGCTGAATTACATACAAAGCTCTATAATTTTTGGCAAAATAATGAACTTTACAAACAACAAAATGCTGTGTGCTTCCTTTACAGGTACACATGTAGAAACTGCGGGGGATATGCAGGGTGTGGTGGTGCAAGAAAAGGAAGAGGACTCATTCAAGATGCAGGTCAAGATATCTTGACTTCAAATCATTGTTTTTGTAATCACTTACTGAATTTCCCTCATAAACAAAAACATGATGTAAACAAACTATTTCTCAGTAGGAATAACAGCTCAACCTGATCCAGTATCAAACACAGAAAGGTTTTCAACACCAACACATATTGCTGTTTTTAGATGCAGCCAACACAAAAAAACACCAGCCCAAACTGAATTTTGGAATCCCTTGTATATTTGAATTTCACAGTGTCTTAAAGTCCACAAAGTCAATGAGCCTCCAGAGAGGTCTTATCTTGTGGGTTTGTATAGAATCAAAGCAATAAAACTCCCAACACTGTAACATGATTAGATAGTTCAAGTCTACCAACTTGGTAAACTGCAGAGAGTAGGTTAAGTGCAATCTAGTAGGAGAGAAGCTGCTGAACAACCACGATGGCATCACATAAAAAACCAAAACAGAACAATAGGCACACGCTCTGCACAAACTGTCCAAGCCCAGGCAGCAAGCATGGACAATTGGGTTGGTAAAGGGATTTCCAGAACTTATATGAATGCTTTCAAGGACGTTGTTTGGGCTGGTGTTCACTTGGATGCAGGCAGCAAATGATACAGTTTCCTCCCTCGCCCACTCTCAAACCACAACCTCGAAAACACACAGTAAAAAACAGAGACACATTCGTGGGCTGCAATACAACCTGCTGGTTGGTGTGACACACACAGGTCTTTTCCATTACTGTTACCTCTAGATTAAAGCTGCTTGTACCAGGTTCCTTTCCAAAATAAATACACAGCTAAGTAAAAGAAGAAAGGAAAGACACTTGTGTTTAAATTCACCTTTCTCCTGTATTAGCAAGCCATGCCTCTCAAGAGAGGCCTGCACACACACACTGCTCTCAAACCCTCAGATCACGTAACTACTAAATAATTTTGGTATTCACCAAGGCCCAAGCTGTTTAGGACTGTCTTCCCAGAACAAAGCTGCGTTTGTGTTTTGTTCTCTAGACAGCCAGTCCAACACACTTCTAACAGCCCCCAAGAGAGAACAACCAAAAAGTGTCATACAGGGCATGGCCCGACTGCACTCGCATCTTACCCAAGACCTTCCTGCTCCTCTCTACTGCAGTTCTTCTCGTCTGCTCAAACATCGCTTCGAGGTCGAAAGTCCGAGCTTTCTTCCCTGAAAATGAAGCAAAGTTAGGCAGGGACACAGAGCCCACCTGGAGCTGACAGGCACCAGGGCTGCGCTCCCCCCTCCCCGGGCCAGCCCCGCACGTACCGAAGCCGGAGAAGCCCATGGTGGCCGCCAGCTCCGGGTCGGGTGTGCCCAGCATCATCTCTGCGTCTGCAACGAGAGGAGAAAGGCGGGTGAGCCGGGCCTCGGGCTGTGTTGGGCTGGGCTGAGCCCGCACCCCCGGCTCTCACCGCCCTCGGCCGCCGGCTCCATGCTGCGGCTGCCCCGGATACACAACAGCGCCGCAGGAAGCGGCCGAGTGGCGAGGGGCGGCTCCCCCGGCGGCGCGGGGCGGGTCCGGGCGCGGAGACACCGCGGAGATCTGGGCCTGGCGGGGACACCCCCTGATCCGACCCTGGCAAGACCATTCCCCGACACTCGCAGGGCCTTTCCTGATCTGAGCCTCGCAGGGACACCCCCTAATCTGAGCTTTGTAGGGGCAGCCCTCGACCCGTCCATCGCAGGGACACCCCGCGATCCGACCCTGGGAGGGCGCTGGCACAGCCGCGGCACTGCCCGCATCCCGCCGGCTCTCCCTGAGCTCTGCCAGGCGGGGACCGGGACAAATCGCCCGCCCGAGAAGCCTCTTTGGGGACCGACCACCCTCTCAGAGAGTTGTGTTGGTTCAAAGATAAACCGGCAGGAGAAATGAACCCAACTCAAAGATTTTTAAGTCAGAGTTACAATTAATAAACGTATTACAATGAATGCAATGTTACAAAGAGAACTTAATTTTACCCACTAAGCCCCAGTGTATAACCCAGCACCCCAGGACACGAAACAAACGGTGTTTGATGATCCCTGTGCTCAGACCCACGATGTCCCCCCGAGTCCGAAGTAAAATGAAAGCAAACCTGTTGGTGCAGACAGTGGTCGCAGTCCTGTTTAGGTTCTGGTCCTCCTCTGGATCCGACAAGTGGCACCAGAAGCTCCAAAACTCCACGATTAAATGTTCCCATTTGGATGGGAATGGCCAGTACCTCCCCCAGGACAGGGAGTTTCCCAGTGGGTTATTTAACTCTGTAAGTCATGGGATGTTTTTGGAATCGTTGTTGGCCCATTAGCAGAGATGACCCCTCAGGCTGGGTGTGAAGGTGCTAATGCCTCGCCGGAGGGGTTATCAGGCTGAGTCATTGGTGTGAAGACGCATCTCACAGGGTTCTCCAACACCCAGCTTGTACCCTGAGGGGTCAGCTGCGCCCTGGGCACCTGCTGCAAATGGTCCATTGCTAACAGCTTGTTAGAAATGGCATACAGGCTGTAGAATACACAGTTTTGGTTACTCCCACACAGTAATAAGTCGGTCCTGGCCACTCTAACTAGGACAAGAGTGAACTGTTTCCTGATTTCCAGCCTGACTTTCCCTTGACACAGCTTCAGTACATCTCATCCTGTCCTGCCACTGGTCACCACAGAGAGAGCAGCACCTCAGTCTCCACCGTCCTCCATGAGGAAGGTGTGCTGTGCTCTGAGGTCCCTTCTCAGCCTCCTCTTCAGGCTGAACAGGCCAGGAGACCTCAGCCTCTTCTTGTAAGTCTTGCCTTTGAAACCCTTCACCATCTTGGTCCCCCTCCTACTGATACATTCAAACAGTGTGATGTCCTTAAATTGAGGTGCCCAAAACTGGACACAGGACTCAAGACAGGGTTTGCGACACCTGTGTAGAATGGGGGCCAGCAGTGCTGTGCCTGAGGCACTCCAGGACACAGCTGACTCTTTTGGCTTCCAGGGTACTGCTGAATCATATTCAACTTGCCATCAACCCAAAAACTGAGATCACTTTTCAAGGGGCTGCACTGCAACCTCTCATCCCCCAGTTTGTACGTATAACCAGGATTTCTGGGTTCCACATGAAAAATCTGGCGCTTGGCTCTTGTTAAATTTTGCATGGTTGGAAATGCTCAGCTCTGTGTTTATCCAAATCTCTGTAAGGCCTCTCTACCACTGAAGGAGTCCACAGCTCCTCCTGCTTTAGTGTCATCAAACCTACTCAATTTCTGCAACCAGATCATTTATAAGAACACTAGAGAGCACTGTCCCTAAAACTGAGGCCTGGGACACCCCCCTGGTGACCAGCTGCCAGCCTCTCAATCTTAAGAAGATACAGGGAGAATTGCCCCATTTTCCATGAAAACCCTGCAGGGTCTGAGGCTTAACTTCAGGTTTTCCATTTGGAAAGCAGAGCAGGAGGGTAGATTTTCTTTCTTGTGCCATGTGCTTCTGCCATAAATGAAGCTCTCCAGAATGGATGTTGGACCAATCCAGGAGCAGAAGTTCAGTGCAGTCCAGGCAGCAAACATAACTTACAAACCAAACCCCTTCCCTGAAATCCAAGTTCACCCAGCCCCAGAATTTCCTGAAAAGGTTTGGGAATGCCTATGCTGTTCAGAGCAGACATGCCACTGAGCAAAGACCCAGGCTCAGTTAGTTAAGTCTGCTACAGTCACATTGATGTGTCAACCCAAGTTCTGGAAAAAAAGCAGCCTCCTTGGGCCAGCACCATGCAAAGGTGACTTACTCAGTTTCCATGGTTAATTTCTGAACAAAGGCACTGTGCACACCTCGGGAGTCCCAGACACACTTGTTACTCTGTGCGCAGTGCCAATTCACACACTATGGTGAGGCATTTCTACTTTTTATTCTAATTTGCTCAAAGTAGGGAGCTGTGTTGTAACCCACAAAAGGCTACCCTCCCAGTCATCAAAGCTTTAAGCTATTTAAGTATCAGCGGATTGTAATTTCCCACTGATGCAGTGGAAAGGTTTCTGCTTCCAGGAGCAAGGCTAGGAAAGCGGCAAGCAGAGCTCCCTAGGATCAGGCCCCTTAGAAGGTGGGGTAGGCTCTTCCTGTCCCCGGCCCAGCAACCACCCCGGACGGAGTAAATCCACAGCAGCCAGGGGTCCACGCG
>JAWWLZ010000094.1:59014589-59026150 GCA_035041345.1 Poliocrania exsul
AGCAGTAGAACAAGAGTGCATGGGCTTAAGCTCTGCCAGAGGAGGTTTAGGCTGGATATCAGAAAGAAATTCTTTCCAGAGAGAGTAATCAGACATTGGAATGGCCTGCCCAGAGACGTGGTGGAGTCACCATCCCTGGAGGTTTTTAAGATGAGACTGGACGTGGCACTCTTTTGGGTTGAGCCATGATCTAGTAATCACAGTGTTGTTGGATCAAGGCTTGGACTTGATGATCTCAGAGGTCTCTTCCAACCCAGCTGATTCTATGATTCAATTCTATGATTCAATTCTATGATTCTATGAAACCATTGAACAAGAAGGTCCTACAGCTGTTGGCAGCCATGTAAGGTGTAACAGATATTTAGTTTAGAATTTTTGTATTTGTTAATGGAATACAACTTCTCTTCCAGTTAATTTTCTATTTGGGATTTTTTGAGAAATTAGTTATGGTATTCATGCATAAGCTAGAATAGTGAGCAAGGATTTGAGGATTTAAAGAGATGTGTTACTAGTAAGAATGCAAGAAAACCCAACATACAAGCAAACTTGTAGGGCCTTTTCAGGGATCAAGAAAGCATATTTTTTCAATATGAAGCTAACTAAAGTTGTCTGGTGCTGACAGAATTGTGCTCTCCTGAAGCTTGGTCAAATGACTGTTCTGCAAGCAGGTGCTTGCTGACCTGTTTTCTCTTTGTGCCTGGGACTTCTGAATTAAAGCTTTTAACAAAAGTAACCCATTTTCTTGACTTGTTTATGAAATGTTTGTCTTCCTAAAGTCTGATAATGTGTTTTCTGTTACTGTTATTTCTTTCAGTCTAAAGGGAGATCTCAGCATCTACGGTCGCTGTTGTCTTTAAAAGCAAGTCTTTTAAAACAAGTTCAAAACCAAAGTTCCATCTTTTCCAGCATTCCAAAGTTCCTGGAGAAGGACACAACAGAAATGAGTGAGAAAACTATGGATTTACTGGTACTTAATAACATTTTTCCACTTAAAATCGTGAAATTATTTCATTTTAATGTATGGAAAGAATAATGGGGTTTTTTTCAAATAATATAGATACGTTTGCTCTTTTTAGGTTTATTTAAAGCAATTTAATATTGGTTAAATTCTGATTTCCTTTATTGGTGTGAGGAATATGCTTATTTTTTTTAACTGATACTTGATTTTTATTTTCAAACGTCTTACTTCTTTCAGCAGTGCATTAACTTTTTGAAGAATATGTGCTAATCTACATATACATCAGTTTATTGTATTTTAGTAGACTCTTAGAGTGGTTTGGGTTGGAAGGGACCAGTTCCAACCCACCTGCCATGGGCCACCTTCCGCTAGAGCAGGTTGCTCAGAGCCCCATCCAGCCTGGCCTTGGACGCTTGAGGGATGGAGCATCCACAACTTCTCTGGGCAACCTGTGCCAGTGTGTCACCTCTCTGAGAGTAAATTTCTGCCTACTATCTAATCTACTACTAACTAATTCTGCCCATTTTCAGTTTAAAGACATTCGCTCTTGTCCTCTTGTCCTCTACATGCCCATATGAAAAGTCCCTCTCCATCTTGTAGCCTCTTTTACAGACTGGAAGTTGCCTTAAGGTCACTCTGGAGACCTAATACTTTAATTTCACTTTAAAATAAAATGTAACATTGCTCTGTTACATATACTGGGACTGTAGAGTATATTAATAAGAATGGTGTTATCCTTAGTAAATAAGATACTTATATTTATCCTTAGTTTCGGAGGATTCTTTCATCCAGTACAAAATTTCTGTGTCTTTTGGAAGAGTGGTTCTGTGACCATAGTTACGGTGCAGCCTTTCCCAGCTCCATTTCATGCTTTTGTGTTTTGGTTTGTTCTGAGCTTTTGTTGAATAGCTTTCATATCTTACAGGTATTTGGCAAAAGCTCATGTTTTGGGCTTAGTGAAGGGCAGGGTTTCCCTTTCTGCTATAAAATCTACAGCTGTTTTGGCAGTGTGATTTTGTGTTGTTGTTAGGTAATTTAAGTTCTGTCTGCCCAACTATTGCAAATAACCACATTTAGTTTGAGATCAAGAGGAAACTGCTGTGATTTAAACTTACTAGCATTTAAGGAAGTTAATTAGCCTAAAGATTTAATCTGTGAGGTGGACTAAATGGTGATTCCTTGCAGACTGTGCTCTTTCCCAATAAGCTTGAGGTAAACTTGATTTTTTTTGTCTGATTTAGGATTATGAAGAGGAATCAGATGATGAAAAGCAGTTTTACAGTAGCCCTTCCAGCTTCCATAACCGAAGAATCCTTTCATTTGGTTGTGAAGCTGATCAAGGCCACTTAGAATTTGCATCAATGTTTGATACTATGCATGCAGATGATACTGAGGAGAAAGATAAATCATCGTTGGAACTTTATTCCATTCAGAAAAACCTCCTTACTGCATGGCAGATAGGGATTTCAAAAAATGTGGAAGAGAAGGATACATTGCTGAATTACACAGTGAACTGCATTATCCATTTTTTCAGCATTGTTCAGTTTGTGAAATGTTCTTCGCTAAAACAGGATACATCTTTAAACAAGTCTGTGAAGAGAACTCAGTGGATGCATTATGTCCTACAATATTTTCAGCAGTGTTTGACTGTCTTGTATTGGCATTCAAGAGCCAGACTCACTGGACATGTGGCAAAGCTGACATTAGAAACTTTAAAACTGATGCTTATACAGCAACAAGATCAGTTGTTCTCAAAGAACCTTTTGGCATGCTTCTGTCTTTTAAAAATGGTTTCTCACACTCTAAGTAGTGTGTGTGTACTACAGTATGAGAATTTTTTTGCATCTCCTGATGGTAACGTTCTTGTGGAACTTGACTCCCTCACTGTGCCTGTTTTCTTAGTTCTTGATGATGATACTACTCAACAATTCAGCTCGCTGAAACCTCTGCTTAGAGACCCCCCTCAAGTAAACCATGATGCAAAAACAGAGAAAAGGTATGAATAATCTTTGCATGGAGAAATAAAAATACACAGAACATCTAGGGGATCCAGCCCAGCCAGCATGGGTTTATGAAAGGCAGATCCTGCCTGACCAACATGATCTACATGTCTGACAGGGTGATCTGCTGGGTGGGCAAGGGCAAAGGGCTGTGGATGCTGTGCACCTGGACTTACTAAAGCCTTTGGCACTGTTCTCCAAGTGTTTCCTGGAGAAACTGGCAGGTCATGGCTTGGAGAGGTGCACTGTTTGCTGTGTAGAACACTGTATGGATGAGAGGGCCTGGAAGAGTTGTGGTGGATGGAATTACATCCAGTTGGAGCCAGTCACTGGGGGAGTTCCCCATGCTTAGTGCTGGGCCAGCCCTAGTTGGTGTCTTTGTCAATGGTCTGGACAAAGGGAACCAGGGCACCCTCGGTCAGTTTGCAGATGACACCAGCAGGAGAAGTGTTGATCTGGGAGATAAGAAGGCTCTGCAGAGGGATCTGGGCAGGCTGGATTGATGAAATGAGGCCAGTTGTGTGAGGTTCAGCAAGGCCAGGTTGCAGGTCTGGCACCTGGGTCACTACAGCCTCAGGCTGCTCTATGGGCTTGGGGCAGAGTGGCTGAAAAGCAGCTAAGCAGAAAAGGACCTGGGGGTGCTGGTTAACAGAGGCTGACTATGAGCCAGAGTGTGCCCAGGTGGCCAAGAAGACCGAAGGCATCCTGGGCTGTATCAGCAATTGTGTGGCCAGCAGGACCAGGGCAGTGATTGTCCCTCTGTACTGGTCAATGATGAGGCTGCAGCTTCAGAACTGCATTCAGTTGTGGGCCGCTCACTTCAGTAGGGGCATTGAGGTGCTGGGGTGTGTCCAGAGAAGAGCAGTGGAGCTGATGAGAGGTCTGCAATGTGAGTCAGATGGAGGGGATGAGGGAGTAGTGGGTGTTTAGCTTGGAGTAAAGGAAGGTCAGGGGGGACCTTACTACTCTACAACCCCCTGGAAGGAGGGTGTAGCCAAGCGAGGATCGATCAGCCTCTTCTCCCAAGTGACAAGTGATAGGAGAAGAGGAAATGGCCTCAAGTTATGCCAGGGAAAGTTGAGATTGGGTATTAGGAAAAACTGTTTCTCTGAAAGAGTTGCAAAACATTGGTTCAGGCTGCCCAGGAAACTGAGTTCAGTCCCCATCCCTGTAGGTATCTAAAAGATATGGTGCTTAGGAACATGGTTCGTGGGTGGACTTAGCAGTTCTAGTGTTTGGACTCAATGATCTTTTGCGTGTTTTCCAACCTAAATGATTCTACATGTTGCAACAAAATTTTGTCATTTACACCATAATTGCAACAGCCTTTTGGATTTTTCTGCCTTTTACTTGATGGAAGGTCATGATAATCTATTAAAGCATGCAGATTAAGGCTCAGACTTATAGATGAATGTAGTTAAGTTACGGTGACTAAACTAATTACTGCAAATCAGTTCAGAGATAACTGATGGTTGACAGCTCACACCAGGTCTGGTAGTGCAGCGTCAATCCCAGTATTGCAACTTTACATCCTTTGGCTGCCTCTTGAGCTTTCAGTCCTTTCCAGCTCCAAATTCTATGGAGCAAGAGCCTGCTCATATGCAATGTATCAACAATGTCAGTTCAGTCACCAAAGTTTGTATTGATTATGGTTCTGGTGTCTCAGAGCAGTAAGAAAAACCCAAGTGTGTGAACGCTTACTAAACTACATGAGTTATTTCTTCTTAGAAGGTATTCTTACAAACTTGGAACTGAAGTGTGCTATCCAACTGTTGGGAAAGTATATTATTATCACTGGAGTATTTCTGTACTGCAGAACTCAAATGAATCCAAGTGTGACATTCATATGAGCAAGATTTTCCTTTCCAGAGATTTAGAGCCAAAGAAGTATTTTAACTCACAAATTCAATCCAACTACAGTAGAGTGTATTTCCTCAATAATCTTAAAATGTAATGCTGTGTTCACTGCAAATCTGATCAGCAAGTTTCAGTTATCTCTGAGAAGATAATCCATGTTTTTTGGCTAACTGTGCTCAAAGTACTGAGCACTATGCATATGACTCTGTATGGATAATTATGGAAGCAATAGTACTCGAGAAGGTGATGCAGAGGTATTACAGTTCTGGAAAAGCTTTTTTAAATCTCTAACAAATTATATTTGCTTGTGTTGTCAAGCTTATTGCATATCTGAGCTGGTACATCTAATAGCACTATGCTGGGCAACAGGGACTTGCCAGTCCTAAAAACATGCTCTGCAGTCTTATTTTCCTGTCTTGGCTTTTCCGTGTATACTTTAATTGTAATTTTAATCAGTCTTTATAAACATGATACCTGTCTTGAGCTTTCTCTGAGACCATTTAATTTCCCCATTGTTAGCTAGCAAGGGGATTAATTTTGGGGGTGTCTGGGTGCTTAAAGTAGATTACTGTGTTGAAGCAAATTCAGAGAAATGATTCATTGTTGGTCATAAACAAGATAAAAATATTTTTCTTTTTCTCACAAGTCAAGACAGTAGTTGATACAATTTAATTTTCAGGTGCAGAATGTAAAATACAAGGAAATAAGAAATTGCTGTAAGTAACCTTGTTAACTCTTGCTTAATTTCATAACATTGTACTTCTTGAACTACAGGTTGAATGTACTATGGCGATTGTTGTATAAGAAAGTGGTTTGGTATCAAGCACAGCTGAAAAGAAAAGCGAACAAGAATGCAGAAGAAGCTTCTGTTGTCTCATTGCTTTTAAGTCATATACAAGCAACTCTCCAGTCTTCAGCAGTGACACTAGAACAACATCTGAGGATTAATTCTGTATCTGGTTAGTGCAAACATTAAGTAGTCACATAGTCAACTGAATACTTGGAAAATTAGGTCCAACAATGACAATCAATAACCAACTACCAGATTTTAAAAAAAACAATGGTGATACTTTTCTTAAAATTCTTATCAGAATTTTGTCTTAAATACTTAATGTCCTGGTACACCTGTAGATTGTAGGCAATTTTTAAAGCTTGTTGAGCTAAATAAAAAGAATATATTGCCTTCAGTTTGCTTTGAGCCGTGTCTTTAGGAACCTGAATGCAAGATTTGAATTTTGATCTCCTTTGAACTGTTGTTTCCTCAGAAGTAAATGGGTATCACAATGTGTTTCTTACTGGATTTTTGCGTTCACTCCATGTGATCATTATGGGCGTGACCATGTTGTGTACACAAATGTAGTCAGCCTCAACTAAGTATCCAAGTTAGTGTAACCTGAGGTAACAGACTTAATCTGTCATATCTATTTTGCAAACAGTATATAGTTGTAGCCTGAGGTCTTACACATTGCTGTCCTATGCTCTACCTTTCTTATCACCACACTGCTAAGCCCAGCTTCCCATTTGTGTCTTCTACCACAATTCTTTTCATTTCCACATTCTTGTTCCCTCTCCCTTTAATGACACTTATAGCTGCTCTTCCTGCATCACTCCATACAATACATGAGCTCCTCCTGGAGAGCAGCTAATACATTACTTGTCCTGGGGATGGTTTTCAAAGTCATCTTTGCTCATAGGCTCAAATCTTAGATTTAACTGTGAGAATAAGAATTTGCTGGAGACTCATATGTTTTACTCTGCTTTTCATAAATCTCTAATGCTGAAGTAAGTGCATGTATGTTTGCACATATAACCTTGTGGAGCTTTTAATTTGTTACATATGTGACTTTTATAGGTGAGGAGCAGTTCCTTTTAGGCTCATACAGAGAATCTGTTGACATTTGGAAAAGATCTCTTTGTGAAACCAAGGCAAAAGGTAGGGGATAAAATCTTTCTCGGGAGAGCAGGGGTAAGTTATAAATCTTAATCTGTCTGTTATGCTTTAACTTAACATAGATACTTGGGACTGTGTTTGCCCTTTAAAAAAAGGTGAGAACCAGAAAGAATGCATGTTTGAAATTAAGCTGGGATTTGAATAGAGACCAGTCAAAACCTAAATCTGGTTGATCTCTGAGAAAATTCTGTGTATTTCTATTTCAGTATCAGAGTTTTCTTGTGATTATGACGTACTTGATATAGAGAAGCTCTAGATATATTTCTGAATAAGAAAGAGACAATGAAAAAGGGATGAACAAAATCAATTTCTTTAGTAGCTGTGAAATGAAAAGACTTAGTGTTTAGAAAGTAACAAAATAAAACTTCACAATAAAACTGCCATATCTTTAGAAGTAAAAATGTTGTAGATGAGCATTAACTTAGTAGTAACTTAGAGACTGTAGAAGGATCATATCCTAAAATAGCTGCTCCTAATTTCTACTCCTCTGAGCGTGTGTTTATGTAGATATTTTTCTGGAGAGAAAAGAGCTAGTACTTTCACTTGCTGCATCTGATTTTGTGTTTCCTGTTTCTTTTCCAAATGGACTTCTGCCCTATTTTTTTTATCTTTTAATGCAGGAGGAAAACGAACATATTTTCTTCAGACTAGATACTACCTTGCAATATTATTTTGCCACCTGTATCAGTATAACTTGTGTGAAGCTCAAGGACTCTGTGATCATTTGGTAGGAGAGATTCTGAGACGATCACAGCTCTCAACAAGGCAGATGGAAAACTTTTCTGGTATGTTTGTATTGCTTAAAAGGGTGATGAGGTATGTTGACACTGGTGTCTAATTTCTATGCCATCACATTGACACTCTCGACAGCATGTTTTTCTCTTTGCAATGGATTGAAGTCTGTTTTCAGTGACTTCCATGATCTTTTCCTGGTTCTCAGGTGTTCTGTCAGCAGCACTTGTTGGAATATGTGCTTAGACAACTTGAACTGTATAATTAATAGTGAAAGCAATGTTTTTAGACTCAAATTAGCTCAAGGAAAGACTTTTGATAACAAGAATAAGGGGGAAATGATGTGATTTCATTCTATATTCGTTTAGCGTTGTTTATGATACAACATGATAAAAGAGTGGATTTTAGTTTGGTCATCAATCCTAAACTGACAGTGGAGTGCTTTTGCAGATACTTCTAAATTTTACTTCTATTGAGTCTGAATCTGAGTGAAATATAAATTTCCAAATTTAAACAAGTGGGTTTTTTACCCAGTGATACTCTAAATTTACATGTTAGAGGTCCATTCTCAGTCTTCAAAAACCTACTATAAAATTCCTCTAATATTGATATAATGTGTAATTAGTGTAAGTTCTTAAAGCTTGTCAAGAAATTAAATAAATTTGCTTGTTTAAAAAATGTTTTATAATTTGATTAAACAGTTTATCATTCTAATTTAAAATAATTTTCCTCCTAATGTTTTAATTTTTTATGTTTTTTTAGACACCAAGTATCTTTATCATGAACTATGGATGGTAACCAGCATTCATACTGACACTGCTATGGCTGTGATTCGGTCCATGGCTCGATTCATGGCTGCTTATTTCACAAATCAGATGCTCTATATCTTTCCCCCACACAGTGTTGACATTCTGCATCCACTTCACATCAAACAAGGTATTTTCTCTAAAAGCTGTTTAATTTCCTTAGACCTTAATCTGTCTGTTATTCTTTAACTTGATGATCAAGTTAGCTTTTCCATGGAGTACAAGACAGAAAAAAGGATGTTGCAGTTCTGGTGGAACTGATAAAATTTTTGTTCCAACATACAGAATCATTTAGGTTAGAAAGCATATTTAAGATCAGAGAAGGAGTTTTTCCTAATACCCAGTCCAAACCTTCCCTAGCACAGCTTGAGGCCATTTCCTCTTCCCCTGTCACTTGACACTTGGGAGAGGCCAATCCCCACCTGTCTACACCCTCCTTTCAGGGAGTTATAGACAGCAGTAAGGTCCCACCTGAACCTCCTCTTCTCCAGGCTGAACACCCCCAGCTCCCTCAGCTGCTCCTTGTAGGACTTGTGCTCCAGACCCTTCACCAGCTGTGTTGCTCTTCTCTGGACACATTACAGCACCTCAATATCCTTAAAAAATGAATGCAGGATTTGAGGTGTGGCCTCACCAGTGCCGAGTACAGGGGTGTGATCATTGCCCTGGCCCTGCTGGCCACATTGTTGCTGATACAGCCCAGGATGCCTTTGGCCTTCTTGGCCACCTGGGCACACTCTGGCCCATGTGCAGCTGCTGCCAAACAGCACCCCTGGGATTCTTTTCCACTGAGCCACTTTCCAGCCATTCTTCCCCAAGTCTTTGGCATTGCTTGGGGTTGTTGTGACCCAAGGTCTGAATGTGGCACTTGGCCTTACTGAACTCCTGCTGTGGCCTGTCCATCTTCAGAGCCCACCTTCCCTCCAGCATATCAACACTTCCTCCTAGCTGGTGTCATCTGCAAACTGAGGGTGTGCTTGGTCCCCTTGTCCAGACTATTGATAAAGATATTAATCAGGGCTGGTACTCAGTCCTGGAGAACTCCCCTAGCGCCTGGCCCCAGCGGAATGTAATCCCATTTACCACCACTCGCTGGGCCTGGCTATCAGCCAGTGTTCCACTCAGCAAAGAGTGTACCCATCCAAACCATGGGCAGCCAGTGTCTCCAGAGGAATGCTCTAGAAAATGGTATCAAAGGCTTTACTAAAGTCCAGGTGGTCAACATGAACAGCCTTTCCCTCATCCACCCAGCAGGTCACCTTGTCACAGAAGGAGATCATGTTGGTCAGGCAGGATCTGCCTTTCATAAACCCATGCTGGCTGAGTCTGATCCCCTGGTTGTCCTGTGTGTGTCTCATGATAGCTGTCAAGATACTCCATGGCCTTCCCCTGTGCCAAAGTCAGGCTAACAGGTCTGTAGTTCCCCAGATCCTTCTTCTGGCCCTTCTTGTAGATAGGTGTCTCTTTTCTCAACCCTGCTGGTGAGACAGGACTGCTGGTAAATGATGGAAACTGTCACTTGCCTCAGTATCCTGGAGTGGATCTCATCCAGCCCCATAGATCCCTGTGTGTCTAAGTGGTGTAGCAGGTCACTGACCATTTTTTCTTGGATTGTGGAGGCTTCATTCTGCTTCCTGTCCCTGTATTCCATTTCAGGGGTCTTGGTACCTGGGTAACAACTGGTCTGTTAATGACTGATGCAGGGAGGACAATTAAATATCTCGGCCTTTTGAACATCCTGTGTCACAATTATGCCTGAAGATCTGGCTCTGACTGACTTTGATCCTCCCAAAAGTGAGAATAAAGGAGTGCTTAACAAATATTTGAATTGTATCTGCTATGTGTGACCTGAACTGAAAAGCCAGAGGAAGACCTTTTTTGCTTATCTGACAGTCAAGCTCTTGGAATCCGAAATGCTTCAGACACTGTATTGTCAGAGCAAGTGGCAATGTCAGATTGATTTGTTGTTGAACTTAAGTAGTACTTGTTAGCTTAAGTCCTGCTTTTCAGCATTTTTATGAGAATTAATATTTATCATAGTGGGTGGTTTATGTGTTTTCTGCAAGAGATTCAGTTTAAAGATTTTCCTTGTTAGGAAACTTTTGGTTTTAGAATTAATTTTTCCACAGGCATGTAGATTCATTTGGAGGTATTTTATGTTTTCTGTAGTGTATGTGATTACACTGACTATTTTTAATGTTTCTGTACTACAGCATGCACTGGTATATGTTTCTGTCTTTGTGGTCTTTTGGATGTTTTAGTTGGACAGCCTTCCAAATAAAACCTACAAAATAAGACCTTGATTTTTGTACTTACATTAGGCAAAGATCCATGTATGTGGTGAGATGACCTTGGTAAAATTATATAGCATGAGCTGGATTAGTGTGGATATCTCCCTAACTGTCTGAGCAGTAAACAGAAACTGTGAGAGCAGCAAATAACTCCTTAGAATTTATGCTGATCAGCTCCTCTCCAGGAGAACAGGATGTAAAAGCTTGAAAAATTATTCTAAATCTAAGGAAACAAAGGGATACTAACTTTATCTGAAGTTTGTCTCTATATTCACTCCTAAAATCACAGAATAACAGAGTGTTTTGTACCATTCTTTCTCAAAAATGTGTTTTAGCATTCTGTCTTCTGCAGTAAAGCAGTGCAGTGAGTGCAGAAAACATGGGTACGCTAGGAAAACTCAGAATTTCCTTTTATCTTAGGTATACTCTCTAGTGCATCCTAAACAGATGTAGCGTCCTTGCAAATGGTCTGTCAGCACGATTGAGTCTTTGAAGTAAGAAAAACCCACAAGTTTTGCACTTGCTTATCCCACATTATTAACCAGAAAAATAGCCTATTCTAAACTCACTGTTATATCATAGGATGAGCTGCATCTGCCTGCTGCAGATAAACTCCATAGTGTGCCTCTAAAAGTAAAGAGCAATTGTACACTAAAATGAATCCAAAATCAATGTGAGCAAGTCAAATCTAGATTAGTCATGTGATAGCATGCAGATTTATGTAAACTTTAAAGTGTTTTTTTTCTGTCACAGATGTATCTCCTCGTGTTATTCCACTGCAACACTGTTTGGTTACCAGAGCCGTTAGGGACCAGAACCTTTCATCTGTGTGGACAGCTGAATATGCTCTTGATTTGTTCTTTATTGGTGGACTCATTCCAGAGGCTGTGTGGTTAGCCCACACACTTGGGGACTGGAAACTCTCTGTTTCAATTGGCCTGGCCTACCAGCTGTATTGTCAGAACT
>JAWWLZ010000094.1:59046578-59056908 GCA_035041345.1 Poliocrania exsul
TTTTTATTTTGTCACATGTTTTTACAGGGTGAAGAGCAGTTATAACATAGCTGAAACATAGAATTTTTGCTAAGATTCCTGTTAAAGTTGTTGACAGTGTTAACTTTGTACGTGTGTGTTTTCAGCTACAGCAGATCAACTTCATGAGTTTAATGCAAATAGTGCAGTCATCCTTTGCCAACGTGCCAAACGTGCAGCAAATGTTGCAGCAACATCAGTCTGTTCATCTGGCTGGGGTCCAGCCTGCGCATACTGCCCAAGGCAATGGTTCTCCAAAAACACAGCTGCCCACTCCAGAAAATAAAGGAAAGCCTGTTCAAAAAAGCTGTGATTTTCAGCCAAGGAATAGTGTAGAAGATGAAGGCAACAATGGCCATGTAGAAGTATGTATATCCAAGTGTTGTTTCTGAAGATTGTTCAGTATATCTGATGTGTTACCTATCCTGTTGAATTAGGAAATGTATTTGTAATAGCTGGTGTAGACAAAACTGCTTTTGTGCATATTTTTAGAGCATGGTTTGTGTGTAAATGCTGGTTTGTTTAATTTTTTGATTTAGAATCATCTGGATGTGAATGCCTCCTTAACACTACTTGAAAGCAACAGCAAAGAAACAGGATTTACATCACCATCCCAAGACTTGCATTCTTCAGTGCCTAATAAACAATTTCCTCTCCTAGCCCCTTCCTCAAACATCCGAAAAACAGTGGAGCTTATCCCTGTTGAAAAGAAAACAAGTTACTCAAATGGATTTCCTTTGCTTAGACTCAAATCAAGTTATTTCAAACCAGCACTTTTACATCCAATAGAAATGTCATCAGCTTTTGCCAGACCACCCCCAGTACCACAAGTAGCTTGGAGTTCCTCAGACTCCTCATGGAAACATCAGTCATCCTACACAGCAAGAAAGAGTAAGGCAGAAGAAGATTTCAGTAGTAGATACGACCCTGAGATCCCAAGGCAAATGCACGAGGAGGAGCGAAGATGGGCAGCACCAGTGCACAGGGGACCTCCCAAACTCCTGAGCCTGGGTCAGTGTGAAGGGCAGCAGGAAGCGCCAGCTGGGCCACAGATCCCTGCAGATGTGGATGTGTGCAGAGCACCCGCCACACAGAACCTGGCTGGTATTCCACTGCTGCACTTGCAGCTTGACCCAGGACCCAGAGTTCCACCAGCTGTAAAGCAGCCAGTCACTACGACTTTAATACCTGTTAAACCTGCAACAAAGGATGCTGACTCCAGAAAGACACTGCAGGATGCAGGAATATCACTACTTCAGGTGAATTTACATCAAAAAAAGAAGGTACTGGATTTTAATAATATAATTTTCTAAGTTGTGTTTTTTTTTTCATTTCATGGTTTCTTACTCATGACAAGTAAGTGTGTGTTTCCAGAGTATGGAATTTGGAAGTGTTCAGCACAGTTACCAGGAGGGATCTGGAAGTAGTTGTACCAGTTTATTTGCATATCAATATGAGACAGGCTGCAAGCTTGAAAGTGTTTTTAATGGTGTTACATTGATTCCACATTCCACAGTTCATCACCATTTAGCCCATTAGTGACTATTCTTTGCCCATCAGAATGCAAAGAATTTACTCTCTAAAATACTGAATAATATAAAAGTAGTTCTGTTTTTTCGAAAATGATACTATTTATAGAAATAGTGACAAATCCTCTTTTATAGTGCAAAAATGGGATGCTGAAAGGCTTGGTAAAAAACCCTTATCTTATGGATGCTGAGAACGTGGTGTTTTGACACATGTTTCTGGTAGATGCTTAATAAGATTGTGCATTCTGGTTGAAAAGAGTGGAAATGCTTGTCCTTGAAAGGTGCTTCCTCAGTCCTTGTCTACATTGCACAGTTTATACCTTCAGTCTGAGCTACATACGTAAGAAATGCAAAATGTCAGTGAAATATGTTCTGCGGAGAAAATTTAATTTACTTTCAGAAAATAGATCACACATGTATATATCAGCAGAGATTCTGGTCTGATGCTGTGAATATTACATTTCCATTTTCTTTAAAAATTGCTGCAGGGGTTATATTTGTATAACTGAGATCCAGCTGGACCTGCCCTTTTCATACAGTCTGACTGGGACTCCCCTTTCTGTTTCTTCTGTCTTCTTTCTCTCTCTGAACCCTTTTAGGCACCAGTACTCATCCCATTTCAAGATCTCATAGCATTTGAGCAACGCCACCAGCATCCTTCGGCGCCCAATACTTCCTCTGAGCAAGATCTAACTGAACCTATACAGCTACTGAAAACCACCATTGAACCATTTGAGCTGAGAGCTGTGCAGAACAGAAAAAGGCAAGCCAGACTTTCAAAGTGGGAACTTCATTTTGAAAGACTAACAAGACTAACTGCTAACCTGTATCTTCTAACTTTGAGATCAGAGGGGTGGGATTTAATTCTGTCAGCACAGTAAAATAGCAAATGTTAGTAAAAACAGAGCAGAAGTATATCATTAAGGCATGAAGGGGTTTTCACTGTCAGCAGACTGCTATCAGTGTTTTAAAGTCTAAAGTTACCTGACTGCTACATGCTGTTTATGAAATGCTTTGCTGTTTAGACACGATGAATCCTGATAGGCTGCTGACTGTGCTGCATGTTGTCACTGTTAGTGATCTTCAGGAAGGAAAGGGTTGTGCTCTTTCAGTGTGGTTCAATACATAGGCTGCTTTTTAATATAGACAGGGATTAATTAGCAAAATTGCTGCTGAAGCAGTATTTTCTTTGTTAGGTATGTTTTTCATTATTTATGAAATTTGTTTTATTTGTTGTTAATTGTTTAAGCTGCTTACACATTCTGTTTTCACAGAATGTTGATAGAATGTTCTAGAACAGAACACTTTCTTCTGATCATGGTTCTTTTAACTGGCATTGGGGAACACAGGCTCAGGATGAGTTTTTCACTGTTAAGGTGAAAACTTGTTGCACAAGTAATTGCAGACAGAGTTTAGAATATATGTTTTGATATTATCTGAGGAAATGCTTGAAGCTACAGTTGCTGTCTTATAATCTACTTATCACGTATTTAAGAAGAATTGCAACTTTTTGAGTAAAATAGGTAATTAGAAAGTTTCTTTCAGTTTATATCTTTACAGGCATTTTGTGTAGTAGTTATTTATTATACAAACCATAGATGTGGAATGTTATGTGTTTATGATATTTAGTGTAAGTAGCTTATTAAACAATTAACTGATTTTAGTGTGCATGTTACTATTTTTGTGAGTTTGTACAACAATTTTGTGTAGATTCTGGGTACACAAAAACAGTGCTTTGAACTGATCTGTATGCAACAGTTACGTTTATCTTTTCCATCTTTATTTCAGTGTATGTCATTTCAGTGCACGTCTTATTCTTTTATCTGTAATTAATATGTTGACAGAAAAAAAAGGCGTAATAAGAAACAGCTGCAGGAGAAGGAAGAGAAGAAGAAACCAAGTGTGTCCTTCTGCCCAGAGGACACAATCATCAGTATTAGTGACACAGCAGTGCTTTCTGAATCAGAGACTGGGGTATGCAGTAATGTTTTTTATTTTGCCTACTGCCATTCAAGTATTAACAGAAAAGAAAGAAGTGGAAAATTATAAACCAAAATAATAATGTACCTCTCTTCCAGGCTCCAGCCTAGAAACAGTATACATATTTTTAATTGATATACTTGCATTTTTTGCAAACAGGAGATTTAGTTTTATAAGGTGTTTGAAGATTACTGGTTTTTTTCCTGAAACATCAACTTGTCTGTTTTGATAAGTCATAAGTCTGTATGTACATTTATAGTAAAAACATACAGAAATGTTTTTTTAAAAAAAGATTATATTTAGTCCAGTAGCAATCTTAGGACAAATGAACCAAGCATTACTCTTTCCATATGAGGCGAGATGGATGGCAGTGTAAGAGAAAGGATGGGGAGCATGAGACCTCAGTTCTGTCTCAGCCCAGGAACTGAGAAAAGAAAGCCTTCATTAGGTTGGGGTTTGATTTATGCACTTGTAGTTTTCATTTGCCAAGGCCTTTTTGATACCTTTTGGAGGTTATCCTTGCAACTACCAGATTGGAAGCTAGAACACTCCCAGACTTACAGCTAGGCCACTGCCCAGAGCAGCAGGCTCTGTTCCTGCTCCATGCCACAGCCTCTGTGAGAAGTCACTGCTGCACAGCAGCTGAGACCCTCACCAGACCAGGAGTGTTAATTACAGTACAGCACAGAGAGCACATAAGCAAGGAGCAATAAGGAATTTGTGTTGCTGCAGATCACCCCAAGCTCCATGGGAGATTGTCACAGAGCCAGTAATTCCACTAAGTTGTAATAGATCAGAATTTAAAAAGGGAGTAAGAAAAGTAAATGACAATTTTTTTTTGTTTCCCAAATCATTACTCACACAAGGTATATTGGATAGTTAACAGCATCGAGAAATCCTTTAATCTGCATTGGAACTGTTTATAAAGAAGATTCTTTTTTTCCTTATATTAGGATCACGAAACAAAATTGGCATCTTACCCTGAAGGTGGTCTTTTCATTTCAATGGGCAAGTACAAGTCTTTCTCGTGCTTTGAATGCTTAAGTTAAAAAAATCACGGAACATGTTTGTTAGATTTCAAAGGAGAACTCTGTAGTCATCAAGATGTTAAAAACTAGGATCATATAGTGTGGGCAGTGCAGCTCAGTGGCTTGTGGTATCCTTCCCCAGACCTTTCTGGATGGACAACAGATACTCAGACTTTTTGAGGGATAGTCAGTGTTTAGGGGATTGGTGTAGAGAGAGATGCAGGCAAATTTAAATCTTATGTCAATTATCTGAAAACTCAGAATAGTTCTCTTGGAAACTGTAGAAGTATTTTAATTTTTTTAAAGAATGAGTGGTAGTCTTGTATTTGTTTAAAAGCAATGGAGTTAGTGGAATAATGACTGTATGTTGAGTGAATTTCAGTAACTATGGCTCACGGTAACTATGGTTATGGTAACTATTAATTTTCAGTAATTGTGGTTCATGGTCATTTTTGTTCATATGCTTAATCAGAATAATGCTGTAAACAATTCTTTTAAATACTATATTGATTTCTTTATTTTTAAAAGATATTATTCCAATTTTATTTGCCTGCATATTCTCATTACACAAAATTTAAGGCTCTTTGAAAAGAAACTCCATATGTACAATCTTTATAGCTTATCAAATTAAGACCATGCTATGGAAAGATTTGCTTCTTTTAGTATGTTAATTAAGCACAATATTAAGTCCTATCACAGGACAAAATTCGATCCATTCTCTAAATAATGGCTTGCAAAGCTCTGTAGAAACATCAATAAAAAAATAAAGGTATACATGTCATAAACATTCTCCCCCTTTTGAAATGTGAAGCAGACTTTTATTGTACAGCATACTAAAATATTGAATTTAAAAATCACGTACCTCAACTGAACCTTGATTTTGATTCAGTGTAACATTGTAAGTCTCAGTACAGTTGCATATTGGCATACAATAGGTAGCATGAGCTTTTCTTGGAATCATTCATGAGATATGCTTAGAGAAAAGTTAAAAATACCTGTCAGAAATACATAGAAAAAACTGTTGGAGCCTTTAGTGCTGAGTTACTATCATTGCTTTGTGTTATTTGTACACACCCATTTTGTATTATCACATTTCAGACACAGTGGGAGAAGCAATTACTACTTCAGCAGATCTACATTACATGGCTTCTGTAGGGAAAAAATCAGCAGAAACTCAAGATGCAAGTACAAATACTCACCCACGTAAGTGGTACCTGTGTGACCCACAGAAACCAACTGCTTCTGGTGTTGCTTCTTGTCAGTTGTGATATTTGGTCAGTTCTGAAAATGTGGTAAGATTGTAAAAGGAAAAACAGTTTTTGTGCTCTAACTTTCTATTTCATAATTAAACCAGAAGATACTGGAATACAAATTAGAAAATATTAGTTAAAATAATAACAAATAAAATTATTACTGATGCAATCATGTAAGAGTCTCCACATGCTTTCTGTAAATCAGTTCTGCTGTGACTTCTTCTGAAAGCTTCTTTTAACTTGACTTTAATGTTACATGTCTGAATGAAAAGGTTTCCCTTCCTCACCCCCTGTCCTGACTGTTCTTTGATTGTGAGTTAGCCAGTCAGGAATGGACATTTGGATAATGCCATCAGCATCTTTCCTTAAATTCATTAATTTTCTTCTTGTTTTTTGTTTGTTTGTTTGTTTTCCAATCAAGTGCTTGAGTCATATCAGGATCTTGGAATCAGTGGTGGAAATGAAGTTACTGAGGTTCAGACAAAGGAGCCAGTCCCAGATGTTCCTGTGTCAGGTGTGGCTCCAGCCTTTCTCTACTTCATTTGTTGTTTGGGAAGTCTATAAAATACAGCGATTTTAACATGGGTTTTGTACATGAGATAGCTTAATGAGTAAGAGTGTAGACAACATACTAATTTATCTGATTTCTTGGAACGCAATATGAAATAATTATAATACCATTTATGAAAAGTTTGGCTGAAATTTGTCATGGAGCATGGCCTTGGTACTCCTCTGTGAGATTATTTTCTGGATTTTAGCTTGATTTTTGTGCTGAGACTAAAGAAGATCTATTTTGGCTTGGGTTTTCTCCCCCCATTTTGAAAATCCTTAACAAATTGCCGTACATAGATTTCAGTACCTAAGTATTTTCCCTATGGTACCAAGTGAGCATAGTAATTTTCCCATTATTTTAAAATTCAATAGTGTTTTTCCCTTTGAAGATAATTTTACCACATCACATTACTTATTTGCAGATAGTTTTATTAGAGGTCTTTCTAGCTGAGTATTGTAATTTCTTTGGATCAAGTCAAGATGCAGAATTTTTTTTTACTTAGTCAGCAGGGACTTGGAAATTTGTACTTTTCTTATCATCTTCAGAATTAAAAGTTGTTTTCAAATACTTAGTCTGAAGTTTTGTGGCTTTTACTATAAATGTAAAATTGACTATTATGGTTTTCTCATAGAATCATCTAATGCCCCTGCAATGCTACCACCAGACACATCTTTAAACCTGGGATTCCCCACTGAAGTGGATGAGAAACCTTTGCTATCCTTTCTGTCAGATGCACCTGATTTGGTTAGTGATCAATGTACATATGGTTAAAATGCATTTTAAATGTACTGATTGTCTTAATTAATTTGGGTTCTTTGTCTCCAAAACAACAATCATTTCGGCTCAGAGTGACGAACACAGGAAATGGTTAACAATGCACTGTGAACAATTTATGCCAAACACATTCCTTCTAATTGTTTGTAATCTTGTTGCTGTTTAGCATGAGCGTGAATTTATCAGTGTGATCGACATCGAAGGCAGTGACATCCTTGACAATTTGCCTGTGATACCTGAGTCTGCAGAAGAGAGAGGTGCTGCACAGCAAAATGGGGCGTTTGGAATTCCATCTACTGCAAAGCTTCACCACACAGCATCTTCTGTTACTAATGCAATTCCACCTGAGGCTCTTCAGAAACAAGGTAAACCATTTGGGTTTTAAATCCAAAATTAGCAATGCACTTTTGTTATAATGCTTCTGAGGAAAATCTGCAGCCTTTCCCACACTAATTTTCTGCTTTTTTAGTCTTAGACATCAACCTTTATACATTTGACTTCTTTTGGGGTGACTCCTTTCCCCTAAAGCCTACTCTTAGGTACAGCACAACTGTGCCTAATTACTTGCGGTATTTAGATACTGGCAGTTTATTCACTGATATTGGTGCATTCTTTTTTCTTATTTCAAGACAATCATCAGAAAAATGTGTCAAGCCAAGTGCAAAAGGAAGATAAGAAGTCAGTTTCTGCTACTGATAGTGTGACTTGGAAGATGGTACATGAAGATGGCAGAACTCTTCCTTCTTCAGGGCTTGCATCCAGAGTAATTGGCAGAGAATACTTTTCTACAAAGCAGCAGAAAATGGATATGCAATTACAGACACTACAGAACATAATGGAAAACATGGAGCAGGATTTCAGAAATACCAAAGTGGTGAGTTCTGACTCACCTGTTCTGCTACCTGTCATTTTTTAAACAGATGGTTTTGTGAATTTTTTAAGCTAAAGACAAAACTTATATTTTGGAACAATGTGTTGTCAAATCTGCTTAGTATCTGTTGAGAGAGATGGAGAATAATACACAATTCTATCACATTTAGTGCTGGGTCTGTGGGCTGACATTACTTTCAATGTCAGAATGGCCAGGTTTAAATATCAGGAAACCTCTGACTTCTGAAATATTTTCTGTGGGTTTTAGGTAAGATATATTGGAAAACTTAATCTACTTTAAAAAGAAAATTGATGTGATGAGTAGGAGTACAACTGTTTACACAAATAATAGAGTTTATATGTATTTTTCTCAAAGTAAGGGTCCAAAAGATTGAACTTCTCAGATGGAAATCAACCTGCTTGAGCTACTTTGATTGCTGAACTATTTTTGTTTGTTTTAAATCAGGAAACTGCATTAAAATGTTTTAAAGATTCTGAAGAAAAAGTTTATTTAAAGTAGATTTTGTATGAGTATTTGTGGTGAAAGTCTCAGAAATTCCTTGAAGAAGGTATCATTACTTAGTTTTTGGGTTTCATTTACAGTTAGTGAAACTAATAGAAGATTTTGAAACAGCAGCTGATTCAGGCGTTGGTGCTCGTCCTTCATCCTCTGAAGCAGCTGAAGTCATTGATGGTGGTATGTGTTCAGTTAACAGAAGGATAACGTATTTGCAGTTGGACTTGTACACTTGACTGACTTTTAGTTACTATTGAGGTTTAATGCAATCCTGAAACTTGTTATTGAAATATAAACCAAAATTAAGAGACAAAAAAAATGGAAGATAGCAAATCTGAGTATTATGGGTATTTTTTCAATAAAAAAGCATTTGAAAATATCTGTAAATGCTGATATTTTCCAAAACCATAGTGTGGGACTTTTTAAAAGATGTATTTCTTTTGGATCATGAAATCAAAACATGCTGCTTATAAGTGCTTTGCTCATTAATGTAAAAGGACATGAAATTTGTCCCCAGGATTTTTTTGTGTGTATAAAGAAAGGTTTTTTTCTCTCGCATCTTTGGTGGCTATTCAGTTGTAATATCTATATTTTACTAACAGCTTACATCAGCTTAAATGTCTACTGGAGCAGACGTATTGAATGATTTATTGCTTATATAATAAATGACTGTGTAGTACCTATTTAATTTTAGCTACTGTGCTGTGCCAAGGACATAGGCTAATCTACTTAGGGAGTTAACACAAAGCCAAGTGGTAGCACCAAGTCGTGGCTATATCTGTGTTCACATGTAAAACAATGTTTGAGATGTCCCTGGGCCTCACACGGAGCAGCTCCTGGTTCGGTGCCTCTGTTGGTGTGTGCAGGGCTGGCACTCACACTGCTCTGACCTGCCGTGTCGTGGGCAGGCACAGCTCACCCCACCTCAGGGTGCTGTACGTGTCACAGATGAGCTAAGGATGCCAGTGACAAATGCACGAGTGATAGTTTTTGCATTGTGAGGGTTTTCCACTGGTCTAGACTGATTATTGTATTTTCCACAGGATCAGAACGTTACTTGGCAGGTGTGATCTTTGAAGATGTTGTAAGTGACCAGAAGGAGGGCTCCAACTTGGAATATCCCACACCCAGTGTGGAAGCACACACCCCTGCCTCTGCAGCCTCAGCTTTTAACTTACCCACTGGCATGAAGTCATCTTCTGGTATAATTTTTATTACGTATTTTTCTCTCTTACACCTTTTAAAAACGAGTAAATGTTTTCTTCCTTGCGTTAAACATTTTCATTGCTGTTGTACAGAATGTTACGTAATGCCAGTGAGCTCAATGAAGTCAGTCTTTGTACATTGCATTATTTAGAGTGGCTTCACTGATGTGTACTGCTAAGGAGTTTTTGTTACATGACAGAACAGTATCACTAAGCTTCGAAAACAGTTCAGCAGTGAATCCTACTTGCACTCAAATTCACTGTTACTGAAAGAAAATAACTTGGAGTCTGTTCATGAAGCCCTTCACTATTTTGATTTGTACTTAGTTAAGTGAACGGAGCTTGGTGTCACAGAACACTCAAAGCTTCCTCCAAAAGCTGTCTTTATCATCTCTGTCTTCTTCCTGTTTCTGGAGAGGTGAGATATCAGTTAAATCAAGACAAAAATCAATTGGTTTAAATCACTACCAAGTAACTACTGTTTGTGTCCTAAAACGCTACTTTGTGAGGTCTTGTTTCTTTTTGCAAACTGAGAGCAAATTAATATTTGCAATTACAGATTGCAGTAGCATTGAAAGGGGGAGGAAAAATCAATCTGTTCCT
>JAWWLZ010000094.1:59077754-59088532 GCA_035041345.1 Poliocrania exsul
GTACCAACACCTAACAATTTTGAGAAAGCAAAACTTTCTCATAACTTTTTCCACCAAAATTCAAAGTCACTGAAAAAATTGTTTTCGTTATCTGATTCTCAAGCAAAGTCTATTGTGTCTGCATGTCCAGACTATCAATTAGTAACTCCAGTGGGAGCAGAAGGGGTTAACCACAGAGGTTTCAGCCCCTTAGATCTTTGGAAAACAGATGTAACAAACGTCCCACAATTTGGCAGGTTGAAATATGCACACGTGTCAGTGGACACTTGTTCAGGTCTTATTGCCGCCACAGCACATACTGGAGAAAGAGCTCAGGATGTTAAGAGGCATTTTTCTTCAGCATTTGCTGTTATGGGCATTCCAAAACAGATAAAAACAGATAATGGCCCAGCTTACATTTCTGCTTCCCTTAGAAAATTTTTCAATAGGTGGGGTGTGATTCACACCACTGAATCCCTCACTCCCCACAAGGGCAAGGAATAATAGAGAGAACCCACAAATCCTTAAAAGACATGCTAAAAAAACAAGAAAAGTCAGCTGTGGATCTCTCTCCTCCAGAACGCTTAAACAAGGCACTGTATGGTCTCAATTTTTTGAATAGGCTGCATGATGATGTTTCACCTGTTGGACGTCATTTTGGAGATGGAAAATTAAAAACGGGGGAGGCTAAGGTAAAATACAAGGATATCCTGACAGGAGAATGACTTGGTCCTGTCCCTCTAATTGTCTGGGGTCGAGGACACGCGTGTATTTCGACAGGTGCAGGTCCAAGATGGATACCGTCCAGATTAGTAAAGATCTACCAGGAAGCTTCCCCCCAGCTCCAGCAGCGCCAGACTCAGCAGCAGCTGCTCCAACACCAGCAGATCCAGCACCAGCCACAGGGAGCGATCCTCCATCAGCATCATCTTCGGGATAATTCTGCTCCTTGCGTGCAGCGTAACATTGACAAATCAGAAGAACTCACCATCAAAATTAATTCCAACATCTCCTCCACCAATTCCTAATTGGGTAATGTTCTCCAGACAACATTTGGTTAAACCTGGCACAATCTCTGAGCATTGACTCTATCTGTCTGTCTACTCTAGACCCCTCTAACCCTTTTAAGACCTGTCTTATAGGGATACCCTGGACACTGCGAGAATGGGGAGAATTCAGAAATCAATATGTCCCCTGGTGTGATGATCATGATCAGTTTAGAAATCCATTTTTAGACTGGCTTACATGACCAGAAAAAACTTCACATTCCAGACAGACCTTTAGCTATCAGTGGCAGAGACCCGAGGAATTAGAAATCTTAGGAAGTATTAAGTCTCCTCACTGTTTTTATTTCATTCACAACAAACATGTTGCCTCAGTTGAACTAATTAATGTCACGTCTTATGGACCTTATTCTACTTTCAGTTTCTGGTGCAAGGAAGAAGTCACTTATCAAATTCACGCTACCCCTGATTCTGCTATTCTTCCAAAAGGAGTCTTTTTAATTTGTGGATTTAGAGTCTGGGAAATGATTCCTAGATTCACTGCAGGAGGCCCTTGCACCTTTGGAAAACTAACACTATACAATCCAGCTGTCTTTATGAAATCTCTCCCTGAACGTCCTCCTCAAATTCGTGCTAAAAGAAGTACTAACCTTCAAACAGGCTTACCCTCTTCACAAAGAAAATCTCTCAGAGTGCGTAGGCAATTTCAAGGTATGTACCCACCTCTTATGTTTCACCCACCACAGCCTAAAGCACCTTCTCCACATAAAGCACCCTCTCCACCTAAAGCAGCACAGCCTATTGTTGCTGCAGCACCACCACTCAGTCCAGCAGAATCACATCCCTTAGAAAAAATGCAACACTTGCATGAATTCACAGCACAATGCGATTCTAACATGAATTTTTGGTCACACACTAAGAATGTTTTAGGTGGTGCAATAATCCCAGCAATTGGCACAACACATGCATTAGATCTCCTTACCAAAATGGGCTGCTGGTTGGCCAAAGAGGCCAATGCCACTAGTTCTGCCCTGGAAGAATTATTGTTAGACACACAAAGCAATAAGAAAGCCTTGCTGCAAAACCGTGCTGCAATAGACTTTCTGCTTTCCGTCAATGGACATGGATGTCAGGAGTTTGAAGGTCTCTGCTGCCTCAACTTCTCTGATCATTCTACCTCCATTCACTCCCATATCAATCAGATTAAATCTGTAGTTCATGAAATTCGCCAGGATGATGGTTTAACTCTTGATGATCTTTTCAGCTGGCTTCCCTTTAAAGGCCTTTCTGCCACTGTGAGAAAAATCATAATATTTCTCTTACTAGGACTCTTTATAGTTGCCCTCTTTATGTGTGTTTTTCCATGTCTGCTCAGTTGTGCCAGGAATTTCCAATCAATAAAAGCATATCCAGCTTTAGAAAATAAAAAAGGAGGAGATGCAGCAATGCATTCTCAATATATGGCATGGAGAATGTCGTGTCAGAAATGGGCTGATGAAGAAAATACACCAGCCACTGATAATGTTTTATCAAGTGATGTTTTTAATGTGGTTTGAATGTACTGAATGTAAAAACTTCAGTGTCACTGCTTCTTCTTCCCATAACCCCCTGCCAGGTCAGGGGGCTGGGGAAAGATTATGACCTCATGCTCCTTGAAACCCTTTCCCATTGAATTTAAATCCCCGTACTCTCAAAACTCCTCCCTATCTCCCCTTCTCTCCTGCTACGTGGAAAACACGTGTGGAATACTCATGCAATGTCCACTTCCTTAGTTACATCCAGTTACTGAGGAAATCATGGCTCAAACCCATCACAGCTGCCAACTCTGTAGAGTCTGAATTTAATTTTGACCTTCTCAATGACTAAAACATTGTGGGGGGAAAAAAGACCAAGTGTTATACAAAAGAACTTTAGTGAAATTATTGCTTTTATTGCTTTTAATCTTTTGATGCCAGGACTTGAGATTTCCCAGCACACATTCCATTGCCAGCAATGAAATGCACCGTGACCGCCAGCACCAAGGGGTTAACATATCCTTATAAAGCCACATACCCTTAATTTGTATCCATGTCTTTATCTCTTATTGATATTTAAAATTATTTATACACACTAATCATAAAGCTACATAAAAACTTGGCAACAATAAAAAGGAAAACACACAATACATTCCAAAGGAAAATTAATACATTTTTTTATGGAATAACTCTCATTTTCTAATTTGGTTTTTTTTATTGTCTTTTCTGTTAAACTTTCTACAAAAGTTGTATAAATGGTTAAGTAGAGAATCTCTATCTACAAAATGCTTTCTTTCATGTGGATTACATTACTTGGTGTACATTTAATATAATAGACTGACATTTATAAGCACATAAAAATAATTTTACGTAATACGCTGCGAAATACGTTGGCTCCTCCTCCGCCTCACCCCTGAAGTGCCTCCTCCTCTATCCTCCCCATCACTTTCATCATCCTCTGTCTCAGCTGCATTGTTTTTAGGGCTGCCTCCTCCAAGAAGCGAGGTAATTGCTTTGTTCCGAGCATTTGTGCTAGCTGACACCTCTCCATCTTCTTCCTCTTCATCAGGATCCAAATGTTCCATAAGGAGCTTGAACTATTAAAAAAAAGATGAGTCCACATTGTAACTTTAAAAACAGACACTTATATCACACTGCATTATGTGTGAAACAAATAGCAACAAAAACAAACAGGATAAAACAAACTGAAGGCAACTTCAAACTTGAACAACTTATGTTTTGTTCTACAAACAACTTTCCTATCTTTTTTTAGTAAACACGTAAAAGCTTTCTCCTCGTGTTTTCAAAATGGCAAGTTTTGTCTAGTTATTACTGGGAGGAGGAGCAGCTCATAAACTACACCCAGACCCTGTTCCCATGATGGAAACAGTCAGGGATGAAGTGAACAAGTTATAAGGGAGAGGTAGAGAAGTTGGACAGCAGAAATTAGAAGACAGTCCATTACAGGTGAATATCCTTTAGCTGAAATTAACTTACATAGTGTTTAAACTTACTAGAAGCCTTTGAAATACAGCCCTGCTAAACATCCTGAAAGGAAGATCATAAGATAATGTGGAACTTAAAATTTTGAAATCTTCATCCAGTGCATCAGCATGTACTTTCAAGTTTACACAGGATTTCAGGTTTTCTGCAAAGCAATTTTACTTACATCTAAGTACTGTTTTACTATACTCCTCTTCACTTCTTCAGTGATCTTGGAATTAGCCATATCACTCCGCAGAAAATCCAAAGTTTGTTTTGGATGGAAATGCACTCCTGTCTTCCTGTTTATAGCTTTATCATAAACTTTTGCAGATTCAGATGGAGAATATTTTTGAATTTTACTGTTTAAAGAAAACAACAGAGAAGGGCTTTTAAAGAAAAGTCCAGAATAATTTGAATGAAAAGCTTTTAAAATCTTCAAGTAGTTGTATTTTAATCTTTTCATATCCAATAGACAACCTGGTAAGAAATGAAATAACTGCTTTTTCTAAGCCAAAGTTCCATCACCTTGAACTTAACACGTTTGCTTTCTCTCTTATAAAAATCTATTGCTTAAACAAGTAGTTATGACCAACTTAAATAAAAGGAAAAAACCCTCCCAGACTTAATCTTTACAAATAACTCACTGGATAACAAGTGGCTTATTATCTAAATAGTCTTACCTATCAGAGAATCCACAGAGGTTCTTTAAATGCTGTTTCAGCATTAAAAGTAGTAATATGCCTTGGGAGACATTAGCAAATTCAATTAAAGGAGCTGAATTTTCAGGTAAACATTTCATCACAGAATTTATATCATTTTCTTCATCAGAATCAGAATCAGAGTCCACTCGTTTCCGTAACCTCCGAGGTTTGGAAGCTTCCTCCTCACTTTCGCTCTCGCTGCCGCTGTTACTGTCGCTCTCAGACTCCTCATCTGATGAAGGCTTTCTTTCCTTTTTTTTGTCTTTCACCATAGACTGCAAAGCAGAGAAGTTTACAAACATTCCAAAATTAGAGTAGAAAACATCCTGTGTGTTTCTGAAAAAATCTTCCCAAAATCACTGCTGCCTTAAATTAGCAAGAATTCCCTGAAAAAATGTTAATTTATAACTTGACAATTTTAAAATTCTTCATGGTGAAGAGATACTGAAAACATTATCTAAAGGCCAGATTTTTTGCAAGGTATGTACAGAAGGAACTGAAACAAAAACACTCCGTGGCGTGCTATCATCAAAGGACTATAAAGTTCATTAGCAGTTACAGTAAAATACAGTAGAAGGCCAAATACAATAAATCAGGTAGAAAATCCTGATTTTCTTTCACCTGGATATCCTTTCTGTGTGTCATGGAGATTTCCATACATACTTTGGTACAGACTAGTCCAACCTGGTTTAAATCCTTATCTCTTAAAATTCTCTGACACTAACTACACTGCTGACCAAAGTAATCACAGACAGTATTAATAAAAATAATAAACAATTGTCCCATCCCTGGAGGTGTTCAAGGCCAGGCTGGATGGGGCTCTGAGCTACCTGGTCTAGTGGAAAGTGTCCTGGCCCATGGCAGGGATGGAACTGGATGATCTTTAAGGTCCTTTCCAACCCAAACCATTCTATGATCCCATTACTAGCTCTACTCTGTGTAGAGCTACAGGATTTCACACGTGCATCATCACTGCACATGTATGACTTCTCATGACACAGACCATAAGACACTCTAAGCAAGACCTCATCCTTTCTGTGCTGGGTGCTACACACTGGTCCTCAATCTGAAGAATGTACTGTCTCTTTCTAGCAGATTAAAAATCAGCTTTGGTAGGGTGAGAGTTCAAAGCACTGCACTTTCCAGGCACTGTATTTTCAGTCATCAGCTCTGACTTGTACTTGTCAGTCAGACTGGACATTCTAGAAAAGAAGGTTTGCTTCCTGTCAGTTTGCACCTTCTACTGTTAAAAGTTATTCAGGAAAGGAAGACACTGAAGTCTTCAAGAAGGAAGCAGAGACTTTTTATGTACAGGCTTGTGTATTGCCATAACAACAGACACCTATCATGATCCAGGTTCTTAAGTTCTGCCTTGAGAAATACTGTCCAGCCCTCTGTTGCAATACACAATATATTTCAAGTCTCTCAGGTAACACAAATGTAACTGCCATCAGCTACCTGACAACAAATTGTCAACGGGATTTTATTATTGAAATTACACGACCAACCACAGAAAACCCAATATTCCATCAGGATTCTGGGGTTCATGTATTCCAGATGCATGCAATTAATTATTATTCAGCCACACTGGGAAATTACATAGAGTTGAGGTCAAAATTCATCACTCTTTTTAATAGTATAAGCAGCAATATAAGTAACATTTTTCACTAGTGTCTACCAGATGCAGGTGAGAACAGACATGGTTGGTTGGCTTGTTACTCCTGGTTACATACAAAGGAATGCTACTCACCCACACCATAATAATGGTACTGGATTCACTGAAAAATTGAGCATGTTATAGAGAAGCTTATGCTGCCACATAATAAATACCTAAAATATAAATGCACATACCTCTTTAAATGACTGTAGTAAGTTGCTACCAGAAACTGATAGTGTAATGTCTATGTGATGCATTATAAACAGTGGCTCTTCCTGTGTTTGGTAAGGAAAACAGGCTAGATTGTCTGCTATGTACAAAAGCATATTCACCTCTGTCTTCTGCAAGTTAAAAGAAAAAAGTACATGTAAATAAGCATGCAGATATCTTGGATTTATACACTTATCCTATGTTCCTAACAGTCTTGAGCAAAGACATGATCAGAATTTTTATTCTATATGCCTTCCAAACCCACTCTAAAAAAATATATATACATGCAAAATTCAGTCACATCTGAAGTACACTATTTCTGATCAATCAAACTGAGTATATAAAGGTACAGTGATGTAAAATTAACTAATGAATTCTATTCTGTAGATAAATACCTTATAATACCTTACTAAGTAAAAAAAAAGTACATTAGGGAAACAGTTATCAATAACTATATCACAAAGACACATTGTAAAAAGAGAATTTAAATTTGTAATGCATTTTAGTTTCTTTTACAGTGAAGGAAATGTGGTGCTTACTGCAGTATCATCAAAGAGGTTGAGTAAGGAAATGAGAAAGGCTCGTCTGTGCTGCCGGTTCCCTCGGATCATGGAGTACAGGTGTGAGCACAGTGCACTGGACGACTCGTCGTGTCTAAAACCTCTCACAGGATCTTTCGGGCACGTATTAATTGCCTGTTGTACCTGGTAAGACATCTTCATACCAGCCACTGCTTTCATCTGAAAAGGAAACGTATTTGTTTTTATTCAAACCACTGCTTCCAAAGCACTACAGCTTACTCCTTTCACAGGGATGTTTTTTCATCTGAAGTTTAAATTTAAAATGGGTGCTGAGGCAATACTAACTTTTGAATTGGGAAACACATTTCTGTTGGTAAACACTTGTGGCAGAGATCAGAATGTCTTGTGAACTGCCCTGACTGCAAATTCTGCTAGAAACACACTGCTAATCTGTTTAGCCACTACAGCCAGGTATTCCAATTTAAGCAATTTTCAAGAACACTGACACGTTTTCACACATAAACAGAACATTTTACCAAGTGTATATGCTTGGTATCACTTGCAGTGAAACCAACAACTGAATCCATATGAGTGCAATAGGACTAAAAAACAGAAAATGAGGTGGGTTTTTTTTCATATATCCTATAATTTCCAGGAAAAAGGTTCTGCTTGAGTTTCAGAAGAAACTGAACCTCTAGTTAGGCAGCACATCCAGCTCTCCTCATGCTACCTCTCCTGCTGTTCAGGAAAGTTGTCTCTGCATCTGTACACTGCCTTAAATCCCAACACAGCAAATTCCATCTGCTGTCCTTCACCTAACGAATTGGGTATCTGGATGCCCTCAACAGTGCAATGCTCTGCTGACAGTGGAATACAAGTGTTTGTAAGAAGTTCTACAATGTACTACACACACTGAACCTAGACTGGGACCTTCTAAATTTCAGACCTTAAGCAGAACAGTTGGTGCTATGCCACAACTCCACATGTCCTCACAAAGCCTTCAGGCTTTCCTTCCAGCAAGATTCATCAGATCTAAACAGCTTCCTATGGTCCTCCTGCTTAGATTACAATTTATATAAAGCCTTGGGGTCTTGAACCTGTTCACCAAGGACTTCATCAACTGCTGCAGTGTTCTCTTCCCTTGTCCACTGATACAGGAAAATCAGTGATAAGCATTATGAAACACTTGTCCTTACCTCTTATCAAATAAATGCTCTTGAGTACTATTCAGTGTAGAAAACAGTACCGTCAATTATAATAAAGGAAATTTTGGACAAGAAGAGATGCTTCAAATTATATTCTCCTGTTTCTCAGAACAGAAATATCCAAACCAGATAATTTTTACAACTGCTTACAGTTATTGTCTATTTGTGACTTTATGTTCTCTTTCAGCAGCTGAGGTATATTCAGGTGTTAAAACACTAAAGACTGTAACAGTATATTGTAAAATGCTAAATTACAAATACTTACGTGAATGAACCCAGCGTATTTTTTGTCTATTTCCACCAACTGCTGGTCAGCTTTATTTCGCATAGAGGGCTCTGGATCTGTGCCCATAGCAATTAAGTATGGCACACACTTGAAAAACAAATGAAATGATTATTCAGAGGCACTGCACCTTCTCTTTCTCAGTCTTTGTTCTTTGTTTCTACTGCAGAAACTAGAACAGGAAGCTCTATGCCCCTTTCTACCTATTTTTTGCAAGTTAATAGTACAAATTACTATGAGACAACAGCATTCTAAAGTGCTTATGTGACGTTTCCAGTAGTATTTCTCTTTTTCTCAAACTCCAAATTAATTTAGAATGCATAAAATTCCTTTCAAAAACAACCCAAGCCACCACTACTTATGACTGAACATGTGCAGTGGCTGCAGTATCAAAAATTACTTACAAAAACATTCTGTAAGTAAAGAATAATGGATATGATGGCTGAAGTTCTGACACTAACTGTGGAGTTCCACAGTGTGTAGAGTATATAGGGACTTCGGTAGAAGCAAGCAGACACAGGATAAAGAGTTAAGAAAACAACTTGGCATACACCTCAAATTCACAACAGAAATATTCTCCAGTGTACATTTCTACATGCTCTTTAGGCACTGCCTGGGCTTTGACATCTTAATCTAAAGGTAGATATTACAGCATCTGGAATCTCACTGGCTAAACAACACAAAGAAAATTCCAAAATATACTTTCTTGCTACAGTAAGAAATTACTGTAACTTAACTAGAAAAGTGGCAACTTATGTAGCAAATGTAAAAGCACCAGAGAACACGAATAACAAGTCCCACCACCGAAGCTGATCATACCTGCACAGGATGGATGAGACCCTGGTTTAGTGTCAGTGCAATGACATTTAGAGCAAAGTGGCGCACACTTGACTGGTTATGAAAGAAAGCCTCAAGGACCTGTTTGAGATACAGCTGCATGATGGAACTACTCATCCCTGAGGAAATATCACCCATTTCTTTCAGGTCTTCCTGTTTTGCTACTTTTTTCCCTGTAAAAAGGACAAAAGCAAAAGCACACTCAGTGCAGTACAATTACTTACTTTGCCATTACTTGATGTAATGTTAATGGAAGCTGATCTTTAAGTTTCACACATTTCAGCTGTCTTAAAATGGGTTTATGGTCCCATGAAACACACAACAGTTTAATGTATAAATATATTTTAAAAAAATGGAGAGGAATTATTTTAATTGAAATCTTATTCCTTAATAAAGGCTTTTCATTAAAAAAAAGTTGCATTTACTATTTTTTATCTGCAAATTAAACTTAGAGGGTTTTTTGTTAAAAATTATTATTACCATCATTACAGCAATTACGTATTCTGGATTGCTTCCAGTACTTGTACATCTTGAAAGTAAATAACAGGCACACCTATTATGCATATACCTCTTTTTAAATTCTTCTAAGACACTTTGTGTACAATACTGCTGATCTGGTTACAATTTTAATTGACACAATGCAGCTACACAGTAACTGGATACAACAAAGTCAAGTTTCACATGCACCATCAGCACAAAGAACTCAGCACTTACAGTCTCTGTCTGCCTGCTGCATACGGGTATCCTCCTCCTGCAAATAGGTCTGGAGGTTTTTTAACACCTGGATTTTAAGGTTTACTGAACAGTTCTTATCTGAGAGAATGCTGTTATAGAGAGTCTTCACTTCCTGTTCGAACATTAAGCTTGGATGCTGTATAAATGCAAATCCTAAGGGTGGAAAAAAGAGAAAATAGTTCTCAGAATTTAGGAATTGTATTTCTGCTTATGAGATTTATCTCCTCCCAACAGCATAGCTTTTGCTAGTCCAAACAGTACTGTGTATCCATATGCACACCATCCACAGCTTACAAGGAGTTCTGATAGCCATGACAGTTCCAGTAACCACAACTCCGACAGACAAAAGGGGGTGTTGGCCCAGGGCAGCTGCACTAAAAACCTATACAGGTCTGGAGCAGGTCCAGGGGAGTGGCCACATCTCAGTGACCAGGAGCTCTCACAAAAACGAGGAAGGAACATCACTAAAAATTACCTGCTGTTTTTCTAATGCATTTAGAGACAAACATTCTGCTGAAACTGTAAAGTGTTACTCATACAGAGGCAGATAAAATGTGTGAAAATTGGTAAATATCACAAATATTTAACATCACAATAGAACAAAAAAATCACCAGTGAACACAGCACCATTTATGCCTTTTGCTGTC
>JAWWLZ010000094.1:59101344-59121016 GCA_035041345.1 Poliocrania exsul
CATACATGGGAAAATAAAATAATGTGTGCACAGTATGACATACAAAATATAGGCAAGAAAAAGAAACCAAATCACTTATGACATTAATACTGAATATGAAAGCACATGGTGTTATCATGGCCTGTTAAGTATCTCTGCTCAACAATGAACAGATAAGGCACATCACTGCAAAAGTGTTTGGAATCAGAAAACAACTGTGTTTTACTGTACTAAGAGTTATAGTTTACCTGTGTCAAATAAATATCGAAGCTCTGGGCAAACGGCCTCATAGAGGCCAAGTAGCGAACAATCAAACATGCATCTTCATAGTCCACAGTATCAGAATTCATCCTGCAACAAATTCCATGTGTTAATTAGGACATGTTTATATAAACTATTTAAAACATCAAATTCATGGCTAATAAACAAGTGGTACTGAAACATACTTTAATGTACTGAACTGAGATGGAGCGGTTTTAATGATGCTGCGAAGAAACTTTTTGCGACTTTCTGCTCTGTGCATGATTTGTCCTGTGGTTTCAACATCTTTTGCATGATGAGTTCCTTCAGACGAATCCTCATCCTTCTGAGATTTAATTGCTTTTTCTGTCTCCATAGTGGTATCACGGAACCACTGAGCTATATAAAACTTGCGAGAAAACTGTAGAAATACAGCAGGATGCATGGAAAACAAAACAGATTGAGAAAAAGAAAGTTAACAGACTTACAATGAGATTAAGGGAATCCAATCCATCCACACTATTTTGGACAACAAAATCAATAGTATATGTTAGGGTGACAATTTAGTTGAAGCACTAATACATATAATCAAAAATAATTTTATTCAGTACATTACTAAAATTAATTTTATATATGCCTGACAACAGAAAGCTGAAACTTACCACTAGTGATGCATCAATTTCAGTGTTCTCATCCAGATAATCTAGCAAAGCCTTTTGTAGTTGTTGAATTTCATCTTCTCCTCCTGAAACCTGTTAGAAGTAGAAAGATAGTTATAAACCAGAGTATTGCACAGTTGTAATTACCACCTGAAAATCAGCATGTCCACATATAAAGTGCACTGAAGCCAATTGTTTTGTAATTGCAGAACATTAATAGTTTTACAACCACTGAGTTATAAAGCCTAAAAAATATTAAAACCAGGCTAAGACTGGTTTTAAAACAGACTGACTGATCTGATTCATTTCTGTTCTATGACCTTGCGTGAGGACCCTGTCACAGAGGAAAAAAGAAGGGCCAAACGCCTAAAGCGCCTTTATTTCCTCAATATTACACTCAAACACATAGTTCCTTACAGTTCTTGATGTTATAGCATAGAAAGGTATTGTTTTTTCCCCCCAAAAATGCGTTTGAGAGTTCAAAGCATGTCTACAATACCTATAATACTAATATAGGTTCACAGATACATATACACTCTAATATATGTGCAAATTTTAAGTAGAAATTCTGGCCTTTGACCAGTTTGAAATTCCATAGATAACTGGCTGAATTGCAAGGGTTGCTTGATGCTTAACTGCCTAAGCCTATAATAAGTCATATTCAATAAGCACCAAGAAAGCAGAAAAACAATTTCTGGCTTAAAATTCTTCAGCTACAAAAAATATGTTTCTTCTTCAGCAATGCAATTTGTAACTTATAATGACCTTAACTTCTGTATTATCAGCACCAACTGAGAATCTTGACACGTACAGTATATAATACAGTTTGAGACCACCGATGAGTGAAAAAGGATACAGTTAACAAGGCCAGAACAACAGTGTATCAAGAGATTAACTAAAGAAAAACATGTACAAGTGTTCAAATGAACTTGACAATCTATGACACATTTCTGAAAAAAAAATCTAGTGCTTAAAAATGTCAAAACAGAATAGATTTCCCCCTAAAACTAATTCTAAGAATAATGAGTCCAAACCATAGTAGAAAGTGCTACATGCATTTATCAGTCATTGAGGAATACTTTGGTAATGATACCAGAGCACAGAAGAAAACATCCAACAGAGTCTAAGTATTCACTTTAGCAGGAAAGAAAAATCTGTGGAGGTGTAAATTCACTTCTGAACTAATAAGTTTCTGGTGACAACAGCTATCAATGGTTCTTATTTTCTTGCCATTTGAACAGAAAAGTGAAACTCAGCTGTCATGTATATATTGTCCTTCAGCTAAATATAATTTATAAACAACGCAACACTCTACCCTGACTGATGGTACTGTGTAGTACACACCTTCCACAAGGCATGACAGTATTGTCTGCCATTGTTTCCTGAGTAACTGAAAAAAATATTTTCAGCAGTTAAGTGCCCACAGCAATGTTATTTTCTGCAGATGCCAATACCTAGCAACCACCTGTTTCTGTAAAAACTCGAAACCAAATAGAAAAATTCAGGTCACTGCTCAGGTATATCTCTTTAGAATATCTTTCAATAATAGGATAATTTCTGAAGATAAGGAAAGAGAAAAGGATTTTTCTGAAGTATTTCCTCCTTAAATATAATGTAAAATTGTCAGAATTGCTGCTAACAGCGTAGAATTATAAATCCTTAGTAAACAGAAGTATAAATTATATTATGCCATGGAGATAAAAGATTTGACACTACATATTGCAGAACATTCTCACTGACAAAAGTTATGGGAAGTATCAGCCTCATGAAGGAGTAGATGACTTTTATTCTTTAATTGAATGCCTGTAAAGTGCAGAAAAACAAATCTAATGATCATTATAAAGTACAGGTAATACATCTATAGTCTTTTGAGGTAATTGAAGAGGGAATGCTGAGAACAGTTAGTAGTACAGAAAGAAATGAACAGTGTCCATAAGAAAAATGCAAGTCCCCATTTTTAAAAGGATACATAGGACGTAAGATTTTCTTATCATATTATGTACTGTATAGAGTCCAAATGCATACACTGCATTAATACCTGTTCCCACCTCTGCACATTTTGAGCAGAAATGCAAATGTGCACTCTCTAGTGAAAGACACATGCAAGTTCAGTAAAAAACCCCCAAACCCAACATAAAACAACAATATGAACTCAATCTCATTAAACTAACCTTACAAGCCTAACAGTTAACTCTCTAAAGCCTGTATTTGAGTGCCAGAGGCTCAGTTACCATTTGTCATTGCAAATGCAAATGTGTATGTATTTTTAAGGCCTCCTAAGAGAGAAACCAACCATTGCTCCATTATTTCCTCTCTACTGCGACAAGAAAATGGGCTTACCCACTGTACTAACCATTCACAGATCACTAGGGCTTACCCACTGCACTAACTATTCATAGGGTCACCATGGCTTACCCACTGCAATAACCACTCATAGGGTCACTAGGGCTTACTCACTGCACTGACCATTCATAGATCACCACAGCTTACCCACTGCACTAACCATTCATAGGATCACTAGGGCTTACTCACTGCACTAACCATGCATAGATCACCATGGCTTACCCACTGCACTAACCATTCACAGATCACTGTGGCTTACCCACTGCACTAACCATTCATAGATCACTAGGGCTTACCCACTCCACTAACCATTCATAGATCACCATGGCTTACCCACTGCACTAATCACTCACAGGATCACTAGGGCTTACCCACTGCACTAACCACTCATAGGGTCACTAGGGCTTACTCACTCCACTAACCATTCATAGATCACCATGGCTTACCCACTGCACTAACCACTCATAGATCACTAGGGCTTACTCACTGCACTAACCACTCATAGATCACTACACAGATGGTGCGAGGAAGACATGAGCTCACAGATGTGTTATGTATAAACAGAGTATACTTGATCCAGGAACCTGAACAGTAAATGAAGATTCATTTTCCATAATGTCAATTTTTCAAATATCTCCATAATTTTCATGTATTTGAATGAGTAGATCTCAATGGGATGTCTCACACACCTGTTTTAGGATTCTGGCTATAGATCCTTGATCCATTTTGCTAGTGACTGCATCTTTCCTTAGTCTTGCAGCTACAGTTCCAAGATAGTCAAGAGATGCAACTCTTAATGCCATTTCTGTAGATTTGTTACTAAATTGGTGAACCTAAGAAAAGCAGAATAAACTGTTAAAAACAAATATTTATTTATGCAACTGAGATTCTTTTCACAGGAGATTGCTTTACCTTATTAAAATTTTCACCTAACTTCCATGTTGCACAAAATCATGAAATTTATTATTACATCATGGATACATTACTTACATTACAATAATGCTTCTTTATTGGGTCTCTATCTCCCAATATGCCTGTTAGTGTCTTTTTAAATATATATTGTCACTAAACTGGACAACTAGTACAGCAGACTATCTTCAATAGCAGAGATCTTAAGCTCCATAATGATACTTCTTCATTTTTCACACAAATATAAAGGTATATTTTGCTAGGACTAAGACCATAAAATATTTTTGCAAGAAACAGCTCAAATTACTGAGTTAATTAGACGGTAATACTGAAGAGCAACATTCCCATTCTGTAAAACAACATAAACAAAAGATGTAACCATGAAAAACAGAACTACTTAGTTGTTTTCTAGTTCCATGCTGAAGGAACAGTTCAGAGAAAATTCTTGATATGAATAATTACAGATTAGTCTGACTTCACTCCAAACAAATATGTGCACTTATTAGATGTTATGCAATGGCATTTTTTTGTGTTGAAACACTGAGGAGCAGTGGAACCGAACTTCCATGAGAAACTTACACCTATGATTTTAAGAAGTTCTGTATGAATGATCCTCTAACCAAAATTTTATTGTTTATGTATTACACAGTAGTAATACATGCAAGAAAATCCTTATATGCTATATTGTGTGTCAACAATCAGAAAGCATTCCTGCAGTAGTTTCACCTGAAACAAACAAGTCTTCATTGTAATCTGAAATAAATTATATAGTTAAAACAAGAAGCTCTTACCAATAGCCTTCCTAATAAGCTAAGTAGCAACTCTGCAGCTGGCCATTCTGGTTTATTGACTGTTGAAAGAAGATCTTGAATGAAGTTCTCAAACAGTGGCCTGTAATCTTCTTCCCCTTGTTTACTGCCACACCTGTTGAAAATAAAATGCATTTTGAAACCAAATTGAAGAGCCATATAATGTTTTATTCTCATGGAAACAGAAGTAATCTTATGTTTAATCAGAAAAACAGTTTTATGCAATTCTAAAAAACCAAACCTGAAATACTAGCAGAAAATTTGTTTTATTCATTTAGAGAGAAATAGCTTGAAGCATTATCACTCCAAGTTGCACTGCAAGGTGGGGAATGTCAATCTGCTGGAGGGCAGGAGGGCTTTGCAGAGAGACCTGAACAGGCTGCATAAATGGGCCAGCCCAATGGTATGAGGTGCAACAAGGCCAAGTGCAATCAGAATGTAAAAAAAAAAAAAAAAAAAGTTAACATACCTGATAATTTTTACTTTTATGTGGCATCTCTAAATTTAATGACATGAGGATTGTGCAGAGATTGCTAGATGGCTTATTAAATTTTTTTTGGCTTTAAATATACAAATTAATACAATAAACCCCCAAAGACTTATCCTTTGAAATCTTTTGGTTATTCAGGTACGTTTTTTTCCCTTTTTTGCTATTCACATTACTAACTTCAGCTAAATTTAAGTAATTTTTAGGTTTTTTATATCTGATGACTGAATCAACATGGTTTCAGGCTCCAGGTAATTAACAGACCCCTGATAAAGGAATCCTACATGAACTATAAAACAGATTCTTGAATGTATAAAGAACACTCTGTAGAATTTCTGTTCCATAAACATTTTTGTCTAGACGGGAAACTCTTAAGCATCTATAAAGTATACTGCTATAAATAACTTTATGAGTAGGTATTTATCACTGTGCAGTGGTCAGGTTTGTCTTGAAGTATGACAGACTGCATTTGGAAGTGGTTCCATCAATATGCTAAAGAGTGCAACAGTACTTACTTCTTAAGGAAAATAGAAAGGAAGTTTTGTGCTGTTCTCATGGCTGTCTCATAAGAGTTGGTAATAAGCACATCTTGATCCACCTAAAAACAACAAGACACGTTTGTCTCTTATTTTAGCATACAGAGAACTATGATTTCCAGATCAGCATTTCTCATGCATCAAAAAATTACAGCAGACATAAAACTACAATGTTTACTACAGCACTGTATTAAAACGTGTTATACCTACACACATAAGTCATTTCTGCACACACACACACACAAAAAGGCTTTTTAAAAAGCCTTTCTAAAAATATCTTACTTTCTTGTTTGATTCCTCCTCTGAATTAGAATCTTTTTCTGTTGTGGGTAAGTGCACCACACACTGAATAAGTTGCAGAACTAGTGCTGTTACCATCTGAATATACATAGGCTCTCCATCAGTGTCACTGCTGTTTAACCTGTTAATAGAAGAGATACCATTAACACTAAAAGTAAACAAAAAGGACAGAACACAACATAAATTTTTAGCCTTAAATAGTATCTTTCAAAAATTACTACCACAGCTAGAAATCAGTGTTTCAGATATTTATCTATTATTTTCTTGTTTCTTAAGCAGTGTGTCATCTGCTCTAAGAAAAGCAGTAAGTATTGCTCCTGGGCAGAAGAGGTGAACTGAAACAGCACACACAGAGGCTACCAGAGAATCTGTGAGCTACAGCAACGTCTAATAAATCAAACACCTACATGCTAAAACACTTAATAATAAACTTGTTATGTTTGATGCCATGTCCTCTTCCAAAACAACACAACAAAATACACCAAACCACTGCCATAATGATTTATTATTTCTACAGTCTTTAATGTATGTGAAATATGCAGGGCTTTTAAACATGGCCATACCTGGACTGACTTTACAGGAGTTACACCTACAGTAACCTGTGGTAGCACAGCAGATTATAAACCTCAGAAAGCAAGTGTCTAAGTGTGTCTGAAGTTGGTAAGAAGACTATGAATACACTCCATGTTCCTGCCATGATACAACCTAAGAAGCAGTATGATGTTTACTGTCCATACATACATTAACACCACCTATTGCTACCCTGAACAACATGAAAAGGTGATAATTACAACATAACCATGATGTGAAAATGAGTCTGATTCCCTTCCTGCAAAGACTGGTCTGAGTGTGTCCTCTAAGAAATTAAGCCAGAATTGTCCTATTTAGCTTTAAAAATGAAGGAACTGTGTCATTTGATACAAACAGAACCAAAAAATTGTCCAACAGAAAAAAGTCTGAATGAGCAGTAAAATTGCACTCTACTCACATTCTTAGTGCAAAAAATAGTATTGCAATTGTTTTTGTAAGTAGGCACTAATATGATAGCATAAAAACCAGTGATTATTACAAGACATTTGTCACATAATTCTTGTTTTGAAATGTCAACCTGCAAAAGGTGCAGCTTGTGGAGACACAGATTTTTAATGCAGTTATTACTAAAGCCTAAAATTCTACATCTACAAACTGTAAGTGTGACAGTCTACAAGTTATTAATTTATGTCAGAAATTACCTGAAGTTTCTCAAACTCCTCTTGCTAGTTGGTAATCTTGCCAGGGAAGTGAAAATTTCCTCTAGTATTAGCTGTCTGTGTTTTTCATAACGGGAGAATACCTATATAGTAGTTATGGGATTATAAAAAAGTTATTCATTGATGCATAAAATATCAATTGTTAAATACATTGTTAAAAACTATATGTAGAAACATACATTCTACAAAGACACTGTAATTCATGCATACTTTATTTTTAATGCACTGTTTCTTCCATATTCAATTATTCCATTCTTTATTTATAAAATACATCAAAACTTTTTCAAATAGAGATTTTTTTTAAAGATTTTCAAGTAAAACACACATAATGGGTCTCAAAAACACCTTTTTAAAAAATTTCTCTTGATGGTATAATACACAAACAGTATAATGCTAAGCTTTCTGACTTAGTATTTCTCTCAGTACAGAGAAAAACTGGTAACAAATACATGAACAAACGTAGCTTATAGAGCACATTTAAGAAAACAGTTTTACTTCAGTATCCTAAGCTTCAATGTTTGCCTGACGTGACATGTTCTTTCACTTTACAGGGTCAGGCCTGTTGAGTTTGCCTCCCTTTTGTTTGGGCAGAACACTGGAATATATAATCCCAGAAAGAGAGGAAGTTCCCACTTGAACAAGTACATCTCTGTTTCACTGCATTTTTCCTGAAATAAAATTTTACCTGTCCTGTGAATTTTTTCACAGCCACCTATTCTGAGGTAAAGAATATATACTATTACATAGAAATACTATACTAGTTATATATCTTACTCTACTGCATAAATCCAAATCTTAATATAGGAAATAAGGAAAACCACACAGCTAAGATTCCGTGAGATAAAAGAAGGACAGGTAAGGTGAAGAGGTTTATATTTGCACTTTAATTAACAAAAAAAATTAAGAAGCTCCCTGCTTAAGTAGGATATTTCTTCCTATAGAGTATTCTGCAAATAAGGGCATCTCAGGTAGATACAATACTGTTTCTATATTATAACATTAAACTGTAAAAACATAAAAGGATAAAATTAATTCTACATTTCAGTCCTCTACTGAAGAGAAAATACAGCCTATGTAAATGACCTAATAACTCTCAGAAGTGCAGGAACATGAATGCACTAATTAAAAAATACTTACTGCAGTCACTAATTTGATGGCACATAACTGAAGTTCACTGACATTTTCTACAAAGAAAGGTGTTATCCCCATAGATGATACCTATCAATGGAAAAAAGTTATTGTAAGTTTATCAGACTACTGAACTGGTATTTTTTGCAGTTTCACAAGCAGCTTATTCATTCAGCAGGTTAAGCATTCAACAAGATGTATGACTTCATATTATTTGCAAATAAAGTTACTAAAGCACATTAGGGCACAAGTCTTGGGAGGAGCAGCTGAGGGAGCTGGGGCTGCTCAGCCTGGAGTGAAGGAAGCTTGAGGGAGACCTTCTTGCTCTCTGCATCCACCAGACAGGAGGTTGTAGCCAGGTGGGGGGCGGCCTCTTCTCCCAGGTAACAAGGGACAGGACAAGAGGAAATGGCCTCAAGTTGCAACAGACAAGTATCAGATTGGCTGTTCAGACAAAATTCTTCACAGAAAGGGTTGTCAAGGACGGGAAGAGGCTCCCAGGGAAGTGGTTGAGCCAGTATCGCCAGAGGTATTTGAAAGATGTGTAGATGTGATGTTTAGGGACATGGTTTAGTGGTACACTTGGTTAGGTTTGTGGTTAGACCTTATGCTCTTAAGGGTCTTTTCCAAGGTAAATGATTCCATGACTCTCTCCTCAAATACAATCAGGTTAAACTTCCCTTAAGAGAAATCATTCCAGATTTCATAATTTAAATGCTCCTCTGCAGATTACCTACTACAAAACAAACTAGTCACTCTGATGTCAGGAATTCAAAAGCTCGTACTGATTTCAAACTTCACGTCCTGAGACAACTCTACTTTACTTTAGGAAAAACAAAGTTAACATTCTTGGATGGGAACTCCTCTGACAAAACCTACCTGAAGAATAGTTGTATCAGTAAGAAGCTGTATCTCTAGCAACTCTGACAAGCTGCTGACAATGTCACAAACTTTGTTATACAACATCACTATAACTCTTTGCTTGTGGGTGGAACACTTGGCACGTTTTGCTTTTGAACTTAAAACACCACCTAGAAAATAAAAAAAAAATTCATTTATTTTTTCAATGTTTCAAACAACAAATACCAGAAGATGACTGTCCTCAAAAAGCATCCCCAAAAACCAAGTGCATGACTACACTTTGTATAAGCAATTTGGAAAAACTGCTTAGTAGCACGAGCTGGAAAGCAAGAATTTCACATGATTTTAATTTCCATAATTACTCTAAGTTCTGGATCCAAGACTTTTGGAAAGGTTCTTGAAATTGGACACATGCATCTATAGGTATGAACATGGCCACAGAAGGCTAGAAGTTAAATAGTTTTCCTTGAAATAAATCATTATATACATGGAGACTATGACTATGAAACAACTTATTCCTACACATAATAACTATACACAAAAGCTGAACTTCAAACTTCTGTATGCTTTAGTCTAAATACTTTGGTTATATTGACATTATTGCACTAAACCAAGCTGTTATATGACTAAGTTCTTCAGATGGGACACTGCATTGCTTTTTTATCCTACATTTCATCATTAGTCTAACACAATGCACTAATTCAGGGTGCTGTATCCACATGGTACAGAAGAACCATCAGTATAAACATTACACTCTGATTCCAGAAAATCTTATCATTTACATCATCATAGAGTAGATTAAGTTTTGATAGTTTTTAACACAGAGAGATTTGTTAGCATACTAACCACCATGAGGATCCACTCTATACACAGGATCATACTGAGGATAGAGAGTGTTCTGCAAATGAAATTTTGTGTATTGAATAACTCTTTCTATTACATCCTCAATATATACAGCTTTAGGCATATTTGGTGATGTCATAATATTGATAGCAGTAAGACAAGCGTCGGCAGATTTTGTCACTCTTTCCATAATAAGATCTCTCCACAATCTCTCCTCATCTTCAGTGTCATTATTCTGCAACAGTACAGAAACACAGGACAGTGTAAACAAGAAATCAAATTTTTACTCTTACCAAGTAAAAGAAAATAACAACTTAACATACACTTAGGTATAAAAAATCGTATTTCCTTTTTGATACAAAACCAGTTTGTTTTAAAATCAAGTAATGTTTGTTTTACTAGCAACATGCTAGAACATCTCCATAAGGTACAGGTCAGGTGTTCAAAGTCTCATAGTGTTCTCTCTGTGTCTCACTGGGAAGCACCATGAGGGAAGATTGTCACAAACTCATATTTAACACCGATGTACATTAAGCAAAACCTAAACTCATCCATCTGGTGTTTTCTTCAGTGACACCAGTTGTTGCTTTGATCAACCTAATTTTTGCCACTAGAGGGAATTCTTACACAAAAAGACTGTCACAGGTCACATGAAACCTGTAAGCACATGACTTTCTCCACTTCACAGACCAACTCATTTGTTATCAAAGGGTTTAAAACATGCCTTACCAAATATGTCCATTTAGAGATAACACAGGCTACAGAATCCCTGTGTTTGCTGTGTTTGTAAAAGGTAACAAACCCAGACATATGTGAGATCAATTATGACCATCCAGCACTCCTTAACTATCATAGTAACGACATTATAGCAAAACTAGGCAGGCAGAATTTCTCACAGCTTGTCAGGTACTGACAGAGCCTCCAGAGCAAAAGTCTTTACTGCCTGTATGACATCACAGTTCAAGGCATACAGATTTAATCACAATGAAGTAGGGCAAGTAAATCTTTTTCACTCATTTATTTTAATGCTTAAGACTTTAAGAATTATATACTGAAACTAAAAACCCTACAAACTATTTAGATGAAAGTAGGTACAAATAATGTATCTCCAATTTTCATTTGCAAGTTCAAGTTTCTGATTTAAAAAATTACTCTCTATTTCTGCAGATCAAGGTGTTTTTTCTATACAACTCAAAGAATTCTAATCTTCATTGAACATTGTTTTGACTGGAAAGTGTATAAATAAATATATGACATGTGAAATACGTGATATCAACCTCATAAAAACTCTGAATCTCTGTCCCAGGTTCAGGTATATCAGCATCAAAAACCCCCAAACTAAAATATTAAGCTTCCTGTTAATCTTATTTACATTGACAATTGTAACTTTGCTGTGTAAGAACCAATTTAAAGAAAACAGTTCCTCCTTAATGCTCCAGAAAAAGATATGCTCCATGTGAACACTGCAGTATTTCTTTAATCGTGTAAGGGATTTTATGGACACATAACAAAGATATGTCCAATGGTGCAAACTACAACAGAATTACTATGAATATTTCAGGATGAAACTAAAGAAAAGAAAATTCAGTTGCTCCCAATACACCTGTTAGTTATCAATAAAACATATTCAGTACTGAAAAAATGTAATTAATTGAATTTTACTTCAAATATTAAACTTTGGCAATCTCAATCACATACATGTTACATCAGAAATCCCTTTCACACACATACGTAGTATTTAAACCTATCACTGAACAGGACTCAATTGAACAAAACTCTGTTTTATAAAATGGGAAATTTTGTAATTTGAAGCTCACATGGTTAAGTAAAGTAGAAAGTTTTGATCCATCTTGAATATTCTTCTCCAAAATATTCAGGACTTTCACTGTTTTATCTGTAGAGAGCTAAAACAAGAAAAGAAACATGTCAAATGACTGCAGGAACATAAAGGCTTCCAAATTGCTGAAAAGAGTGTCAATGCTTGAAGGGTAGAGCTTGCATAATCTGAATCTCTTAAATTGTAAGCAATTCAACATAAAGAGAATGCTGATATAACTAAGATACGTAAAATGTATTCTAGGATTGTAATTAAACTGTGCTTTCAAAAAGCAAAATCCACAGAAACAGATTTTTAAATTGTCATTTATGTTGTACGGGTATACATTTTTGCTTCTAGAAACTTACCAAATCCAAGTATGAACTACAAATTCTAGCTGACCATATGGAGATTAATTAGGAGAAAACACAAACTGCATGAACAAATTCCCTGATACTTGAGTGCTAATAAAACGAAAATGCATTCTTAATATTAGTGTTAATTTTGAAGAAGTAGCATATTGAAAAAGTAACTCAAACTTACTGATTTGCTATAGCATTATGATTAAATAATTTGTAGAATATGCTAAACTTGAGGACAGCCAGGTTCTCTCACCTAGATCCTACTACTCACCTTTGCAAGCAACAAAATCCCCATTTTATGTATGTATGTGTGAAAAATACTTAACAGTGGTTAAGGATGAGAACCATCAGGAAAGAGAAACACTCACAGCAATAACACACTACAAAGGAAGGTAGGGAGACTGAAGGGAAGTCCAGGAAGAATATCTCAAGTTTGGACTAAAGAAGTTTAGGACTAGTTCAGAGTGACTATATAGTAAGTGGTTTCAAAGACACTCCATAAACATGGTGGTCAAGAGCAAGCAAAGAGTTTAATGTAAGACTGCATAAGGCCAAGAGTTCCAGGAAGATAAATGGAAACGAAGAGCATTGTTTTCTAGAGGTGTGACACCAACAAAAGTCCTTTAACTGACTGGAGAAGAGTATGGCAGAGACAGAACACTCTCAGGCACACGGTGTGACTCTTGTGGATGGTTCTCTGCAGGGCTCAGAGTTGGACTCGATGATCCCTTTGGGTCCCTTCTAACTCAGCATATTCTCTGGTTCTGTGAAACCACAATACATAGTCTACAGAAACCAATCTTATTATCACCTGGCATGTAAATTTTCTAAGTTCGAAAGGCCTTTTTGGAGATCTACTCCCTGTTGCTGGTTGGACATCACACACCTACATTGCACTCATAGCATACATCAGAAAAGGTGGAATTTTTTCAGAAAGGGTGGATTTTTTTTACATTGTCAGCAGTTTGATTCACTGTGGTTGCTCAAAAACAGCTGTAAGGAGGAAAGCCTCTATATTTGATGTGGTCTTGTGAGAGCAAATTAACTGTTTTAGGTTTCACTGCTCAAGGCACATGTATTGCTTATTGGCACACAGTCAACACTAACACAGAGGACGACCTTTCAAATGAACCTTCGACAAAAGTGTCAAAGCTTCAAAATGAGTAATAGTTAAGATGTGGCAACTTTTTAAGAACTTCAGCTAAGTGAGCAGAAGCTCAACTGTTCACACCTGAAGAGGGCAGAACATATTTTTTTGGCAAGGTGATCAGTATTTTATGTTCAAAACCAAGTTAGATTATGAAGATGTACCTTGTCCATAATGCCCATTGCCTTGATTTTTGCAGATTCACTCCCCAGCTCAGTAAGCTGATGTTTTCCCAGTAGTAACTCCTGTGGAATCTCATCATCATCACCTTTTAAAAAAAAATAACAATCATATTTCTTATTAGACTTCAAGGAAAACAGTATGTTACATCCAATACAAAAAAGCCAACTGACAAAAAAGAACTGATTGTGCAAATAGCTGTATCTAATGGTTCCCAAATAGTCAGCACCTAATGAAGACTAATAATGACAACTTCTAGTTGTGCTGAAACAGTGACTACTTGTTAAATATGACTGGTTCTGAAACGTCATTTAAGAGCCTAACATGAGGCACGCACTTCTAAAAGTCATAAACTAAACATCTGTAATATAGCAAAATTCATTTATTACAGGTCTTGTGCCATCACTTTCAATTCAGTAAAAGAAATCTACAACTGTTATAGCCCTGAAGTTCAAATCTGAGCAAGGGTAATAGATGAAAACCACAAGAAATTAAGATACACTGTCTCTCAATTGTATTTACCCTTATAAAAGAATCAGGATACCAGACACAGAAAGATCCAATGACTTCACTTTTAATTCCAAGGCAGCATATACCATGGCTTTAAAAAATGATAGTAATTTGTTTACTGTGTCCCTCCCCTTTGACAAAGATGGCAGAAGAAAACCTTATGAATACTCCATTACCCATTTTAACAGCAAGTCAGCCCGGCTGACATGGACTACTGTCTCAGACACTTGGGCTAAGTGGACTGTGTTTCCACTGGGATTGATGAGGAACACACGGTGATTCAGTGTCTTGGACACAAATGGATAAGGACACTGCTGCCTGAATTGAATGATCAAAATCCGTTGGGTCAAAGGCCACAACAGACACACAATTATGTGCCTCAGACATTACTAACAAGGGAACTATCTTGTTTACACAGGCATATTTGACAGAGGATAAGCCCTGATGATAACCCAAAGAAGTGGAAGTATCCTTTCCACTCCAGCAGACTACTCATGATTTATGTTCCTTTTGGACTCTGCAGGGAGAAGGAAGGAGAATCTTCTTCCTGAAGTGGCAAGTGAAATTGGAAAGGTGCAGGGCACCACTCCAGGTGGAAGCCATACAAATCCAGCATGCCCTAGCAAGCATCACGGGCAATTAACCAGCAAGAAGCAGACTACAGAATTATCAGATACATTTTTTTATGCTTCTTGTGTTTCTAATTGGAGAAATAATTTGAAAACTTCTGACATATTACCAAAAGCTGTAAAATCCATGTCTTCCAGATTTTCCAAAATATTCTCTATTGAAGCAGTAAACCTCTTGAATGTTGAAGAATCCATCATTTCTGGTGGGGCAAAAAGAAATTAATGAATAATTATTTTAAATATAAAACACAAAACACAAACTGTAGAAGATAAATCTTCTAAAATTACCTTCAGGTGTAAGTTTAGGTTCATAAGCTTTCCTCTTCTTTTGTTTTTCTTTTTTCTTCATTTTTCTAGCCACTAATTAAGAGAATAAAGAGTCAGACAATTACTTTCTCAAAAATTAAATAAAGGGTTATTTAAGTTTCTTAAATTGTATTCAATATAGCATGTAATGATGTTTATTTTAAAATGTTTAACATATCTATTAAAAAGGCACTAGTACTATGGAACAAAATGAGGTTTTTGAAGTGATCAGTTACCCTCACTGAGGCTCGGGGGAGAAGAATAATCGTCCATGTCAGAGTCATCGGGGCTGCGATTACGGTAACGGCCACTGCCAGAAATCCTCCTTCCTTCATGATAATGCCCACTCCTCCTGTGGTCACCAGAACTTCTTCTGTCATGTTCTTCATACTCCCAAGCTTCATCTCTATCCTTTTTGTGTCTTTTACGAGAAGCTAGAAATGGAATGTGTTTTCATTTTAAGCACAAAACTTACACTTTTAATAGCTCAAAATTGAACATTTTAAAACATTTATTAGATATGTAGATGTGTTGCTTTGGGACTGGCTTAATGATGGACTTGGCAGCATTAGTTGTAGTGCTGGACTTGACGGTCTTAAAGGTCTTTTCCAACTTAAATGATTCCATGATTTGCAAGCTAAAACACTCTTGTTTAGTTTGTGCAGTAAATCAAGTGAACACTCTAAAACTCTTACATAAAATTCAGCTATGGATTATTCTCACTTTTTTTTTTTTGCCTGAAACTGGCAAAGATAATAGAAAATATAAAATAAAACACAATTTTAGAAGGCATTTGTCCTTTTAAGCAAAGAAATGGAAGTGGAACAAATCAAAATAAGTTTCATCTTTTTATGAGAGACCATTGAGATAATTTCTTAAGTTACCTAAATTGTGCCTGTTTCTGGATGTCTGCTTTCCTATTCTGTGATTGCTTTACCCATTTAACACACCAAGTACCTGTAAGACTTGGCAAAATATTTTCTTTAAGATATTCTGTTTTGCCAAGACAACTAAAATTTTGTCTTGGTATATGTTGCAGGAAATTCATGTAAATGAGAAAGTTGGAGTCACAATTCTGGGCCAAACAGCAAGTCAGTGCCACGGAAACTTACTGTAATGAGTTTTCAGGAAAGACCAAAAAGTCCAGCAAAAGTGAATGTTGAAGAAGCTGGGGCAAATATTCTATAAAGATACTTAGTGGAAATAAAGCAGGGGAGTAGAATGGCAGTTCTCTGTTAACTTTCAAAGAAAGTCTCATATGCTGTGAAGGTGAAAGAATGTTCAGATGTAACAGAAAAAGGACATGGACAAGGAGGTAGTGTCACTCATGAAATTAGCCAGCTTTCCAGTGTTTAACCTAACAGGGTAACTGAGCTAACAAAGGTACGTCTAACACAGATTGTACTGTGAACATGGAAACAGCTCCAAGGCATCACACCCTTGACAAGCAGTGCTTATTGCCTATGAACCTGCTTGTAACAGCCCTGACATCTGTGTGCCTCTGCCAAAGGCTCCTGGAACCCAGAGGGCCCCAGTACAACATATGTAATACAGAACTCTTGCACAGAGCCAGCCCAAGTGTCTAAGATAACAATGCAGTTCAAGCTTAGAGCAGGACTACTTCTAGATCAGACCTGCCTCTGGAGAAGTATAGTCATGTTCCTGATGCTGGAGCTACTAACACTGTGTAAAATGGCAGAGAGAGGTAACTGGGATGGAAGAAATGGAGGGCCATACAGGACCACTCAGTGGGCAGGAAGTGGCTGGATGGCAACACTCAGAGAGTTGTGGTCAATGGATCAATGTCCAAGAGGAGACCAGTGACAAGTGGTGCCCTCAGGGGTCAGTACTGGTGCCAGCACTGTTTGACATCTTTGTTGGTGACACGACAGTGGGATCAAGGGCACCATCAGCAGGTTTGCTGGTGACACCGAGCTGTGTGGTGTGATCGACACACCGAAGGGAAGGGATGGCATTCAGAGGATCATGACAAGCTTGAGAGGTGGGACTGTGCAACGTTTGTGAAGTTCCACAAGGCCAAGAGCAAGGTCCTGCACATCAGCTGGGACAATCCCAAGCACAAACAGGACAAGGACTTGGAGGTGCTGGTGGATGAAAAGCTAGACATAAGCTGACAAAAGTGCATTTAGAGCCCAAAAAGACCACTGCATCCGGGGCTGCATCCAAACCAGCATGTCCAGCAGTTCAAGGATGGTGCTCCTGCCCTTCTCCTCTGCTCATACCCCGCTGCACCCAACATAAGGACATGGAATGTGGGAGAGGGTCCAGAAAAGCTCAGGGGGATGGAGCACCTCTCCTATGAAGACAGGCTGAGAGTGTCAGGGTTGTTCAGCCTGGAGGAGAAGGTTCTGGAAAGACCTTAGAGCACCTTCCAGTACCTAAAGGGAGCCTACAGGAAAGCTGGCGAGGGACTCTCACAAGGACATGGAGTGACAGGACAAGGGGTAACAAGTTTAAACTGCAAGAGAGTAAGTGAAGATTAGGTATTTGGAAGAAACTCTTTATTGTGAGGATGCTGAGGGCACTGGCACAGGTTGCCGAGAGAAGCTGTGGATGCCCCATCCCTGGGAAGAACTCAACAATCTTCAATTTCTTGTGATTTAATTTAATGGCATGTCCCTTCTTAATGAAATATTCGGAGAAACTTATCTTTTCCTATAGCAATCATTTCATATTTTTAAATTCAATTTTAGGCAATCAGAATAATTCAGAAAAATGTATTAGTACAGATACAGATATGTCTGTGTACTTGTCACAAATCTTTCACTCTCTTGATCATTTTGTCTTGTTTTAAATTTAATTCAGTTCTAGATTATTATTTGAGAAATATTGTAATTTATTTTTAAACCAGATGTACTCCCTGAATTGTTGAAAATGATGGTCAGATCTCTTGAGTGGATATAATGAAACTAGAATGCCTTAAAGCATATAATTACTGTGAAAGTTTTCCTTGTTGTGTTTTACTTTATATTTAAGAATTTTAAGTCACTATGGCTACCATGTGGATTAAGGTATCTGAAATTGTTGACAATTCTCTCCATTCCCAACCAACTTAAATAATTTTCCTTAATTTATTATTTTATTTAAATGCACTGTTCCAGATCACAAACATGTGAACACAGAATATAGAATTCTGAATGAAGCAAATCATCATTAATCCTCTGCCTTCATTGTGACTGATTAGAACTTACTTCAAGACATCACAAATGTGTAATGCACAAAGCATTACTCAGTTATAATTAAAGGGGAAAACAAACGAAGGACCTTCTTTTCTGCTTCCTTGATGAGGATCAGAGCTATCACTATCATAGTTTTCACATGTAAGTGTGCACAAACACTGTGTATCTGTTGGATGGGAACTTGAAACATATTAGAAAGCAGAACAAACAAATCTTTCTCTTTTGGACCTTCAGAAGTACTAAAATTGAAAACACTATGTTTTACAAAAGTTTATTTAGATGTTTATATAAACAAAGCTGCAAATCATCTGAACTTGGGGATCACTGTGTGCAGGATTCCTTCTAGGGTGGGCAGCCACAGGCACTGGGGCAGCCCTGCACGTGGCACAGTCAGGGCACTGACAGACCCAGCTGGCTCAGGCTGCTGTAACAGACCCTTTTCTGTGCTGGCTCCACAGACACAGACCAACTGTACTCTTGGTTAGGAACTGCCTTCCTCACTTAGAGGTATATAACAATTTTTTTTGACTTAGCAACTTTACCTGATTGCCCAGCAAAATTCTAACTAGAAGCTTCCTCTCTTCCTTTGAAAATAGCTAAGAATGGGATCATCAGCAACTGGTACCTTGAGAAGCCATTAAAAGCAACTCCAGTTTTTCAAGCAGCATGACAGTGAAATACTAGAAGAAATATTTTAAGTAACTTCTGTGCAGTAAGATTCTCAATTTATCATGTCAGAAAAATTCATGACGTGATCCTTTCACTTATCAATAAAACTAATCTAATCAATAAAACTAATCTTATCAATAAAACTAAGAATAATTTAAAAATTTATTTAATGAAATTTTTCTTTGCATACATTTTGTTTAAGTTTTCTGTGGTTCTTCAGAGGATATTTTCCTTAATCTGATTAGTTAAAAATGTCTTACAGCAAAACTAAAAGAAAAAAACACCTAGGCAGCAGCTTCCAATAAAGTAATCATGAAAATAAATTCAACAACTAACTGCTTTTCACCTTGAGTGACAAATGTACATCAAGCAATTTTTCTTTAAAAAGAAAACCAAGGGTTCTTGGCCAAGTAGTTGTCAGGACAGCAAACTTGTTTTCATATGTTTTAGGATAAACAATTTAAAAAATGTGTACCTTTTCATAAAAACAAATTATCTTTCTTTAGCTT
>JAWWLZ010000094.1:59129504-59147738 GCA_035041345.1 Poliocrania exsul
GGTGATCAAAGCTATTCTACCCCCTCTATTCATTTCCCAAGAACAATGGACCATTTGCAGCAGCTGCCCAGGGAGTCCTTAGCTCCTTCACACCCACCCTGAGGGGGCGTGGCTGCTAATGGGTCATCAACGGTTCAAAAACACCCCCTGACTCACTGAGTCAGATCACCCATAGTGTGAGTCCCACCCTGGGGGAGGGACTGGGTGTTCCCACCTGGACCGGAGAGTGCAGAAGCCAGGGGTAAGAAGACTTCAGGGTTCACTCCTTGGACCCAGAGGAGCAGCAGAACCTTGACAGGAGGAGATCATCACTTCTAACCAGCTGTGACCACCACTCTCAACCAGACTGGGACCATCATCCGCACCAACAGGTTTATTGCTTCCTTCTACTTTGGCTTGGGGGAACCACGTGGGGTTTGTATCCCAGGGTGCTGGGTCATACTGGGTTTTGTGGGTTAAAAGCAATTTCCCTCTGTGCCATTGTATTTATTGTGACATGGCAATTAATTGTAACTCTGACTTACAATCTCTCTTGTGCTAAGTTCATTTCTCCTGCTGATTTTCCTTTAAACCAGCACAAGCTGAAAATGTCACCTGTCTTACCGGTGACAGATTAACACAAGAAATTACTTCAGTGTGCAGTGGCTGAATTCCTGCTGGGTACCAATACCAGTTTATCCAACATCTACTTCTGAAAGACTAGCATAAAAAAAGAAAGCTCCAGAGAGTTTGTGCAATGCCCACACAAATCCCAACTACTGTCTGGGATGGGAGGGACACACCACACCTAAGAATTCCCTTCAAGCAGGTATAAACCACTCTAGTACAAAGCGTGCTAGAGAAATGAGATCTTCCTAGACCCTAACAAGTTATACATAGTTTAGTTTTGGCTTTTAACGAAACAGTGCTTGGAATACTTTTCAAACTATTAACCTTTTAATCCATAAAGGAAAAAACAATCAGTGCTAAATGAACAAAGTGTACATTAAAATTAATCCTCTACAACCCAACATATCGTGAAACACTTCTAATGGCACACAGGTCAGCCAGTTCCTCCTCTACTCTAGTTAAGCTGAGAGGATATAGTCACCACTATCTCAGAAAAGAGGAAAAAAACAGGAAGACTGTAGAATTCTTTTTGGAGTTACAGTTGTTTTTCTACAATCACAATTAAATTTGAGTTTGAAGAAGATTTAGAGATTTGAGCTGAGAAGAATCACTATAAACTTCCTGCTGTAAATGGTGAAATATATTATTCTTTTCCTCTGAAACATGGTATATTTCTCTGTATAACCTCAGAGAAGGTTCTTGCCTGCTTGATCCACCTGGTGGAGCATGCACAGGCAAGGTGGTCAGCAGGAATTACTCTGGCCTTGACACATGCCAATGGATTGCTACCAGGAACTCCAAGACAGTGATTTCAAATTTGGATTCATGGAATTGTGTATTTTCAAAATTCTAATCTTTACAAAACCACAACTTGTGGTAAACAAAGAGACTTTCAGTCTTCTCCATTCCAAGGGAAATACATTTTTACTCCAGTTATTTCCCTGCAGTCCCACTATTTTGGTGTGTCTGTTTCAGCATTAAGAAACTTTATTTTGGAAATGAATTTGAGTAAACCCTAAAATTTGATGCATTAATATCCATAAGCCAATTTGTCCTTATAGAGGTCCTATACATGAAGGATTTAAACAACATTTAAAATTGATGCTTCTTTTCTGCCCAGTTTCCATCTGTACCATAGGTTACTCTCAAGCAGACTAGAAATCTGTGCTAACTAGAAATCCATGAGAGGCATCAGAAGTTTACTCAATGGGGTTTTCATCCTTCTTGTCACTACTGCGGGAAGATGATCACCTAATGGGTTGCTCTGTTTCACAAGGGAGACTATTTCCAGCTGGAACTCAAAGGTGCACCATCACAAAGTGCTAAATCATAGTTACTGTAGGTTCTGAAAAAGTTATTTGGAATTGCAGCCAACCAAACAAAAAACCTCAAACCAACAAACCACATGAGCACAGAACACAGGAAAAATCCACAAGCATTGTTTCAATGACATGAAGATGATTAAGCAGTAAAATTTTTAGCTGACTTTGCCAAGAGTATGTAGTAAGAACACCTTTGAAGAAATGGCAAATCTTCATTCACATTTCAATCAGAGCAGCAGAGAACAGAGTACATTTAGGAAGACTTGTAGTGAGCAACAAAACCCTGTATTTTCAGTTCTAGGTTGCACAGACAATGAAATTCCATAACAATCTACACAATGGAGGAGTAGCATTCAGACCAGAATTTCTTTTTTTTTTCCCCTTGAAAAAACAAACGCTTTTTAGGTGAAATTGGAAGACTTAAAAGGTGCTTCTCTTGGAAAGACAATCCTTCGAACACATTACAGACCTATTGGGACATCTCCTTACAGACAGTTACAGCTTCTCCCATTGCACACACACGTCTCATACTCGAACAAAGGACAATTTGTGCTGTTCAGAATGCAGTACCCCTGAACCTGCCAACAGCTCCCATCCCAGCACAGCTCTAAGAGCAGCAGAGAAGGCACACGCTGGAGCTCTGGAAAGAAAGGGACAGCAAACACAACCTCCTCACATTGCAGGCACAAACCCAACGGAAAAGTTTCACGGATCCCACAACAACACACATTTGCATCAAAAACAAGATTAAAAGCATTCACAGATGTTTAAAAACAGACGAAAAAATGTCATAGCTCGTTCTGACCTGGACAAAACAGGCCACAAAACTTCACCATAAGATCCCTTAACAAAAATCAATGAAAAAAATTCTGTAACTTTCCTCTGAGATGAGTGAATTTTTAAGAAAAATGCCCAAAAATCAGGAGAGACAGAGAGAAGCTGCTTCTTCCTTGTGAAAGACAGAAAGGACTGTTGGGTGGATCCAATATTAAGTCGCATCTATGGCTGTCCCTCCCATTTGTAACTTGACAAAATTTTAAATTTGCCTATAAAATTTGGTGAGATTGTTACTTTGTCTTCTTAAATTACAATACAATGCTTATCCAGGTGTAGAATAAATGTATGGTTTCCAAATCTAAAATTTACTGAAACAATGCAAACATTTGTACAGACTTTCAGTTTGCAAAGAATTAATTGTAGCTTAAAACGAGTCCATTTTATTGAGTTTTATAATCAACAAGAATTAGTCCCTTAAGACAGAATGACTGCCTAATGGTGTTTTGAACTAGCTGAACAATCCTATTTTAAACTGGATTTCAGATAAATCAGCAATGATGTTGCACATGACGAAGTCCTGAGAAGACATTTTCTTGGGGGAGGGGATGGATGAGAAAGTAAAAAAGAAAGGACAAGAAAGACAATGGAAGTGAATTAAGATAAAGTAAAAAACACTAAGCTGCATGGAGTAAGAGGCATGTGAGAAATGGAATAATGATGCTAAAAGGCAACACTAGAAAAGAATTACTACAATCTACTAAGTAATATAGGATGAACTAAAAGAAGGTTTATGAAAATTACATTTCTTACCATGTTAAAAAGTTTGTAACTAAAAATGGCACTGGCTGGGATGTGAATACTGTTTCAATTGGAGTAAGGACGTTGTGGCAATGGCATGAGTATTTCTGTGTCAGTCAGTTGCTGACAAATAGACTCTGACTTATGAAGAGATACCTTTATATATTATGTACCTTTTCCAACACTGGAGTTCACCTGTATCCTAGGAAGTGAGTTACTGGGAAGTTGGGGGGAAAAATACAAAACTAAATATACACATGAAAAATGTAAAGTTCAAAGACACTTTCTGTAAAATCTGCTTGCTGAACACTCAAAACTTGTTTTGTAAGATAAAAATTTCTTATTCTTTCCATGAAACCTATTTATAGTATCATTGTAAGAACCTTATTCCGAATACAACAGCATAAAGACTCACATCAGACTCAAACAACTCTTCCCCTGAAAAATGCATCCCAAGTTATCTGACAGTATGCAAGGAACAGATGACTTCAGAAAGCAAAATAAAAAGGCAGAACAACATTGCAGAGAAGTTATAAACCTGACTTTAAAATTAATGCATTGCTCATGTGTGGCAGCTGCCAGAATCACACCAGAAGTCACTGAAACCTTCACACATTACTAGAACATTCTACATATATAACCACATATAGCACAGACTACAAAAACAAGTAATTCAGAAATATTGTAGAAAGCCTACATGCACTGCATGGAGTTCTGAGGGCTTTAAAGTAACTGATTTCCTGCACACAGAATTGTGTGAATTCAAAATCTATCCTACTGAGACTAGAGCTGAGTTCCATCCAGAAGTTTTTAGCATTCTCTATCAAGACCATAAAAAGTTTCACCTGAAATCTTCTGTTTAAACTGACAACAAAGACACCGTAATTTTATTACTAACTCCAGATTCCTATTATTAGAAATGGAAATTTTACCTGTTTTGAACCTCAAAAAGGACAGAGAAAATACTCGTATTTCCAGCATAAAGAGAAATCCCTAACAAGGAGGCTAATATTTTAAAATGAGTAATAAATGCAAGGAATTATTATTAAGTCTTTCAGTGTTAATATAAACAGGTTAGTACATAGAAAACAGGCATAGCACAGTAAATTCATTATACAGACAATACCTCTGTACAGGTGCACATAAAATAGCTACACATTCACAAAGATGATTTCTACATCATTTCTTACCAGATCAGCTATGTAAGAAAATATCTTACTCTTGAATTCATGATATACCTAGAAATCCATTAATAAAGCATTCTGCATACAGCTGTAAACCTCTCCTCTGGCATCTGATTTGTCTGTTTTGAGATATGACAGCTCTATAAACATAACTATATAAGGACATTTAAATTCTTTAAATAGTAAGCATCAAAAAAAGGAAACCTGACCAAGTAGCAACATTGTTTTCACAATGTGAAATAATCTACACTTCAGTCTGAAACCAAAAAAGCCAAAATTAAAGCACCAAGAAGAAAAGCAATCTTATTTTAAAAAGTGCCAAACCTGCAGAAGAGACAATCAGCCAAATATCAAACCTACAAACTATTCTGAATTATGTCTTGTCCATATTATTAATTTGAAAATGCCAGTCAATTCTTTGGCTTTCTTCTTTCTGCATGTAGTGACCCCAGAGACAACAACGCCTGAATTCTCCTACAGACAGAATGTTTTTGTAAGCTCACTGTCACAAAGTCTCAGACATAGAAACTCCTCCCTGGACCTGTATTTACAGTGTAAAAGAGGCAGATGGGACTTTGCAACAATGCCCTTACTGCATCATGTCAAAACATGCTTTGGAAAAGAGCATTTCACTTCAAATCCAAAATATGAAAGACTCTCAGGGCTTGCACACACAGTATGTCCCACCACTCCCGCTATTCAGTTAGAGCAGTCCCAGTCACTTACACAGACACACTTAAATGAGTTAGAATTGTATACACAGCAGTTACAGTTCACTGGATAAATTCCCAGGTTAAACTAATGCAGCTGAAGCACAGCTTAAGCCCATTTAAGTGTTGCCACATTAGGTACTTGCACTGAAGTCAATAAATCATTTCAGGTACATGTGTAGCAAGATTTCCAATAACAGGTCCTTGTATTACGTTTATTTTGTTCCCCCAAATCCCTGTATGAGCATACATATAATCTAGCTATGAAATTTTTGTATTTAATTTCTAACAGCAGAAGTAGGTAATCTACATGAACATGAATGTAAAAGATATAATGCAATTAATATCAAAAGAATCTTACCTTTATTGGATTTGGATGACTTGTTCTTGTTAGGTTTAAAACAAGAGCCCCTTGATTTATCTTCTCTGTCCTTAATAAATTTCTGCACATCATCCAAAGAAAGCTTTTGAAGGACAACTACAGGTTTAGCTCCTTTATTTAGATCTTCAACCAGCCCAATCTTCTCTACTTTGTCCTTCTGTTCACCTCTAAATTCAGTTTTCCTTGACTCCTGAGTAACATTGCCATCTTTGTCACGCTTGATTTTTGGAATGACAAAATGTTTCAATGCACCAGATCTTCCCCCCAACAAATAACTGGGAAACTCTGCTTTATTGTCACCATGTGCTTTATTACTATCTACTTTACTCTTATTACCATCCGTCCTTCGTTCATCCTTGCTGTTGGGTGACTTAAAACCAGGTTTATCAGGTCTTGATTTACTAGAATCTCCTTTGCCTTCCTGTTTAATACGAGGGCTGTCAGGTCTTGACTTCTGATCCCCAGAAGAAAATCTTTCCCTTGATTCACCAGACTCGTGCCTGTATTTCCTTTCAAATTTCTCAGGTTTTGAACCATCAGATTTAATACCATGCTTAGAATCATGTTCATTTTTGTTAGAGGATCTCAAATATTCAGGTCTTCTAATCTTGGATGGATCTCCTCTATACTTCTCTGAGTCCCCCCTGTCCTCAGACCTTTGTTTAAGGCTATCATGGTCACGTCTCAGTGTATCAGAAACTGAACGCCCATCAGGCCTTTGTTTCGTTGGATCAGATCTACTTTCCGGTTTTACCCTTGAAGGATCAGACTTCATATCTAGTTTGTGCCTAGATATTTCAATTTTCTTGTCTGACAATGGTTTACTGGAGTCCCTCCTATTATCATGTCTATGTTTTGGTGTTTCAGGCCTCCCTTCAGTCTTCTGTTTTGGTGTCTCAGGTCTGCCTTCACTCTTCTGTTTGGGTGTTTCTGGCCTCTGCCGTATTTCCTGTTTGCCATTATTCTGTTTTCCCTCATTTTGTTTCATCTCCATTTGCCTGCTCTCATTTTGTTTTGATTCTGTCTGTCTGTTCTCGTTTTGTTTCACTTCCATTTGTCTGCTTTCAAGTTTCACTTCTAACTGTTTGCTCTCATTGTGTTTGCTTTCCAACCTTCGGCTCTCATTTTGCTGAAATTCCATTTGTCTGTTTTCATTCTGCTGGGCATCTGTCTTTTGACCTTCAAAGTCTGACTTTTTCCTAAAAATTTCTGGATGGTTTTCAGGTTTAAATTTAAGAACTCCAGCAGGATCTTCTTGGGGAACAGACACAAACCCATCACTATACTGCTTGATTTCTTCAGGTTTTTTGATGGTGTCCAAATCCTGAGTTACTGTTGCCTGAGAGTCTGCTCTTCCTGCTTGCTGTAGATCAATACTAACCATCAGTGCAGGCCTTGCCCCATTTCCTGCAGAACCTGTCTCCTGAGAAGCTGCTCTGTTTCCTCCAATAGCACCTCCAGCCTCTGGTGGCTTGTTTTCTTGTTTTCGCTTCTTCAGAGGCTTATCTGCAAGAGAAAAAATCACAAATTACATGTAAAGACTGATGAATGTACAAGCAAGAATGTCCATTCCCCTCCATTCCCAGCGATGAATCCTCCCCAGTATGTATAAGCACACACACCAAAATCCACTGAATGGAAAAGCAAGAACAGGACTTCTCTAGCTAACACTTTTAAATATATTCGGCCTATTACCCATTGTCAGTCTATCACAGAAGCCAATTAATCATTAAAAACCTCTACCCTCATAACACATGAAATCAAAAGCCCTGTGTAATGCTGAAGAGAACCACCTAATAAAGCAACCACAATACCTAAAGACCGAAAAAACTCACCTAAAAGACCCCCAAACTACTCAATTACACTTGAAGGAGAAGTTCAAGACAAAGTTAAAGACAAAGTTAACATGCACCTCCACAACTACCCTTTGAAGAATACTACTGTAAAAGATTACCTTCTGCAGACTCAACCTGCTTAATTATCTATTAAGACTAAGCAAGGACCTGCAGTGATTAAGGGAGAGGCTTTCCCTACGTGCACCAGTTGGACTTCACAGGTATTTGAGAGAGGGAGCACACAGGCAGAGAACCAAACTGACAGAGTGACTCCACCACTCCAGCTTCTCTGAAGCAAAGCCCTTTACCAGGGGCTGGAGTCTGTACCTGAATACACACAGAGTAGATGGGAGGCCAATACACACCTAAAAAGGTATTTTCTCTTTACAATCATACTGCTTTTCACAGATTGAATGAAAAGTTCAGTGATCATTTTCTTGTCAGTTGTCAAGAGCCTGACTCTGCAATAAGCCTTTCAGTTTACACTAAAATATCACTAGGAGCATAACACAGAAAAATAAAGTGAGCCAACCACACAGACTGTAATTTGACATAATTCACAGAAATGAGAAGCACATGGAAGCAACCAAAAGAGTATATTCTACTCATTTAAACTACAACCTGTTTTTATAACCAACGTGGAACTCTAAACAAAATTAATTTCTGCCATGAAAACTAAAATCCCCACCTGCACTAAGGCTTATATTCTTGTTTCTCAACTCTCACTGTGTAGTTTTGCCTCAAAAAACTACTTTCTCTGTAATTGGGGAATATGATCTTAAGGCTAAGGAATGATTAAACATAAATATATAATCAAAATGCCTAGACCACAAATGCAACGTAAGAAAAAACACCGTATTTTGTGCCTAAATTTGTGGTTCCTTATCACCAGATGCAGTGAGCCAGTTCTCTTTTTCAGAGCAGGAGAATGCAAGGAGGATGCAATCAAGAAATAGGGGGGAAAAAAGCCAATTAAAAAACAACACATTCCTCTGAAATTGTAAACCAGAATTATAACACATTACTTCTAATTTCTTCTGAATTTTCAGAAGATTCTTACTTAGAATAATTGAAACTTTGAAGGGTCATCTCCAAAATTAAAATCAGGACAGATTAAGTAGTAACATGGTCAGTTCCAGTGAATAGGCTTTTTTCCCCATCATTTGCATCCTCAAATCTATGTCAGTATTTCTAAATTCCTAGAATTTCAAAATTTTGTACATGATTTCATGGCTGGAAGACAGTAACAACAGATACAATAAATTTCATGCAGAAACTGGTCAACTGCAAATAAAGAACTTTGCAAAGAACAACTAAAACCTGTGACAATGACTGCCAACTTTATGACAGGCATGTGAAGCAAAATAAAAGGTGCAGCTTTTTAGCATGGAGGTTCTTGCTGCTTCTGTACTACAGCAACTGTTGGATTTCACAACAGGACTTCCACAGATTAATATCCCTACACTACTGATTACAACAAATACACACACATCCACATGCACCATGACTGTATTTCTCAATTAAAACTCTTCAAATTTTGAAACGTAATAAACCTGTGTTCTTAGGAGAAAGTTGGTCAGCTTTGTCATGTTAGCCCAGAAATGCCAGCTTGCATTGAAAGAGTCCTGTACAGCTCTGATGGTGGATCCAACACAAGTCTTTGAGACATTACTGTTACTCATTGTCTGCCTCATTCCTTTAACTGAGCTTATCCCCTGTAGCAAAGGGAGCACAAATTCCTTTTCTCAAAGTGCATGTCATTATCCAAAGCATCACCTTAAGGCACTAGTGGAGGTGGTTTGCATTAACCTACGAGGCTGAATGAGCCACTTAAGAGCAAGAAAATGTTTCCCTCTCTTACACCTGTTATAGAAGCAGATGGCCACAAGCTGAGATGCCTTAAAGAGCTGTGGCTGGTCAACCAAAACTCACCTTTCAGAGCCCTCATGCTGAAGGCTCCAAGATTAAACAACCAAAACAATTCAAGTAGGATCAAATTTCTTGCTTGACCTTCTGTAAGTGACCAGGCTGAACATGCTGCAGTTCTTCATCATCCGAAATGTCAAATTGTAAGAACACACAAGCAGATCATCACATCTCAACTTGGCATACACATTCCCTCTAAATACACAGCTCTTCCAATGCACCTTCTTCAGTTCTCTTGACAACAGAATACTGATGTTTTAGTAACTTGACATCTTATTTGAGAAGAAAGGGACACCTTCCAAACTTTATACTCCTAGATGGCAAGGTGATTGCAGACAGAGTTACAGATCACTCTTCTTATTCCCAGTGCATCTTGAAGGTGAGCCTCAAAACTAGACTTGATCATTATTGTTTTGCCTCTATGCAAATTATGGATCTAGGACAAAAATTTATCCCAAGTATATGAAAATACTAGGTTGAACTAGGGCATAAAAGGTAGGATGAGTAGACAGTAACACTGCCTTCATCAATCATGTTGAAAAATCTCCATTGAACGAGCACAAAAACTGACTGAGTTGCCCTGATAGCTGCAGAAATCTGAAAAATGAAATACACCACTGGGCTTCACAGATTTTATAAGGTCTTGAACTCTCTTTCAACTATGTAAGAATAAGAATCAGAGAGGTGAGGAGAGAGTAAATAAACTCTGGAAACAGATGTCTTCATTTCTTGTCTTTTACAGTCAAATATATGCAAGTTTGCAAACATCTACTTTGTTAAGTCATGAGACGAACAGATGAACTTAGGAACTTCTAGAATATCCATTGAAATATACTTCGTATCCTTCAAGGCATGAGTATCCAAGCTTCATCCACTTCATTCCATAACTTGTAGAAATTCTTTTTATTATGGGAATCTAGGACTTTGTCAAAATATCAGACTAACATCTTTCTTTCAGGTCTTACAGACCTAGATCTAAAGCTTGCTGCAGTTCTAAGCAGGGAGGCTCACAAGCTCCTGAGACCAATAAGGCGTGATTGGGATCTTTTTGCTTCAGTCCTTGTAACAGTTTTCATAATAAAAAGAATATGTAGTATTAAAAATAGTATCTAGTAAGCCAGAGAAGAACTTTGTGACTATATTAGACATCAAGTATACAAGTTTGCTGTTTTCAGGGTCTTTTCAAAACCATTATTCACTCCTCCCTCTCTCTCTCAGGAGGTAGATACGTTTAAAACACAGCTACATTTCGTCCCTTAACAAATTTATGACAGTTCAGAGCATAGTCTGATCCCAGTTATTCTGTGTACACATCCTTCTGGATGCTCTCTTTACATTGCAAGAGGCTCACCCAAGGCAGTACCTTTGAACTCAAAGCAAGATCATAAGCTACATTACACTAAAAAATAGTAGAGATGTTCTGTCAAATGAAATGACTCACCGTGGTACAGGAAACAAAACATTAAAGGCACCACAAGGTAGACAGGGTAAAAAAATGAGCGGGATTTCCAAGTGGTTGTCTCCCACCTGTCATCTTACAGACAGTATTCCTGGAGACAGGTATGGCCTTCATCTTTGGAAATATCTGCATATCAAAATTGTGAGTACTTTCAGGTTTAGAAATGAATTAATTCCCGGGGAACTTTTGGGCAAAAAAAGCATTGCGCCAGAATAATCACAGATAGCTTGAGATACATCCCTGCTGAACCTATGAGTCAAGCATGATTCGAAGAACATCCATCGTGGAAAAAGGCAAGCATGGAAGCTGAGAAGAGTTAGGAGGAGCAGCTGGATGAGGTGAGCTGTACTAAAGAAGTATCTCTATGCTTTCATTCCAAAGCAGCACCCACAACACCGTTAGTGATGAAGTCTCCCGTGTTACTGCTTTCCTGCAAACCTGATGACTGCCTTAAGGACCAGAAGAAACCCTTCCAACAACTGAGTGTAATGGGCTAACAGCCTAAAAACGTGCAGAACTGCCTGGCCCAGCAAACTGAAATGTGCCTTTTTAAGTATCTGTGAAAAAGTAACAAGTCTAAATAACAGCCATGTGCATGCCTGCTGATCTTCATTTTAGCAGAATGGTAACTCTTCACTATGATAATGCTGTCTGATAACATTAAAATACGCATAATAGGAAAAGTATCACTTCCCCATTTACACCTAAAGGGATTCAGTTGGAGACATCATATCCAAGATGGTTAAACACAAACATCCTCCCCTTCAGAGCCACATCTGAGACTGATCCTCTAATGCTGAACTCTGGATGAACCATTTTGATGGTAACTGAAAATACAAACTTACGTTTTGTAAAGTCTAACAATTAAGTTTCTCACCTTAATATCTCTTCAGAGGTTACTGGACTATGCCTTCATTAATTTCAAATACCATTTATTTAATTATTTAAATCAGTAATTCATAAATTTAACCTAAATATACCAGTTCTAAGAGACTATGATATGTTGTCAAATCTTCTATTTTTTATCAGCATCAGAGACAAGTCAGACAGAGGCCAATTTGAAACTTATTTAATGTAACAATCAAGATTAGAACCTCTCAGCAGGTAACACTTAGTTGTATGCCCAAAAACCAACCCTTTGTTTACTGTCAACTGGTTTTTTTCCTTAGTTATTTCTCACAGATCTCTCTGAAGGTGAGTGCCCTGTCTCCCCAACCAACAGTGCTCTGCAGACCACAAATCTGTAACCTCTGTGCAAGGAAGGTTTAAAATGACTTCAGTGGTGCTGATGGATGACCTTCCAGTGCAGTGAGGGCACATATCTGTTCTTTTCGACTCCATGAACTCGCACCATGAACAGCCATGAGAGTCTGCTCTCACCTGACTTCCCCCCAAAGTTCTATTCCAATAAAAAAGAAGAATTGAACAACCGAAGAGAAGAGATTCCCACAGGACCAGCTCCTGCTCTTGAAGGGCAGGCTCAGCAAACAGAGGTCAAAACTCTCACTCTCACTGCTTCCTCCCTTACAGAGGAAACCAAGAAATTACAGTCATGAACCTGGCACAGGAAGCTTTACAGAACTGAACCCAACTCCAAAAATCTCTGAAGAGTCCAGAGTGCTTCCAGCAGCTGCTGTTCAAAGGAAATGATTTGTGAGAATCTGAACAGAAACAGCTGCTAACTTTTAGCAATCAAAATGAAGATTTGCTTGTTTGCTTAGATATAGCAATAACACAATCATTGTATCAGAATGAAATATGATTTTATGTATTTTTCTACTTGAGTATGTCTGGGAACTCATTATTCTCTGTCAATTACAGTACCACAAAGGAAATATTACACTAGGAAATAATAAGAATTGAACTGCAAAAAACTATAATGAAATATGCATACTTGTTTAGAGATTGGAAGATGTAACTTAACCTCCCTGAATTAATATTACTTTTACAAACAGTAGGATTTTAAATACTTATGAGAGAAATTTTTCTGACATAAATGCTGGGTTTTATCCATGTGATTGCTTGGTGCAGAATTACAGTTTTGTAAACTCAAAATATCTGAGCAAACCTGAAGTGTACTTACTGAAGTGCACTTACAGAGTACAGCACCTGATCTCACAAGAAAAATGCAATGCACTATCATCAGACTTACTGAAAACTACTCATTTTAAATATCACTTATACTAACACATCCAATTAGTTTGTAATTCTTTTGTATAAACAGAAAATTTTAGAAATAAGCAATGACTTTGAAATCTCCACTCTAGATGTTGATTTTTGTTCTGACATCATACCTTGCACAAAATCAAGATATCAGAAATAACTTAACTAGGTACAGGAACATTTGTATTGCACGACAACGAAAAAAGTCAATGCCTTCTTGGCTGATGTCAGAGCAAACTTAGTGACTGAACTACAGAAATGCCAGGAGTAAACTCTTAATAAGGTTTCTTCTTTACTCATGCCATTTCTTTATCAAGATTTAAACCCATTATAGAGAAGTGACTGTCCCAGAATAAAACATTACTGGGTAAGTAATATCCCAACTCCCTCATCCATCTAACAGGTATAAACAAGTGTATAAACATGCAAGTTAGACTGAATTTTCTAGTCTTAGTTTACATTACAGATGGGGAAAAAAGAAAGATGAGTTCTTGCTAAACTGCTACATTTTGCTTATTTTCTACACCTTCTTTTAAGAGCAGGTTTCTGCATTACCTCATGTATAGCACAGCCTGGAATAAATGGGGGAATTTTGACATCATGTTACCCTTGAGCACAAATAAAAATGTGCACTTAGTAAAAGCACAGAACTGCAGAACATTCTGAGATGGAAGAGACCTACAAGGATCATCAAGTCCAAGGATCATCTTACTTCAGTGGCCCATATGAGGATCAAATCTGCAACCTTGGCAATACAAGCACCATACTCCCATTAGCTGAGCTAATGACGTGTTTTTCATTCAATCAGTATTTAATGCTTCAAAAAACTATGAAAGGAAGTAACCTTCCCTAGACAGAGGGAAACACTGCAACACTTAATTATAATTCCTCTGAACACAAGAGGAATTTCTTCCCCTTACTTTTCTTAAAACACGTCTGAACACACACCAACACAAAATCCCTTGTCTAGAGGAACTGGAGGCTGCAAAGCTGCTTTTCCTGGAAGAGCCTCAGGGGGTAACCACTTTCATCCACTATGTCATGCTATGAAATGTGGACCTAATGAAAGCTTTCACACAAAACATGGTACCCAATTCTCATATTGTCCTACTCACAGACACACAATCCTTTATCTTTCACACTCTCTCACTTCATCTGCTGGTATTAGGGACTGCAATCTGCAGGAGTACTACACCAATTACTATACTTGTAGCTCAACTTCTAAGGAAATAAACCCCCTATAACATATTTCTGGAAATTAATGCTAATATAATGGTTGTAATTACACATTCTGCACTTCATTAATTTGCTACAAACATTAGATGTAAACAAACCAATCTTAATAATGTTCTTCTATGAGTTTCCACCTTGGGGAAGTTTATGGGGGGAGAGGGTAATGGGAGAAAGGGAGACGAGCTGGATAAAACTTAAAAGGTAAGAGAAAAAGGTTACTTACCTATAACTGTAGTTGTGAGAGTTTTGCTCCGGCAGATTCACACTCGTGGGATGTGTGTCTCTGCTGCTATGGGCTTGGAACCAAACAAAAAAAGAAGGGCCCACAGCAGGCAGCCAAGTGCCCCCTAACTGTCCCATTATTGGAAACAAAGTTATTACAGCTTCACTTCTTCCTAATTCAGAGAATCCACAGTGAGATTCCAAAGAAGGGGGTAAAATGGATCCTCGGGGATAAAATATATAGGAAAAATACACACATACAAGTTGGTTTGTCTCATTAAAAAGATCCTTCTAACGCTTTTGAGTTTAAAAAAAATATTAGCCTCCTAATGAAATGGTTAGTGATTAATGATCTCATTACTCTTCTCACAAATCCCAAAGAACAGTGCCTTTTACAAGAAAAAGCAGAACTCCTTAATCTGCTAAGACAGTGGTGTTATACAGAAGTGTCTTTGAAGCAGCCTAAAATCTAACAGTGACCATACAATTCTATGTATGGGACAGCTCAAATTAAAATGTAGCAAACCTGAATAAAATGAAAAACTAAATAAACTTGAAAAATAGTATCTGAAAAAAGATGGGTTACTTTCTGGGGTTTTATGTAATTTTCAAGGTTATCCTCCCTCTTCCCCTCGCTAGAAGACTCAGAGCTCCTTTTTGCTTTAAAATCTTAAACATTTTTGATTCACATTATTTGGAGTTTTTAGGAAACATGAAAGATCTTGAGGTATAAACTTTGAATCTGAAAATTAATTCTGTAGCAGGTCTGAATCTTGAAAAGCAAGAAAAACTTAATGTAATGTTGTAAGAAAGATTTGGTCTGAAAGTGACTGACTTTGAACTACTTAACTATACACAAAAATAACCCACTGGTACCTGAACAGTGGCAAAGCACAAGGTAATGCAAAGAACTGAGGTTACCAAGCTGAAATTTCTCTCTCAACATCCCCATATTCCAAAAGGAAGAAAAGATGCTTGAAAAGAACAGAAATTCCTGGAACAAATTTTCTAACTTCCTGTACTTTCTTGGAGTGGTCAATTTCAAAATGTGAACAAAGCACAAGTTCAGTTAAGTGAACAAAACTGGTTTGGAATACAGACCTCTACTTGTTTCAAGAGCATCCAAAGCACCAACTGGTACAGGCAATGTGACTGCTGGCAGTGGTTAGAAGGGAATAAAGTGTATATGAAGTTTCATTACCTTTCTGAAGAAATTAAATCATCAAAATACCACAATGTACCTAGAGCAGAGGATGGTTCACCTGTTGACTGTTGTGGAAAGAGATAATCCATCTCTGCATTAGCCCTTCTGAATCACATTTTTTTCCAACTCAGATAATCTGAGTCTTGACAAATAATAGCTAGACCTATCTGTGATACTACACATTCTTTCAAAAGAGAAGATATGATCTAGAATTGATTAACATCTTGTAACCCACAGGGGTATAGAGGCCACTGTGAGGGGGGGCAATGGGAACTGAAGACCTGAGGCGTGTCATGTTCCTGGGACTTACCCAGTAGCACTGAGAATATTAAACATAGGAGATGCATTAGAATGTACTTTCAGTGCCTACCTCTGGTATCTCCAAAGTCTCCAACTACTCCATTGATAGATACAGACAAATTACTTGAGAAATTAACCAATACAGAGGGATTTTCTTGATGGAGAAAGTAGAAAGAGGAGATGAACTCCTGCCCTGGAGGACAAGGATGAAACCAATTTTTTTAAGCTTTACTCCTCTCTATCACAATGAAAAGACCATACAATCTGCTTAATCCAAGAACCAAAGAGAGCAAAAGGATAGAATTGTAGAAACATAGCTCCAAAAAGCACCTGGATATCACGCAGGTCTGTATTATAAAATCACTCTTTATGCATATCTGACATACACTAAGCCAATCTGCCAGAATTGAATTAGTGATTTTTTCCCCTAAAGATTCCTTTTCTAGAAACAAAAGGCATGAGAATCAGATTTCAGAAAGATAAGCTGCTTTTCAAAGAAGAAGATCCTTCTGCAAAACCCTGTGTTACTTCGATGTCTGGAACAGAGACTGCCTCGTGCTTTGAGAGGCTTTGCTTGGTGGAAGCAAAATATTTTAACAGCTTTGTTAGACATAATGATCAAATATAGAAAGCACTATTACCAAAAGGCTCCAATCCCCATTTCCCACCAAATATAATAAGAGGACCTCAGCATTTACCAAAAAACCCCCCAAAACAACAAAAAAGCCCCCGAGATCTTAGCATTGCCTTAGGCAAGTGTAGCATTCGTAAAATTCCCAGGAAGAATCCCACCCCCAGCCCCAAAAATCTCTGCCTCTCCACTGAAATAAACAGTTCCACCATGCCACTGGTTATTAGCCTTACTGTTAAAAAGAAAGCCTTGGAAAACCTTTGATGAAGCATAATACTGTAGAGATTCCATGTCTGAAGAAGAATGACAGAAGACAGTACTAATGTTCTAAGAGAACTTGCGAGTACAACTCTACTGAAAGTATGTAAGGAAAATAATGTCAGAATGCACATAAAATGTAGTGTGTCTGTAATATTTGTTCCCATGCCTTGATGGCAAAAGCAGCCAAGAAGCTTCCATGCAGATTTCAGCACGTACTTGCACCTTGAGTAAGTTTCTAGAGCGATGCTTGCTCATCAGCTGGCACTATGCACTCACATACTGACTAGACAGAGACTTGCTACACCCACACTGTTTTCTTTACATCAAGTTATCTCGAGTTGCAGAACATGTACTAAAATGCAAAAATGCCAGGCTTTTGTATAAATACGCTGAGGAGTTTTGCAGAAATGAATGACATATTTAGAAGTTACTGGGTATGTTTATAACAGATATATTCCCAAAAGAACAACAGAGGAAGCTTCTTCCTGCAGCCACACCTCCTGCTGCTCTAAATAGAACAATCCTTGAGTGTTCCAACTTCCAGACACAGCACAAACTTAGAAGCAATGGCAAAAGCACTACCAACAAGGAAGAACTGTATTTCTTCAAGGTAACAGCTTTTCAGGAAATCTGTCCCAGCACTGCTAAAAGCCTTTCTACTACAGACTGTGCACTCCTGGCTGAAACCTCAGCAGCCAAAGTGGAAGGAGCTGCTGTCTCTCACAGGGGCAACTTAGCACAAGTGAATAAACAGTGATCATGTGTCCCAATAAGGCAGCAAATCCTGCATCTGATTTGTATCAATTGTAGGAACTCAGGAAGAACTGAGACCTGCCAGAGGATGCAGTAGGAGGGAAGAGTAAGACCAGAATCCGTATTTGGGAAGATGATTATTGATCAGCTGTGAAGGGCAGAGATCACATTCTACAAAACTCACTCCCTTCCCCAAAAGAAACAAATCAAGAGTTTGCCCATGGCTATGTAATTATGATAAACAAATTTACAACTAATGCTCAACCTCTTCTGAAAGTCATAACACACAAAAGAGAAAATGTGTTTTATTGTTCAAAGGCTGCTCTGCGTTTTTCCAGATGCTTGTCAGGTAAAATGTGATGGAGATTCTACTTGAAGAGTGAGGACATAAACGGAACTTTTGAAGTATTAGGTCACAAACTGCAAACTCTCCAACAATAAATTTAAAATTAGTAGAAGATATCT
>JAWWLZ010000094.1:59184887-59196973 GCA_035041345.1 Poliocrania exsul
GTCCTTGGGATTCAGAGTCCAGAGTGCTCTCCTTTACACCACGGGACCACCCCATTTAGGAAAATAGAGCAATCAGCTTCTTAATCTGTGAGTACTGTCACACTCCTTTAGTCTCTGCTGCTCTAACTTGGTAACAATGACACTGATGTCACTGCTGCTCAAGTGACAGCAGTGGCAGTGACACCACGGTAAACGGCAAGAGAAATCCCACTACAAGTAGTGGAAGCACAGACAGCAGGAGAGCTGTGTGGATTCAGGGAAAGATGCCCCTCATGCAGGAGCACACACCTCTCTAGCAAGGTAAGCATCAAGTGTGCTTTGTACCTGTAGTAACTCTACCTGGGACAAGAGAGGAGGTGAATTGACACAATCAGACCACCTCCAAATTCAGACAAAGCCACGTGCAGAGAGCAGACACCTGTGGGTACTGTGCAGCTTTCCTGAACTGTGGGACAGTGGGATTGAATGCACTGACAGCAAAAGCCCCGACAGCACCGTGCTGTGAGCTGTGGCTGCCACGCTGGAGGGAAGGGATGGCAGGAACGGTGTGGGAGGTGGGTCTGCACAAACCTCACAGGGTGAAGGGCAGCAGCCACGACACCACTGTCATCCTTGCATGGTAACTACTTGGAGAAACTCAAACATAAAGGGAAAACACCGAGCTATTCCAGTAGCTCATACTTTTATTTCCCACCTGCACTACATATTCCACATGCAATTTCTACTCCAGTGCAGGCAGTACAGCTCTTTTTAGGGAGCAGAGCCCTTCTGCTTGCTCAGGCACACATGCAGTGCCTGATATTAGACACAGTTCATTTTATGGAAATAAAATAGCTAATGGATGTATAAAAGAGCAAAAGCAAATAAGAGAGTTCATTAAGTCAGCTCTGTCACATGGGGAACACTTCAGGTTGCAATACCCATCTTCGTTCACAGAACTGCTGTGACAGGTGTTAGAGGGGAAGTAGCAGAGTGCCTTTTTAAACTTTACTGAGCATCTCATATCAGCTGTTAGTACAGCTCCTTATTTCTGAAAACAGTTGTGTACTAACATTTACTTTTATTTCATAGACTTTTTGTTCTCTAATTAGGTTAAACTTTATCAGACTAAAAGCCTAGTGACTAAACACTGAACCAAAACCTACTCAAAAAAGTAGTATCTTCCAGTTTTTAATTTTGCATTTCTGCCCTTGACCTCTCTCAGATGATTCCTAACCTTTATAACACAAAACTGGGAAGAAATAATCCTGTTGAGGCAGCAGCTGATTTTACACAAGTCTTCCTGATACATAATTTTTGCCTCTTTTTTTGACTTTGAAAATTAAAATCCCTCCAAACTTCTTCAATACACACTAAGAAAACAGATGCATAAGTATAACATTTCTTTAGAGATCCACAATAAAAGCCAATGTAAGATTGTATATAAACAGGCTTAGTTTCAAAAGCACACCACAGCCTTTTGATCATTGAAATTAATATTAGCCTGTGATAAGTTATTCCCTTTGCTCTAATAGTCATCTTGTTGCCTGTTTTTCAACTAAAGCTTCTTGCACATATAAGAGACACTGTAGAGCACTGCAGGTAGTTAAGATGCTTTTCTCCTGGACTGGTGTGTAACTTCCCCTCATTCCCTCACCACAGTGATGATGCAGCTCTGCCATCCAAGGACTCCAAGCCAGTGCTCTGTAACATCCATTTCCCCACCCTGTATCCCATCCCCTCCCACACAGCTGCCAGGTGGAAGAGAGACAGCACACGCAGCAGCCTCTTCCTCAATGGGAACACAACAATCTCCTCTACTCAACAACCAACTTTTACAAATTAAACTGTCTTGAGACTTCCAGCCCTTGTAAATTCAAACTGAAAACAGCTGGCCCTTTCCAAAAATATTAGATGGAGGGCTTACAGATCAAGAGTGCCTGAAGATCAAGTGACAGAAAATGATTAAACAAATCAGTGTTTTTAGTGACTGTGTGAAGAAACACAAAGAGCTTCAGTTGTACTGTCCCACTGTACAGATTTGCACCATTACTGATTATGAACTTATTTTTGTAAACTCACAGCATTCACTACTGAAAATTTATTCCATTTGGTTCATTTTACAAGGGTTATCTTATGTAGTTTATACAACATACAGAGGAGATATACTCACTAAAGGAAAGTATGGTAACATTTAAGAGACAAAAAAAGCCAAAATAATCAATGTAATTGTCTTAATTACAACTGCTAACATCTTGCAAAGGCATACTGCCTGGAAAGGTGGAACAGGAGAGCAAAGGTAACTCAAAGAACCAAAATGCAGTGTTATTGTCTAATAAATACAATAATTGTGTGAGAGACTTAAAGGGATCAAAATTTTCTTATGTTTGATAACTGATTTTACTTAATGTCTGGGGTCTAAAATTGAGGGTTGCATAAAATTTTGGACATCCACCATCCACCTTAGCAATGCTAAAAATATGGAGCTCCTTGCCTTTGTGACTGTAAAAGTATCATTAGTGTCTGCAGTCCCTGACTCTTACCCTTACGGCAGTTTTAAAATCATCTTCCTATCCTATATTATTTATTTACCATTCCTATTAACAGTATAAACAAAGATATTATCAATAAGCCTGTAAAAAAAATATCACTAGTCAGCAAAGATATTGATTTTTCCCAATGCCACACATAGTCTGGTCACCAAAGGTTCTTCTTCATATGAACACTGTAGTGAACTGAATTTCTGAAGCACAGTTTGCTCGAAGTGATAGCATAGGAAACAAATAGAACCACATCAGGGAAAAACAGACCACACACTTTCAGAGTTATTAACAAACCCTGAAGCACAGAGCACACAACATCCAGGGGTTGGTACTGTGTTGGAGTGACTGTTAATGAACTAAGTCAGAGATGACCAGCTCGCCATGAGCAAAACTGTGGCCAGGCAGTAACAACCTGGCACCTCTCAGTGACTGGGAAAATGCTCTCCTGGGGGGTGCTCCTTGTAGCTCTGGGGGGATTCACCCAGGAAGGTGCCTCATGTCATTCTGAACTTCTGCTGCTGGTTCTCCTACGGCAGCAGCACAAACACAAGGTAAGTTTCTTAAGCTCACAAACTGAGGAGAGATGCAGTTACAAAACAAACATTCTCTAAAGCAGTGTCTCTTCACCTTCCTTCTTCCATGTCTCACCCATGATACCCTGCAGATCTTCCAGATCGTAACCAGAGCTTTCCAGGAACTGCAGCAAACAGTTTGCAAAGCTGCTCACAGGCTGAGCAGAGCTCGCAGCTTCAGCCAAGACTAAAATCTGCAACCTCCAAAGTTTTCAAAACCAACGGCACAACACAAACAAACATCCCATCAACAACAATTAGATGGAATTATGATGGTCGTGCACAAAAAGTGCTTAGAGATTTTTTATGTTTGGTCTGTCCACGTTAAACATTTCCATCACCTCCACTGTACCGCAGTGATACAAAGAAACAAAGAATAGCTGTCACAGTGTAAACATACTTGTAGGAGTAACAATTTGGCACAAAACAACATGTAAGTGTTTATGCGGATAGGAATGGCATGACCCAGTTAGCATAGCAAGGAAAATGAAGCAATTACTTTGAAGAAAATCTCTCTAGTATAGAAATTTCCTAAAACATGCATCTGGTTTTTTTTCTTTAACAAATAACTAACCCAAACCAGTCTGGAAGTTTTCTTCATACTAAATGGAGTTCACTGAATGCAACTTAATTTCACAGTAAAATACAAGCAGTGGAATTTAAGCTACTAATTCTCAAATGTTTAATGTAGCTCAACCAAAACACTTTAAATTAATTCCCCCATTCAATCCTTAAGTGTTGTCACGTGGACATTTTTTAAAATTATTTGGACAAAGTCACACATCTGCAAATAGTTCAGATGAACACAAACAACACACCTATGAAGTAGCTTTTCGCAAGAAATAAGGAAAATTCTAAATTTCACATGGTAAATTTCTATCGTAACTTCTGGTACAAATTTATCAGTTTCTATTGTAACTTCTGGTACAAACTTATCAATCACAACAGAAGTGGGTAGAACACATAAAAGAAAGCAGAAGAATCACCATGACATTTCAGTATTGAACTATTGTCAGTCTACAGGGAGAACAATGTCAAAACCAAGGCACACCAAACACAGCAAGTCCTAAAAAGAGGTTAGAGTGTGGATGACCAGTAGTAGATTTTATTTTCGCTTTAAATGGCCAAGATCATAATCCATGACTTGAAAAGCTGAGAGGCTTTTCCACTGAGGAATGTACAAAAAATTTCACTTCATTTGCAGACTTCCTTATAAAACACAGAATGTGGCCTGTCTGTCGTGGTTTCCTCCTCCTCCCACAACTCCAAAAGCCCAAGGCTGGGGAGACAAGGCCAGAGAGCTGACAGGACAGCCTATGAATCTAATGTGGTACCAACCAAATAAGATATCCCTTGCTGACTTTTCTCCACATCCAAATTTAACGTTTTCAAATTTCAGTTCTCTGCATTCTGGCCTGGTTTTGTCCAGCTCCCTTAGGGGTGTGTTTTGCCAGCTGTCCCTCACAGTTCCCAAGGGTGAGGCTGGGGCACAGGGCTGCAGAGCTCAGCTCTCGGACAGGTGGGCTGCACACCTGCACGGGCACCTACGGGGACTGGGGCAGAAAAACGAGTTTAGATACAGGCAAGCAACAACCACCACTAAGATTCCCATCCTGTTATGGAATGTGGCCTCTGCTGACTCAGAGAGAGCATAAAGACCAATGAGTAAGAAGGAGGACAGATACACTTCCCAAAATGTTTACGAACACAGCTTTTACCTGACACACAAACCTACAGTTTCCTGACCTGCCTTTCTCCTGCTCCAATTGGTTACCATTTATCTTGGGTACATGACTTATCTATCAATCCTATTCCTCCATACAAAATGGTCTGCCCATGCAGGTGCTTCCCCAGACCTCTCCTTTTCAGTGTGCAACACAGAGAACAGCAGAAGACAAGTCACTCCAAATGTGACGGGACTGAAAACTGCCATCAATTCTGCAGCTGAGCAACACCCTTTAGTACCAGTGAGGAAGACAGGCCATGACAACAAATACCAAAGACATTGAACATACTCATTTTTCCTTCTTTCTCTCCCCCCCGCCCTACTCCTTGAGGGATAAGGAAGGAATAGGGGACTACTGCTGTGCTCATACATCCCAGAATCGTTATCTCACTATTTTTCTCCCCTTAAAAATCACAGACTACTGATGAAAGTGACCTCTAGAGATTATTTTATCCAACCTCCCAGATCAGGTTGCCCAGAAATCTGGGGAGGAGAGGAGAGGATAAAAAATCCCAATGTTTTCAAAATCATTGTACTCAAACTGACTAGATATTTTATTTTCTTTAGCTACCTGAATTGATACACAGCAAAATAAATCCAAAGACAGTTAAACCACTGAGAACATTTTATTAGACTGGGGAAGAACTTATTTCCCAAAATCCAAGGTTCCCTGTTCCGAAACTGAAAGTGTAAATAATCCATTCAGCAACACTATGTTAGCAAAATTAATATTTTTAACGATTATACAATATTCTATTTTTAACTCCTCCTCTAAAGGTTTCCCCCATTTTAATTTTAAAGAAAAGTGAGACTTTAAGATAACAAAGACCCCAAGGAAAGCTGCACCTAAGATTTCTAATCTTGACAGTGACAGTAACAAGGCAAAAACCTTTCATGAAGTTCACATTAGCCCCTATCTTTAGACTGAGTAAGTTACAATTAACACAGAACTGTACACTAAGAGCACATACAGCTTAAAAGGGTCACCACAAAGTGAAAGGGCACCAGTAATCCAGAAATTGCACCAAATTATGCAAAGAATTAAGTCTACACTACAGTTTGGCTGTTTTCCAAAGCTATTCCATGTTACAGTTTTTACTTTTGGCTTTTAATTCTATTTGTGCATTACTTTGATGAAATGCAGAAAGTAAGTTACTTGCTTGAAGAGAACTGACACATACTGTGAATAGTCATGTTAAAAAAGTTCCTTTTACTGTAAACAAGAATAGCAAATAAAAAACCAAACCAAACACAAACCACTAGAGGCTTTTTAAAAGCATCTTGCAAAAATAAATGGGTGTCTTCATATCTCCAGTTGGAAGAGTATTTTTAAACAAAATTAGAAATATCCATAATCACAGAGGTATTTTTACCTACATGATTAGTGCACACAACAAAATCTTCACTATTCTATTCACAGGTCCACAGAACTGTAAAGGAATCAGCTTCCAGCTTTAAGTGCCAATACTCAGTATGAGCCACAGGCTTCCTGGTCTTGCTTTGACAAATGTGAAGAACTTTGGTTAAATAGGCTTTCTGCAACCAGATGAAGGGGGTGAACAGCAAACACTGCATCCAAGGATCTAACTTTTCTATTTCCCTAATCAGAATGCAGATATGCTTTAGGATTCTCCTTTTCCAGTAACCCTTCTCTTAGACCACTAAATACAATGCCTCTGACCTGCTGAACTAATCACTGTTAACACTCACAGATTCACAAGCACAAAGTCTGCTTCCCCAGCCCTGAAGAATAAAAATATTTTGGCCAATTGCTCAATTCCTCCTAAGTAACTTTTACTTCTGATCTGAAACTTTTTTGTGGGTTTCAAAGCAATGGTCTCAGCCTTTGCAGCTTTGTGACAGAAACTACTGGCTGATGTAATGGCCATCTGACCTCCCTCAGTTTAAGTCAGTCTTTCAGCAGGACTTTGCAGGTGAGTACCTTCTCCCAAGGAATTTATTGCTGTCACACAAAACTGGACAGTACATCATCCAAAGCTGGAATAATGCTGAAAATTGCATTCCATGCTAACACAAAAAAACCACCAAACAAACAACCAAACCAACCCTTAAGGTGTTGGTTCTTGGAAACACCTTTATTAGACCTCAGTTGCTCTTGGAAAAATGTAAGTTCTTCAGAATCACTCCTCAGGAGAAATTTTACAACTAGATGTAAAAACTACCGGAATTGCCATAGCTCTTGAGCTGATTCCAAGTTCTCAGCTCAGCAGGCAATTTTGGTACCTATCCTTCATAAATCAGGCAAAATCTCTAACCCAAGTGCTATTTTGATACCCAGGATATCCTGTCAGACAGGCAATCTTGGAAAGATGTAAGCATCAATCACTCCCAGAAACTTTCCATTGTGTTTATCTATATTTTTTGAAGAAAATTCAGTAAGAAAGGCCTCACTGCTTATTCACACATAATGGGCAAAAAGTGTTTCTAATATTAAAGGAGAGCTGAATATCATACACCATGAAAGGTGAGTATCATGTATCATACCATACAATAATAAATTCTGCCTGGAAACTAATTTGAGGAAACTGAAGATTCACACTACCAGTCTCTAAAGTGATAATTCCCCCCCGCAGTAATTTAGAGCACAGTTCTATTTTAGTAGGATTTCGGGGACCTGGATTACCATTGTTTCCCCAAATCCAGAATGACTATGCCTACTAAATCAGTAAGTACAAAAATCAGTGTAAAGCCACTTACAAAGCAGAGTTTTTATGGAATGTTAAACTCCAATAAAATATCACTTGAGGGGTGGGCCCTGCAAAGCTCATGCAGTTTAACAAGGCCCTGCACATGAGTCAGGGCAATGCCAAGCACAGAGAAGGGATCAAGAGCAGCCTTGAGGAAAAGGACTTGAAGATGTTGGTGCATGAAAAGCTGGACAGGAGCCATCAACATGTGCTTGCAGCCCAGAAAGTCAAACATGCCCTGGGCTCCATTCAAGAGGGTTGGGGTTGTTCAGCCTGGAGAAGAGAAGGCTCTGGGAAGACCTTACAGCACTTTCCAGTACCTAAAGAGAGCCTACAGGAAAGCTGGAGAGGGACTTCGTACATGGGAATGTGGTGACAGGACCAGAGGGGATGGCCTTAAACTGAGAGAGAGTAGGTTTAGATGAGGCGTCAGGAAGAAATTCTTTACTGTGAGGGTTGTGGGTGAGGGCACAGGTTGCCCAGGGAAGCTGTGGATGCCTCATCCCTGAAGTGTTCAAGGCCAAGCTGGATGGGGCTTTGAGAAACTGTATTTATTTAGAAGGTGGCCCTGCCCATGGCAGGGGAGTTGGAACCACCCAATTGTTCAGGTCCCTTCCAACCCAAACCATTCTATGATAACAACACCCAAGGTAAGTTTCCACAGTTCAACAGCAATGTTATTTTTTCAGCACTGTTCATGACAAACACTCAGCAACTTTCCTCTGTGTTATCTGTACTCTCTTTTACTGCTGTGTCTGTTCCTTCTAGAATTAATGTATCTTCTATTACAGTGAAATCTGGCACAAATCTAAATCAAATTTCCAGTCATCATATTTATTCCTTCGAAGGAAGTACCAATGCAGACTGCACAGGTGAGACCTGTAAGATGTGGTCTTCAAGCTCAAAGCACTGTTTATCCTCAGGGGCAGAAAGCTGTAGTCACAATTTGTACTAACACAGCCAACAACTTTGAAGCTGTCCCCAGTAACTTAATGAATACTTAATGACTTTACAAGGAAAAACAAGAGGAGTGAAAAAGATATTTCAATTAGTAGAATTAGCACACACAAAACAACACAACTTTTAAAAATCACCACATCTCATAAAACTTCCTATATATGTTAATACAATATCCTTAAAGTAAAAACATGATAAAGTACCTAGGCAATAAATTGCCACTTCTGATACAAATGTGGGACAAGAAGGAGATTTTGCATTTCCTGAAGTAAAATACATGTGAAAGATAAGTTTCTGAAGCCAGGAAGTAACACTACAAAACAATCATTTAGTAGGTATCTGGCACTTACCAGATGTGATGATTGCAACACACACAGACCTTTTTCCATATTAAGGGAATTAAATATTAAAAAAAAAAAAATCATACAATCCTATAATGGCTAGAAGGAACCTCAGCAGGCTATCTAGTCCAATGTCCCTGCTCACAGCAGTGCCAACTACAGCAGGTTGCCAGGGCTGTGTCCTGTTAGGTTGTGAGTAATTCCAATTACAGCCTCCACAACCCCTCACACACCAATTAAGTCAAACAGATTTCCCCCTAAACAGATTTTCTTCTGCCTCCCCCGACCACCATGACCTTCCAAAGGTCACTGAAAATGGTCTCACACTGACACTGTCCAGCTCCCCCAGCAGCCAAGGGTGATCTCACCACATCCCACGGACCTGTGCATGTTCCATTTGGTTAAATGTTTCCCAGCATGATCCTCCACCAAGGAGGATTCCTCCAGACTTCCAGCTGGCCTCAGTGCCTGGGACTCCTGTGGGACAGTCCTACCAGTTAAGACCAAGGCAAATACACTTGGCTTTTAGACAGCAGCAGCACTGCTAAATACCAGAATATCAGAGAACCCAAAACATCTCCAGGTACAGAAGCACTGCCCTGTCTCAGGGCAATTGGCAGAATTTCACCCCGTCATGAGAGCCTTGGCATGAACTGTTATAACAGTTTCCTAGGTCTTAGCACATCTAGTTGACAAATACAGGTGTCCTCCCAAAATGCAGGACAAGGATTAAGGACAAGGATTTGGTAGCATTCATCCCACAATTTCAAAAGGACTGAAGATCAAAGAACAAACTGAAAAATTCAAACTATGAAGAACAGTGTCTCAAGGGACACACAGTGGTCAAAACTGCAGAGCTCTTTTGAAAGACAGTGAATGACCTCATACTTGTTATACTAAGTCCTGCTTTCAGTATCTGAAAATGTAGTTTAAATATCCACTAAACATAAATGGTAATACACATGTAACAATGATACTCAGAAAGCAAACTGTAAAACAAGTCATAAAGATTCCCAGCTATGGCAGTTTATCTGCAATTATGTAAGCATGAGAAATATGACTACAGACAGTTTTTCTGAATACATAAAATACACACAACTGATTTAAAATAGTTTCTAAAACAACTTATAAGATACTTCGTGACAGAAACTGATGACCAAGCAGAAGGCAGCACATAAATTAAACGCCAATTAAGACACAGACAAAAAAAACCGAAAAAAGAGGAGTAAGTGGTCAGAGTTTAACACAGGCACACACCAGAAACTCAGTAATTCATTCAAAGGCATTATCAAAGTCTGCCACGTATCATTTCCTCTCCCTTTAACCACATCACTTAATGTTACATGTCTGTTCAAAACCAGAAAACTAGGAGATAAGCACTGAGATCAATACAAAAGAATAACAAAAATAAAAATAACCCTAAATTATTTCTATAAAGTAATGGTTAGGGGGATTAGAGTGAGTGAGAAATGCACTATCCTTCATTGCTAAAATCTGACAAATATTCCCTCTTTCACAGTGTGCTGCTGAAGAGTGCAGAACTGCCCAGTTTGTCTCTAACTAGTTCAAAAAATACAAACTAGGGAAGAGAGATGCAAAGTGTTCCCAAAGAAAAAAGAAAATGAGCCAGTAGTCAGAAGGTAATCAGTTTTTCTCTGATTACTGCTTTGGTCTGCATTTAAATGTTCAGCTATTAAAAAAAAAAAAATCACAATTTCCTAGTTCAACATGTTCTATTAAAAGCAAATTTTTTATATATTCTGTATCAATTCTGTATCAATTGCCTGACAGAATTCCCTGACAAAAATTACCCATCAGCAAAAGCAGTTTTACTAGAACCACCAAGAAAACACCACAAACATCTAAATTCATAACAAATGTGTCCACAAAAGGTTCCAGTAAACCCTATAATGCATTAATATCATCTACTTATCTGAAATACCGCTTTCCATTCGGAAATTAAATTTTACAGCTGAAGAAAGACAAAATTAACCAAGCTATAAACATGAGGAGAAACCCAGTGTATACAGAGAGGGTGTAGACTTAGATACAAAGTGAAATGCAACCAGAAATTGCAATATGCTGATTCCATAACAAGTAGAGTCACAGAATATGCTGAGTTGGAAGGGACCCACAAGGATCAACGAGTCCAACTCCTGACCCTCTGCAGGAAACACCAACAATCCCACCATGCCCCTCAGAGTGTTGTTCAAACACTCATGGACTCATGGACTCAGACAGGCACTGATGCTGTGGCCACTTCCCTGGGGAGCCTGTTCCAGAAAGCTCCCTCTCCTCCTATCCAGACTGCACCTCCCCCGGCTCAGCTTCACGACATTTACTCGAGTCCTGTCACTGACTGTAAATTAAAAGGGTTAAAACCAAATAGTGCTGATTAAATTACTAAGCTAGGAAAGCAAATGCTACACATTATGGAAGTAAAGCACATGAAAAAGAAAAGGCCATATAGTAGTATTTAAATCTGCAATTTTTAGTGTTCTTTCACATACTTTAGGATTCACCACATCTTAAATTCATTGTTAAACAACTGCCACGGTACAACAATACACTGTAACAAATTTTTTAAAGTTGAAGGATAAATACACACTGAAACATTCCACACTCAAAATAGAAACTTCTACACACTCCCTGGAAATTAGTCTGCCTTGAATCATCAGCTGTAATAGGAGGCTTTTGCTTTCAGACATGAATTGCAAAATGCCAGTACAGACTCACTGGGACACAGAACTGTTCTGGTACAGTTGCTGGATCCACTGACCACCAGGCACAGCACCTTTCATAGCTCCCAATCAGCAGCAAAGAAGCAGCAAGGACAGCACTCTACTTCAGAGAAGAGCTGGAATGTAAGTTAAAAAGCTGAGGAAAAAACCCTCACTTCTCTATGCACTTTTCTATACTTTCACCCCCAATTTTATTCTATTAATTGTTCTGTTTTGCAGCTGAAATGGCTAAGTTTGATAGACAGTGAGGAATTTTTTCTGTTGAAGTTAATAGGAGGACAAAGTGGGAGGGAGAAATGTGAGGGAACTTCAGAAACAAACACAGTTAAAATAGGGAGGGATGTATGACATGGAGAGGCAGAGGAATGATCAGCAAAGACATCAGATTTCTCAGAGATGTCAGCTCTTGAGAACATGGCATTGCTGCTGAAGATCTCAGCTGCTTGTCATAGGTTCAGCCAGGTGGGCCTGGGTTTGGGCTTTGAAGTTCAGACTAGGCCTGAAAAATTGTCAGGTGAC
>JAWWLZ010000094.1:59197073-59210970 GCA_035041345.1 Poliocrania exsul
TGTGGAATACTTTGTAGTGTCCACTTCCTGGATACCCTGGTTACTAAGGAAGCCATGGCTAAACCCATGACACTGCTTTATCTGTGAAGTGGAACAGTTAGTATATCTTTACCCTCAGCAGCCTTGTTGCCTCCTTCTGAACAGGTATATTAGCACTGCCATCATAAACAGCATGAGACATATGACTTGATCTCAGCTAGAAGACAAATCACTTCAGTAAGAGGTAATGACTGAAAAATGGGTAATATTCTACAATTCATAAGCCCACATATCTCCTCTCTTACACTGATTCTTACGGGAAAAAATACTTCACCTTGTTATATGACTAAGTTTTCCACTTTCCAAAACATCCTCAAGAAGTATCAGGGTATGTCTGTGGTGGAGAAAACACTGCAGAGCCACCACACTCATCAGTACTCAGTCCAGTTAATAATGTGTCTTACGAGGCTGTCAGTCAGAAGGTTAGCAGGGAAAAAATACAAAGAGGTCAATTTGTTTCCTCTCAATTTTTTGCTGCAATGACAGAAGAGCATTATGGGGTCTCCTGCTTAACACTTCCACACACAACCTTGAAGTTTCTTTAAAGTATAAAATACTTCTTAAACGCAAAATTTGTATGTCTGTGCTTTCTAGAAAGCATCAAGGTACTTTAGAACTGTATTAACAACAATAGTTCTTGCTAATTCACCACTCATATTTTAGAAGATGTCTCCAAGACACGTAAAAGCATGAACATACACTGCATATCTCCAAGCAATTAAAAAAAAATCTCCATCTTTCAAACAAAGCATCTTGCTTTAAAAACATTAGTTAATAAAAGTCTTCTTTTTTCCACACCAAAAGAAGGTGAGTTTTTGTTGTGGTTCAAGGGAGGCCTGGATTTTCTTGGTTGGTTTGTTGGCTGGTTGGGGATTTGGGGGGTTTTACTTGAAGTTAGTTCTCTCTAGTATCTTCAAGCCAGTGATGTGCTACAATTTTTTCCTTTAAACCTTCACACTGAACCATGACTTGTTTGAGAAATTTCCTGCTTGCTTTGCAAGAAAAGAATCATCACTTCCTGAACCACGAAATTCTCTGTACCCAGTCCCACTGAAATTCTCATATGGCACAAGTAATGCACAAGTGTTACTCCACACAGGATAGCAAGGAGGAAAAGCACAGACTGATCAGCAGAAGGCAAAGAGCCAGAAGAAGGTAAAGAGGCATCAAATCCTACAAGACTTGGGCTCCTTCAGTAGCAGGAACTACTACTTTGTATACTCTGCTTCTCTCTCACAAGTGTTCCATGTCTTCCTGATGAATTCCTAGCACTGATAGCCCCTCAGTCCTGAGGAGAGACAATATAGGGAAAAAAGGGAAACAACTACTGTCTGTACAGTAATGCTGTCAGAATGAAATTATGTGATAAATGGAAATGGGACACTGAGTGAGTTTTATGTGGCTTCTCCTGGGCAGAGTTCTGTGACAGCACTAAGGCCACTGCAGGAGCCAAGCCCGATGACATGGGTGGCCCCTCCAATCCGATGTCACACCAATTTACTGCACAAATTACAAGGACAGCACGATATTTTTCTGTGACTATCAAACCAAAATACACTCTCATTATACAACTGAACATTCTGGAGGTATCTGTAAGAATGTCACTGTGTCATTCACCCCTACTGAGGCATCATAAACTTCAAGCATGAAATTTCCTTGTGTGCTGTGTAAGGGTTCTCCAAACATCCATGAGAGGAAGGATTATGAATGATGGCAGCAGTCTGGCAGGAGTATGTGATGCAAAGGGCTGTGGGGAACTCTGCTGTGCCATGATTAGGGTGTGTTGGGAAAAGGCATGATGCTGTGGGGCTGTGGTGCACACTAAGGACAGCAGTAACACATTCAGCATTTCTATGGTGCATGTTTGAAATGCATGAAAATCATACCATGCTTCCCCAAACAAATGCAAGTTTTTCACCCTCACATTTAAATGGACTGAATTACAAAACTAAACAAACATAGGTGGAATGAATTAAATCACTAACAGGTGTAGATATTCAGAATTCTGGACATTGTCTTCCTTCCAGCATAGAATGATTTTGATGAAGAGGTGAAAATATACTTTACCCATACAGTAATATTCCAAAGAAATGTTTAAACTGGAACATGTGGCCCATTGTAGCTGTGTAAAGATTGTTGGAGAATGCAAGTTCATATCAACTAAGGTTTTATTTACACGTTTTCCACAAGTGAAAGGTAACTTTGCAGGAGGAGAAACTAAAAACAAACCAGACTCAGTTCCTCTGTAGTTACCTGAAAGTGCTGATTCTGCCCACTCTGCAATTTACTCAGCACTACCTGAAGAGAGGTTTAAATACCTAACCTACAAAAGGTGAGGTACTTAATTTGAATTGTAAATGAAGGGGTTTTTCCTTCTATGGATTTAAGGGCAAAAAATCTAAACTAGAACTAAAAGTCTGCACTACTAGAGTAAGAAATATTTTGAACAGTCAAAATAACTCCACAGCAGAAATAGAATGTGAACAGCATCTGGAATAAACCTCTCTGCAACTACATGACTGTTTGTTAGGAAACACTTGAAAGACACAATTCCAAATATTAAGAGGTGAGCTTACACCTTTTAAATCTGTATCTAATGAAAAGTCTCAAGTGTCCTCACATTCACTGCCGAAGATGATGGGTTTGAGGGTTCCACCATTGATTTCAGAAATGGAAAAGCATACAAGGAGATAGTGATGAAAGATTTATGTAGGTTCAGAAGTTAATGGAAGTGGCACGACTTCAATGTTCTTCTCTCAAAGATGTTGAAACCCTTTGTTAGTTAAAAACAAATCAGAATAAACTCCCAGTGTAGACCATGACAAAACATGCATGGCCAAAACTACATTCAGCTGAAGATTTTTCTGATCCCCAAGTGTGGAGGGAAAACAAGAAAGTTCCTTCCAGAAGTCCCAACACCCTGACAGCACAGCAGTCTCTACACAGGCACAGTTTAATGCCCTTCAGAAGGTATCTCTCCTCCTCAGCCTGAACTGAACATCACAGCCCTTCAAATCATCAGCATGAGGCTGAGTGAAAATATCTTGTATTTTCTGTAGTGCTCATTCAGAAAGTTTGCTGCCTGCAAGTGATTTTTGAAGTAAGAAAGACTCCATGCGAGGAGACAAGCAAACAATTTGCAGTATGTATTTTGCAGGAAAGAAACTGCTCTCATAAGTAGAATCTAAGATGTCTTTAAATGCACGTGGCAAGTTCTCACAATTTCCTTTTTAGTCAAAGAATAACATCACAATTACAGCTCATAATCCAGGGGCGTCGAGACTCAGTACACCTCCTTTGCTCTGTGCAGGGAAGCAACAACACAAACTTCATCAAGACTCTCAAGCTCAATATAAGAACGCACAGTGAGCAGAAAACTCTCTACAAAAGCTTACCATAAAAGCTAAAAAGAAATCAAAACTACTTTTTGTTTATAGTTACCTACTTAATTCAGTTAAAGCAGGAGCTTTGGCTTAAACTGAGTAGATATCTGGTGGGTGAACTACTTCAGTTTCTCAGTTGTTTAACAAAATATCATTAGTATTTGGGGGAAAAAAAGAGGTAACTAATCTTTTAAAGATCAGTTGCAGAAAGTAAGGCATAATTTGATGGAAACTGATCACCAATAGTTTAGGAAAAAAAATTGGTAGCTTTAAGCATTGGTTATATTGGTAAGTAACAAAATCAAAAACACTGTAGAAAAAGGCAAAGACCTCTGGAATATGCACAAGATCTCAGGCTTTACTGCACCAAAGATCAAACAAATCCAGAAGGCACCGTGAAACAAATGCAAAAATCGAATACCAGAAACACTGGTAAGGATACAGAGTCTGACTGAAGTGTTCAACTAATGACATTGACTCAGTTATAATAATGTGCCTTTTAAAGAGAAGCATCTCTCAGACTGTATTTAATTTTACAGATTACAATTCTAAATTGCATTGTCCCATGCTCTGTGTCTGCTGTTATACACACAACTTTTAACTGCAGACAAATGCAACCCCTCCAGTAATTCCAAGGCATTTTAAAGTTTCAGAGGGATATTACTGCCCTGACACTGGAACAGAACTAGTGACAACCACAAACAGCCAAATCTCCAAGTAAGATTTTTTCCAAGATGCTCAACATTCTATCACAGCTTTTCTGAGTAACTAAAATCTTGTCTTTGCAAACCTCTAAGAAATGGATGATAAATCCTTTAATTTTTGTATTATCTACTTGATTTAAATTTTCCACCAAAACACCAATTGACTCAGTATCTCACCTGATGAAGAGTGTCTTTTAGGAGGCAAAAGTGCTCTGGTTTGACACCAATCAACTTACAGTAAGATCCATTCTGTGCCTTTCAGATATCGATTATGTACAGACTAACAAAACAATAAATTCTTCCATCTTCTGGATTTCATTCCCCTGGAATCTTGCTTTGTCAGAAGCCTATCCTACGAAACACTGCATTGGCCCCTCCTCTGGTTATGGGCAACACCATCACATACAGTTTAAATGGGTAAATTCAGAAAACCACTTTATGACAGCATTAAAAAAAAAGTAAGAAAAGCCTGTATGTATCAAGTAGTCAAGATCCTCTGACACTAATTTTACACAGTTCCTGCTGGTTTCAGCTGGAACTCCACCTCAGAAAGGTAAATACTGGCCCTTGCAAAACGGAAACACATGATATTTATGTCGTTGTATATATAGTTTTGCTTTGACTTTGTTTTCTAGGGTTTTTTTAATCTAGTAATTTATAAGAAACTACAGAACTGACCAGTAACCAGCACAGACTGATAATTTTGCTTTTCTCACTACATTCCTGCAGACTGAACAAAAACCAGTCATATTTTTAGATCCCATAATACTGGTTTTCTCCTTTGCCCCTCTTAGTTCCTGCAGTAATTGCAGCAACTTCAACTCAGCCTGTATGGACTGGCTGACTTTTATTTTCATGTAGAACCTTCCTCAAGACATTACTCACTTGGCTTGTTCAAACTGTAGAAGAGGAGACTGAGGGGAGGCCTCAGAGCTGTCTACAAATTCTCACAAGGGGAAGCAGAAAGGCAGGCCTTGATCTCTGCTCTGTGGTGACCAGTGACAGGACCTGAGGGAATGGGCTGAAGCTGTGCAGGGGGAGGTTTAGGTTGGATATCAGGAGAAGGTTCTTCACCCATAGGGTGGTTGGGCACTGAACAGGCTGCCCAGGACGGTGGCCACGGCACCAAGGCTGACAGAGTTCAGGAAGTGTTTGGACAATGCTCCCACGTGGAGTGTCTCTTGGGGTGTCCTGTGAAGGGCCACGAGTTGGACTCAATGATCCCTGTGGGTCACTTCCAATTCAGGGTATTGTATGATTTTAAAGTCTACCTTACATGGCAAATAAGAGACATTCAAGCCACAGATCACACAGACAATGATGACAGTGATAAGGATCTCCCTCTCTGATTCTCGGAGCTCTGGGACATGAGGGGAGAATCCACAGTGTAAGCCATCTGCTCCTCCTGAACATCAGCTGCTTCCACACTGTAACAGCCAACACCTCTCACCATCCGCACCTTACAAATCCCACAGAGTTTATCAACCCACACGCTGAGAAGTATCTCAGTATTTTCAACTGTACGAGAACCTGAAGCCCCTGAATTTTGCAACAAACACTGGACACAGAATAAGAGAGAAGGATAAGCAAGTCAAAGCATTTTACTTTATAAACTACCATTTGCTGCCAATGAAAACTAATAGTAGTTACTTCCACAGTTGTAAAGGAGAATGGCTTTTTTGTAATTCTAACAACCATGGAAGAATTTAATGCGAAAAAGCCAAACAAACAAAAACGCACCAATTTGAGAAGAACTCTGTATATAAAAGAGTAACCAGAATAAAGGAAATTAACAGCTACTTTGGGTAAGAAATGTTTCTCCATTATAAACTCAACTTATCACAGACTAGAAAGGATCTTTCAGGTTTCAGAAAGAAAGCATGCGAGAATTTAAAAACTGTATTTCAGCTCTCACGTTTGGGAAGCAGAGAATTCTTTAACTCTTTTTGTGCTTTTTAAGTGTACCTCCTGGACACAAAAGTAGGCTCACATTGCGAGGCTTTCCCTCTCACAGAGATGTCTCAGAATTGCCAGAACAACTTACACCAACCAACATTTAAACCCATAATCTGAGAATTCTGGCACACTCCACAGAGTCCAATTACTCCATCAAGAATGGAAAGAAGCAGCACAATATCATCAGAAGCTCTAGACACAAATACTTTGTCCAATTCCCTCCCTGTGTCTGTGCAGGGAGATGGAGCAAAACAAGTTGTTCACATGCAGCAGGACCAAGGAGGATTTGTTTCATGCAGCTTTGTGTCCTACATTCATACCAACCTGAACTTCAGCCTTCAACCCTTTTCTATCAGTTTACAGATAACCCTTATCCCTCAGGTTATAGGTGGGCTATACATAAACACACAACATCCTACTCCTAGTTCAGTGCCACGTGGGTGCTGGTCAATGCCAGAAAGTGAAGATGTGATGGATTTTATTCTCTGATAATGAGTCAGGGAGAAATAATCAGAGCTCATGCCACATTTGGCCACGCCAGGCCTCATGAAGCCCAATAACAAACTGTGTTTCTCTCTCAGACAGCTGATTGGTAGAGAAGTATTAGAACTTGGTACAACTGTGTTTCTTTCTGCAAGAAACCAAGCCAAGGGACCCCACAGCACTCACAGTCTTACAAGGCATATCTCGACAGTAGGGAAATACTACAGAAAGTGACACACGACAGCAAGCTGAAATGCTGTTGCAACTCAGCAAGTCATGAAATGAGGGCGGAATAACCAACAGTAACCCAGAATATTAAAGCAGTATTATCAAAGTCTCAATCAACTCGTATTAGAATTGCAGCTTTACTTCACAGTTGAGCCTGCTTGTATGAACATAAATTTTACAAGAGCAGAAATTCTGCCGAGTTTCACATGAATTTTGTAAACTTCAAGAACTTTAAACTTTTATCTTTCTATAACTGCCAAACTTACAAGTTCTTCTTCCAAGGCATTTTCGAATAATTTTCAACTAATAAAAAAGCTGCAGTGGGAAAAAACACAACAGAATCAGTCAGCACTCTGAAAGTTTTCATGCCTTTTCTACTGCCGGGTCAGAAATTCCGTACTAGAGACTACAAGTGGTTCTGAACTTCTCAATGTATTAACACCTAGTAAAGAATAATGATACAGCCAAGTACCATGATGCATTCACTCTAAGTTCCCGGGACAGGGTAACTCATGAAGTACTTTCCAGTACTCAGCTGAGGATCTCTGACTTTGCTGGGCAAAGAAGGGAAGATTCATAACTAAGGCCACTGCTGTTGCTCTAAGGCTGCAGTTCAAGGTGGAGATAAAACTCCTGTGGTCTCGGATTTTCATAAAATATGTCTTTGTCATAACCAATCCAGGATATGAACTGAAATCATAGCAAAAGAACAGGCCTCCAAACTGGCTGGAAAGAAAATTCATTCACTAAATGATTTTTGGTCCAGTTAAATTCAACTCTTGACATCTCAATTTTAATTCAAATTGAAGAAATGGGATGGTACATCTATTCAAGGCCCCAGGCACTTCTGCCCTAAGATACACAGAAACACAAAACTACTCCAGCTTCTTCAGTCCTCCCACACACTTTTCTACAATCTATCGTAGTCATTCACAGCAGCATTCACAACAAAAGCATCCCCTGAAAATGCAGAAAGACAGGTGAAAACTAATTTAGAGTAGAAATTAAACAGCCAAGACGATTACCCTGACACAAAGAAATTCACCTTACCAACAGAAACAGTTCTGGTAAAGAAACTCGGTAACACAGTATGTATTTACAAAGTCAGCCTCAACTGTAGGATTCTTTGTGGATCACACAGCCATTCTCGTACCTCAAACAAGTGGCTCCCTATGGCAGTATGGCTGCAAATCAACACCACCATTTACTGTGCTCATTTTAAAGAAAAGCAACATGTAGAGCAAGTGCATTTGTTTCCTCAAGTCCACCTGTAAGTGCAGCATCTAATCAAGTTCTTCCTTTCAAACACACCACTTATTCAGGTTCTACATTATAAAGGCACAAATACTTCAATGAAAACACCAACACTATAAATGTTTGTTTCATTTCCACCTTAAGATACTCAGAAACTTTAATCCTGTTAGCACCAGTGGATTTACACATGAATAGTAAGTTCCAGCTGAGGAAAGTGAGGGGGGCAAATTCATCTCATATTCAAGTAATACAAGTGACTCTACATTCACAACAGGGAAAAAACCCCAAAACAAAATAACAGAAATTTTAGCTATCAATACAAAAATGTAATGTTCACCATATATTTAGAAGGCCATCTTAATAAACTAGATAGTAAGCTCCTTTTCAAAGACAGGCACAGTATAGAACTATCAGGTGCTGAAGGTGTAACCAAAGTTCCATTATTCTGAATAGAGCTAAATATACTAGTCCTGTAATAAAACATTCAGGTTCTTGTAACTTTTGTTACTTAGAGATTTCATCTTTTCACATTAAATATATTGGGTATTGCTAAACAATTTACCACACTGCTTACTTAACAACTAAGGATTTCCCTGACCATGACGTCCAGACCATTATCATTTATATCACATAATTTACTTGAAGCATTTAGTAATTTCATCAACTTCTCTTAAAAAGTTAAACATTTCACCTTCACCATTCTTACAGGAAGGTAATTCCAGTGTCTCTTTCATTTGTGTTTTAGAACTTTATACAAATTTCCAGACTGGATTTATTCAGTCAGTTTATGTTCCCTTTTTCTTGCATTGTCTTGGCCTGTAGCTCCTCTCCTTTCCAGATGTAAATCCTTCCATAAAATCCATAGCTCATTTGTATCATCCCTCTGCAACCCCTTGTAGAACACAAGCAGTTTACAGACCTTACACCTTTAACCGCAGGAGAATCACTTCCAAAAAAAAAAAGCTTCATCACAAGCTCAGAAATGGAAGAAGATAAAGGAAAAGCTTGGGAATCGTTGCATGAATGGGTGAAATATCAGGAGTACCACTCCGTAAACACTCTGAGCTGGCTGGACATGAGCCAGCTGAAGCCCAGAAGTTGTGTAAACAAGTCAGCTCAAACTGCTGCTTTGCAACTTCCCTCTTTTACAAAAGTTTTCAAATAAAATAAACTTTCCCAATCTTACTATCCTCCACACTTGAAACCACCTGAGTAATTTTTTTTATTGAGCACAAAGGAACGACCCATCAATACAATTTCAGTGCATATTCCTACTTCTGCATAGATGTACCTCTTCTGACAGACTGAAAAACTGCATATGCTTTTAAATAGTCTCAGTTTACTGATGACGGATCAGGTATTTTGTAGAAACACGGATGTACACAGATCTTGTGATTCCTCTGTCATACCCAGCTGAGAAGCTGGTAATTCTAGTAATGAACATCTAAATGTATCTACATTTCACACCTGAATTTTATCCTATTTCGACTTCTGCAGCTCTCCAGGTCATCACATGTTTCCTGACAGGTATTCCCAACTTCCAGTGTGCTGACAGTGGACTTTATATCCATAAGACAGAAACTTTATATCCATAAGTGGCAGCTTCTTTTTTATTATTTGTGGCTTTTTAACAAATCTACTGTTTTAGAAAGTTTGTGGATTCATCTCCAGAAGTTGTATTTCTGATTAACAATCTTTTAATGTTTAATACTGCGTTATCAAAGTGCATTCCTTCTTGCACTTTAGCTACAAAATTTGACCTTTACCAGTAAATAACTTTTAAGTAGCTAAAACAAAGTAATTCTTTAGAAAATACTATATTACATTCTTTAAACAGCACTACTGTGAAAGAACACTGAGTTAAAGCTGTAACAACAATCTCCATCTACAAGAGAAGTCCATCCATAGGAACCAGAGATAAAGAATAAAAATATTAAGAAGAAACTGAACTTATAATTGCTTTGAGTTAGACCTTCAGGAAACACCTCTATATAAATTGCTTAGTTCCTATTCTTTCTTTCATCATGTAAACATAGAATTTCAAAAGCTGGATATGCAAATGCAGTAAATTGCATCCAGAATTTTGAAACTGCATTTTAAAAGCTACTTGTTACATAAACATCTTCATCTAACTGAAATATCTGATTCCATCAAATCCATGAAAGGTACCACACAACTCATCTTAGACAGGAGGATAACTTTCAAACATCGTGCTTAAATTAAACCTTTCATGCTTGGATTATGTTCAATGTGTCACCCAAGAAAGACTGAACTGGACCAGTATTTTAACAAAACTTTCTCTCCGTAACTCCTGTTGCTTCCAGCTATAGATAATATGTCTAAACACAGTCATAGGTCCACTTGTTTTATTACAAAATCATAGGTCTGTTTGGGGTGAGAGGGACATCCAGACCACGCTCAGCTCAAAGTTAGAGCAACTTCAAAGTCACCTCAAGTCACTGAGGGCCATCCCAGACAAATTCTGAAAACTTCCAAGAATGGAGATTCACTGCAAAATTTTCCCTGCTAAGTCCAATCAGTATTTCCCTTATTGCAACAGCAGCTGTTGCTTCTTTTGTTTGGCACTTCAGAGGAGCTTGCCTTGTCTATTATCTAGCTACAGACAGCATTTCAATCCCTCTTAACTTTCTCTTCACCAAGGTAACCAAACCTCAGCCTCTCCTGCTAAATTTCGTGCTCCAGCCCCCCAGCCATCTCAGCAGCCTTCTGTCACACTTGCTCAGGTTGGCAGCATCTTCCTTCCTCAGCTGATCACGTCATTTACATTCTGTTTTCAGACTGATTTTGCCTCCATAGCCCACAGCATAATTCACTGTTACAACAGCCTTCGGGGCATTTTGAGCCCAATTTTTTGCCTTCTATCCTCAACCAGCTTCTGTCTCTACCCCACAAGGTTACAGCTGCAAGATTTTGCAGTTTTTCCCACTTGGTATTACATATCCCTTTCATGTTTTGTCTCATATCACATTAATTCCACCTCCTCCACACTGTCCATAAGGGCCAACATCCTCTATCATTTGTCCCTTTCACAGTAATAGTCAAATGCTTTGTTGTGCCTTCTGTACACAAAGTACATTTCCTAGATACCTCACAAGTCCTTTGCGTTCTCCACCCTGATACATTTTTCAAACAACATTCTCCTTGAAAAGCACAGAACACTCACTGATTATCATGACTTGTATAAATTACGTATGTACACTTTTAAACACAACTATATTTACCTACTGTGTGTACCCACAAACTATTCCATCTTCCCTCAGACTGAAGAGTTATTACAACTTTTGGTTTAGGAGGCAGCCACACAGCTGAGGAAATAATCTGCTCTTTCACCACTTTGGAAAGACTGCTTATTTCAGGGATGGATTTGATTCTTTCACTGATGAACTGCTGAATGAGTTTTCATTCATCTGAGCACAAGAACTGTGATCTTCAAGATTTCCTCTCTCTGTACATTGTCACTATTCTGGCTTAGGTCTGTTCTTCAGGTTCCTGTGCACCAGCTGAGCCGCGGCCACCACACGTGACTCCCTGCGGCTTTGCAGCTGATACGGAGCACGAGTGCAAATACGGCTCTGCCAACACACAAAAACATTCTGCTGCCATTCTTTGACAACACAAGTTTAGCCCTAAAAATACACGTTTTACACATCAGGAGGATTTCAGTTTCACTAACTTCTGCATTAGTGTGATAATTTTATGAAAATTTTGTATTGTAGGTTTGGATTAAAGACACAGAACAGGAGTCTGAATCACTCCACAGTTACTCATATATTTTAAACTTAGACTGTTCACAACCTAAAAGAATTCAAACAGTTTACTGTATTGTGTACATAAGCAGAAAAAAATGGAGCAAGAAAGAGCATGATCAGTTGACAAAAGTTAGTCCTGTGGCTTCTCTAAGTTAACACATCAAGAAACAACAATAGTAAATAGAAATTAACACACAAAACAATAAATGCAGGATAACCTGAGAATCAGAGATGCTGAGTAAGAGTAGTAGCACTAAAGGTGCTGACATAAAGCACAGGATAAGGTTCCACATAACAGCTGAACCGTTTCAGTGGTTGCTGCCTCTGAAAGCTCCGGCTCTCTCAGCACTGTCTCTGATTCATTATTCATTTCAACGAGAAAGGACAATATAGTACACAAATAGGAGGGTGAGAATGAGATGACCTAATCTTATCCTGATACGGGGTACTCAAGTAGAAATCAGTATTTTAATTTTCTAATGCAATTAAGAGCTCATTTGAGAAACAGGAGAAAGGCACTAACCATTTCTTTATCTCCCTTTCCCTCCATGTATTTTCAACTGCTAAAGCAAAAACTAATACACCTCCTTTCATACTACTGTTGTTACTGGCAACTCTTCAAAACACTGTTTTGCAAAAATCTTTTCTCAGGTTCAATTATTCTATTTCTCACTGCTTTCCTTTTCTCTCAGTTCTGTTCATTAGCCAGGTTTCCTTACACGCTAACACCACTGCCTCATGCAAAGATCAAGAGAAATATCTATTACATAAATGCCAAATAAAACCAGGACTAAACCTGCTCCTTTTGGTATCTCAGGAGAGGAGACCAACAATGCAGTATATTGATGTGTCAGTGGAAGCAGTGGTGAGAAAGGGATGCAATCTACAAGAGTACAGATGCACCGAATTCTTCTGTCCAACCTATCAATATTTGAAAATTCTTAAATGTTATAGAGTAATAGTTTAAACCTGAGATGTACACCTGAACACAGATATATATGGGCAAAAAGTTACAAAGAAAAACAAAACCGAAACACACTTCCCAAAACAAAGAAACAAAACTCACACAGTGAGAGAGAAAGGTCATGGGAACTTTATCATCAATGATGAAAACTACTCTGACGAAAAGACTTTCACCTCCACCTACTCCAGAGACTATCTGGTGATCTGAAGCAGTGAATTTTTGTTTCAACTGTTTCTACCATCTTATCAAAAGTTGGTCTGTATGGGGAAATTGGACACTTCAAACACCCACATCCCCATGTTTAGTGACTGTCACATACTCTGGTTGTTCCCATATACCGACAATGTAACATATTACACATAATATATGTACACCATACATATAACTACATAAGAATAAAGACACACAATCACTACACTATCAACTATTCAAACAGACATAGGTCATTGACTAACTCCTCTTATACTGTGTAGGGGTGACTGTGTAGGGGTACTTTCCTTAAGGAAAGTAGTTTACAGTTCTCCCTTAAAGAGAAGAGAGCTACCTGTGGTGTGTGGGGGGTCCTGTGACCAATGAGATGCTTTGGTGAATGTGAGGTGAATGGGCTGGCCAATAATGTCATGACATGTTGGGATGTGAGAGGATATAAAAGGTGTGGCTGCTACTGAGAATAGAACTTAACTACTTCTACTAGATCTACTACTACTACTAGGAACTAGAACTACTTCTACTACTAGGAACTACTACTACTAGCCACTACTATGAGCTATGAGGAAAACACTGTGAAACTATCTTGAATAAACTCTTGTGAGCCTTCTGATCAAGCCTTCTGATGCCTGCTGTGCCTGAGCTCTTCTGACGGTCATTGACACTGCCCCCTTGCTCAGGGTAAGGGGACCCCAATAAATGGTGACACCCAAGGTACCCCAATAATACTGTTCAGCAGAATCCATGTAACTTTACCTTACACAGCACAGCAGCATAACAACTCTGGCAACCTCTGACCATTTTCACTGGTACTATTTTAGACAGAAACACCTAAGACTTACCCAAGTTACTACTACTGCAGAGTGGGAAATCAGCAAAATCATCACGATTTCTATTTTTACATTGTAC
>JAWWLZ010000094.1:59213653-59234922 GCA_035041345.1 Poliocrania exsul
GAACTGCTCAATAATTTAGGATAAGGTGTGTACTGACTAAGCCTGGTCAAACTCCCTGAGTCTAAAATGAGATATTAACTTCATTCACATCCTCCACAAATGCTTGGGTTAATGGTCTTTATGCTCCCCAAGCACTAAACTGTCAGGCTCACACAACTACATTGTCAGTTCTAAAGTAGGAGAAATTGGAAAATTCAGTCATAAAGTTGTACTTCATTGACTACCATAATTTCCCTTGCTGGCCTTAGTATAATCCCTGCACAGAGCCTTTTTTCAGCTTAAGGAACTGTAGATGTATTACTCTTGAGGATGGGAAGCTGAACAGCTACGGTGTTTCGTATGACCATTGTCCTGTCACACGAACCTGGCGAAAAGAAAGCACAGCACGTGGGTTATGGACGGGAGACGAGAAACTCAACCACCGACACCTTAACTCGGTGTCTTGTTTCTTCCAAATACACATCTGGTAGACAGGAAATTGTCATTTGCTAAACAACAACAACAATTTTTTCTAAAAATTTCACATTAGTGCCACGACAACTGAACCTTCTCCCGCAGTCCCAGACATCTCCTGTGATCCCTTGGTAAACCTGCTTATTTAGCAAAAATTTAAAATAATCCATGAGATCAAAGCTGGCTAAGGCTCTCTGAAGTGGACTGTGATAGGATCTAGAAAATAACAGGAAAAGCAAGAAGCATGTAAGACCTGGATGACATCTTACAGCTACTAACTTATACAAGTACAGAAAGAGAAATTATCTAATGGCCAGAATTTTTAGGACATTTGTCAGATTACATTATAGCACAGAAGATGCCTATAAATAAAGTACAGGGGAGAAACTGGTGAAAATCCCTCACCTTAAGTGGCTAGACAGAAAACATTTACGGCCTCTCCCAGACACCTGTCTGAATGAGAATACTGTAAATTAGAATGCTGCACTGAACACTGCCATGTGTCAAAGTGGACACTGCTTAGAAAGTGTTTCTATTTAAACAGTCTTCATTTTAAAATAACAGAACTAAGCTGTTTAGCTTTATAACAGTTCAGTATTTCTAAAATAAAACACTTCAGTTACCCTCTATCTGCAGGCATTGTACACTTTGATTAGAATTTTTTCCCACAAATACCATTACGTTGTTTTCAAATGCCAGACTAAGGATTTTCACTGACATAAGATTTCAAAAAATCAGAGATGCTACACATTATTTTAATTTGCTTTGGAGCAGAGTGTCACCAAACCCTGTACAACATATCAAAAACTACTCATTACTTCTTATAATTGCTAGAACTAAATATAAGTAAGAAAACAAGGCAACATCTTCATAGATGCTAATCCGTGTTTCCTCAAACACCAAGGAAACAGAAGATCCATGCAGAGGTATCTGTTCTATTACACTGAAATCTGTGAGCTGTTAGCATCTTCTATCAGCCAAAACACTTCTCAGGATCTATTTTAGCAACATACTTTGAAAGTCAGTATTTCAAATCATTTATCAATACTTCTAATCAAGCACTGCAATACTGCAAAACAAACAATGAAATTTACTGCAAATCAACATGCCCCCTCAGAAACAAAATGCTCTCCCACAAACCTACCCCGTTCACCCATGTCAAAATATGCCTCTTTGTATTTTGCAAGAGAAAGGGCCTAAAGCCTTTCCACCGAGTTCACACCACACACTTGTAAAGCTACAGCCTCATTCATACTCCACCCAACCAACACCTTCTACCAATGCTCCCAGTAAAATGCGACAAAAAAGATGTTTATTTCCCTGTACTCCCAGAGCAGTCTTTCATGATGTGGCTTCTTCACTGGCTCATGAGAGACAGTGATTAAATATCATTTCAAAATTGGGGGGGAGAAAAGGGTGAGGTGAGGAGGCCTTTGCTAATGAAAAATGATTACACTTTTTTAAAAGCAGGACACCTAAACTGACATAAAAAGAAAAGTAGAAATGTAAGTCTCCATGCCAGAGCAGCTTGCTTCAGTTTAACAAAGCCTGTTTCCAGCTTCACTGAAATACTCACATGGCCTTCTCAGAAAGCATATTCTAATCATGTCACATATACAAGCTCTCACTTACAAAAGCAAAGAAATAATGAAGTTGGCAAATAAAAACAATGCAAAAAAACCCTTACACAGAAAAAGAAAAAAGTGCTCTTAGAAACAGTTGTTCAAAGAAGTGACTGGTAAAATCTCAGAGGGAATAAATGCACTGCCATTGCTTCATTAATATATGGCAACTATTACTTCATTATTTATATAAATAAGTCACACCTTCCAGTATAAGGAAGTTGGTCATGAATCAATGACTGAAACTCAAAAATCTGTATTTTCCCAATTGCAAACTTTACTTCTGTGAGTTGCAGATATCAACTAATTGATGAAATAAAAATTCACATTAATGGTAAGGATAAATCTCTACATTCTACTCTGATAGGCCACAGTGAAGGAGAATTCTCAGGCCAGGGGTGCAGGTCAGAGTTACTGGCTGAGCCATCGGGCTGACTGCATTATGGGCATGTGGAGAAGGCCCCGGATGCTTCACGAAGGTCAGACTGGTCCTCACAGATCACACCAAGGCAATCCACACTGAATCCTTCCATCCCTGCAGACCCACAGGTGTCCTGCTTATCTTCTACAGACTTCACTGGCCAGGCACTTCACTCTAAATAGTGACAACCTCTTTTTAAAAGTCTAAACCTCACTGCTGTGGAAAAGAGGGCTAATTTCAGCTCTCAAGTTCTCCAAGGCTTTAAGACAAAGCTTTCAACTGGAATTTAGACAGCACTACTGCCCCAGCTGTTGCAAAGGTAAAGGTGAACTGTAGCCCATATGCTACAGGTGAGGGGATAATCACAATTGACTATGCAGATAATCAAATTAATGAATAAACCAAAGACTAGATCAGTGAGTCATGCTTAATTTTTAATAGAATTTACACAATTGCATGCTGAGCACTTTATTTTCATAAGCTGTTGAACTGCAACAGTTAAGTATTCCCTTTTTCTAAGAACGGGGTGGATTTTAAAATACAGACAAGCTACATTTGAAGTGTCATAAAGTGTTTTACTTGAATTGAAGAAAATACTAAAATCATGTGAAATTGAACCATAATCATTGTATCTTTTAATTATTTTAAAACTTAACTTTTAAAAATATCCTAAAGTGTGCTTTGTATTTCTGGTCACTCTGTTATAAGAAAAATACTGTTACAGCTTTTTGCCCATCATAAATCACTGAAGAATGAAAGTAAGTGTGTATGAAGTCAGATGTACACCACAACACTGCTATAAATACATTTGTAGGGCAGCAGCTTTGTGGGAAAACTAAAGCTGACCTTTGCAAGTCTTGCCTGAGATGCAGGTGACAACACCCACCTTTCAGAGGTAGCTCAGTCTTTCTACTGTGGCACATTAACATTGTCTCACAAGTCCCAAGTCATTTTGGAGACTGTTCTCAGTTCCTTGCAGTTTTGCTGGTGTAGAAGGAATAGAACCATTTGCTTTTTTCCAAAATGAAAGTTACTTTAGCACAGAAGAAACACAGAAACCACACAACTTTCTGGGAATATTCTAACAATGTAGAAGCATCAAAAATAAAGCAGGATACCTTTCTAGTTTCACTTACATGGCATTTGAACAGAAACCAGAAGCAGCTGAAATGGATCAGGCCTCAACTACCTTAGACTTAAACCAAGACTGATATATAAAAGACTCACACACGAAAACAGGCATAAGGAGTAGCTGATACTCTGTCTTTCCTTTTTAATGTGGCTGCTGAGGCACCTACACAGGCAGACACACTATCCTGGGGCAGCTACTTGCATAGGCCATCAAACCACTCCGCTTCTGTCCCCCAGTAGTGAAATCACTGACTTACCAATCTCTGTAATAAAACACCCAAGTGAGTGAGGGTGGCTTAGCAGCAAGGAGAAGATCTGTTCCTGTGTCAACAGGTTGGTTGCCTCCACAAAAAAGTAAACTCTCCACATGAAACTCAAAGGACATCATTCTGGGACACAGCTCAATTCATAATACTTTTTTCTCTTTAACAGTTTCCATGGGAGACCATAACTTAGAGCCTGCAGAACCACAGGTGGCCTTGCCAGGTTTGACGTTATTGTCTGCATGCTTAGGCACACATGATCCTATCTGTGTCTGAGATGCAAATCCATACTGACAGGGGTATTCTGCACAGCACCAAACCACTGTCTCACACAATCCAATATTCACTTACATTTGTGTTTTCCAGGTTCATATTACAAGGAACTTGAGCTCCCCTCACTGCTAATTATTCCCACTATTTACTCACAACAAACATCCTCCTCTATATCTTCTAAGGCACAAACTGTCAAGTATTTCTTATTTCTAAAAGATGTTAAGGCAAATCTGCAAACACAACTCTGTGCTTTTAAGTGGACAAGTATCTGAGTTATTATCCAGCCAAATATATACACATTTTACACAGGTGTTTATAAAAAAACCTTATTCAGTTATCTGAAGCTAATTAACATGCCATTGATGAGTGTATTAGCAAGCTAAATGAGTGCTGAATTTATTAAACTACGTCGAGTTCAGAAAGTTACTGCAAAGAAATCACAAGTAGGAGGCCACCACTATATCTTAACAATAACAAAAGATTTGTCAGGAATAACTAAAAACATTTACAGAATAAGAGAGAATTCTTATTTCAGAGTCTACTAATTCAATACAATAATTCAACATGCCCCTAAATGAAATAAGTATCTTTCATTATTCTCTCTCCAGGTTGCAGGGTAAGGTTATAGTGTGATGTGAAAACTTTACTTTCCAGTAATAGGATGGCTTTTTTATGTAATGATACTTAGCAAAGTACAAACAAAACAGTCTTTAAACCATACCATTTCTATTGCAATTCCTCAAATATTTTAATTACAATTTCCAGAGTAAAAATAAATTATCTATTTTTGCAAATAGCATGACTAAATTTTACATCATGCCAGACAGAATGCCAGAGGGAATTACTCCAGTGAGTAAACATGTAGAGTCACAACTCTAAATAATCTTTTATAGCAGTGACCGGAGAGTGCACAGTGTGTTCCTACAACTCTCTAAGTCATTAGTCACCTAAATTACCACCAGGAGAGCTCACCTGCAAGTTTGCTTCAGTGCATGTCAGAACTTCCAGTTCTTCTGCAGAACTAGGCAGCTCTGTACCTGTTTTACATGTGAGCCTGGGCAAGGCCTTCAGAGCAGGGAAGTGCAGTCACATCCGTGCTGTGAACACAACCAACACACCGGACTGACTATTCTGCATTGTGTACTGGCCTCCAGCACCTCATCAGAACCTCAGCCAGACACAGCAAGAACACCTGCCCAGGGTATCAAACATTCTGAAACGCTCCTCACGCAGTAGCACGACATTCAAAGACACATCTGTCACCACCCACCAGAGTCTTCAACTGGTGATAAGATTTTATGGGGCAGTGAGCACTCCCAGCCCTCCTGCTGAAGGAGCACCACACCACAGTGCACAGAACTACTTAGAGCAAGGGAAAAGTCTGGAAGAAAGAATACAATTATCAAATAAAGTGATTTAAACTGTCTTTCAGGATGTAAAAATCTCACCAATGTTTTCTATTGACTCACCAATATGGATTTCTTGGTCAGCACCAACCAGAGCTGTGAGTTCAACTTTGCACACTCACACATCTCAAAATTTTGAGTGACATTCAAGGGCTGACCTTTTCAACAGCAGCATCACAACACAGTTCCTTTTTGATCTTACTCCAAATCCCTTTTATGACATAGGAATTGGGATTGAAAATTTTACTTACTGCACTATAACAGCTGTTTGAAAAGGCAATGCTTAAAAATGTATCATACTAAATGCATATCTGTATGTTAAAATTCTTGCAATAAAAAACATTAGAGATTTGACTTTGAATAACCCTCTAAAACAGAACACTCAGCACTGATAAGTTGATATCAACAAATACTAAAACATTACTTTTTCTGAGCATTAACTCAAAGCTTTCCAGACTTCTACGAGGAAATCTCACATCCTCAGGCTGAAAGTCTTTGCAAAGTCAATCAAAAGTTAATAAATGCCCCTTGCCTTCAAGAACTCTCACAGTCCTTGGATCACATAATTGCGTAACATTCCCCTGCCACCTCCAGGCCCAATCTTCCCTCAGCTTACAGGAGGGATCTGCTCTGGAAAGGAATTAGAGGCTGTTCAGAAGGCTGTGAGGTCTGTGGTGTACCTGACACTTCCACACCAAAACCAAAGAGAATATGAGGGGAAAGAGGCTGCAGAACAGATCGCAGGAAACAGAAAAATGCCACTCTTGGGAATCTCATTCTATTTTTATTACCAGTGGTAAATATTTCTGTTTCCTTTTTTCCTGCAAGCTCTAAAGTCCAATTTGAAGAAGTGCTGATTAGTCACATTTGTAACCAAAATGAACAAAATCTGTTCTACTAAAATCACACACTTTATGATGCAAAAGAAATCAAGTTAATTTAAAAGTAAGGTCCTGCAGTTGTTCCAGTCAAGACTTCCAAAGTTAATGAAGACCAACTTCTGCATCTCAGTTCTCAACTTGCATGATTCATTACCACCCTCAAAAATATTCAAAAAATGAGTATTTGTGGAGTATTACAATATTCCAGTATAGACTACAGAAAAGCCTGTGAAGAAATTAAGACTCCTAACTCTGGAGCAGGGCTTAATGATGTGAAGCAACTGAGGCAAAAGGCTACACACTGAACACCAAAGAGAACTCAAAATGTTTAATCATAGAAAATACAATTGAAAGTAATCTCAAGAGTTCATCCCTTTCTCCAAGGCAGAATAAACAATATTTAAGGCAAATCCTAGGAGACATTCATATAACCTGTTGTATTAAAAAAAAAACCCAAAAAACAAAAAACAATTCAGTTCAATCTACAGAGTCAGTGAAACAGACACTCTGTTGTCAGAAAAAAAATGTGATGACAAAGAGAGCAAATGTAGACTACACAGCTAATCTGAACTACAGAATCCCCTATCATTTGCTCTTACAAGAAGTACTCCATATTTCTGAGCTTTCTTTTTCCTTTGCAATTTTTTCAGTTAAGGAAGAAAAAAAAAGGACAATTCAAACAATGAATTCCTCTGTGTGAAATAATGCTTCTTTGCCCAGCCAATCCTTGTTTTGTACTTCTGGCTTCTCAGGCCATTTCTTCTCCTTCCCTTCTCTGGCCTCTATCAGAACATACTTCCCATCCATTCTCATCCCTGAACTACTTGCCTTGACTGTACATGCAAATCCAAACTATACTTCTGTCTTGGCTTCTTGCTAAAGCTGTTTCACAGCTCTTCCTTTGTTTTTTTGAACATTTGTATCTGCCCCATCAGCTCCTTTATCCAGTCCTTGCAGCTTAGTCATTATTTCATAGAATCATAAAATGAATTTGGGTAGGAAGGAACTTTAAAGATCACCCACGCTGCCCTGGGCTGGGAAACCTCCCAGTAGCACCACCCAACCTGCCCTGGAACACTTCTGTGGATGGGGCAGGCGAGGCAGCTGCAGCTTCTCTGGGAACCTGGTCAGACTCTCACCACTCTGACAGGAAAAAATTTCTTCTTAAGATGTGAACTAACCTTGCCCCTGTCAGTTTAAAGCTGCCCAGTGCTACAGGCCCTCACAAGGTGCCTCTCCAGCTTTCCTGAAATGCCCCCTGTAAGTACATGGAAGGTGCCACAAAGCCTCCCCAGAGCCTTCCCTTCTCCAGGCTGAACAATTCCAGTGGTCAAGCAGTGTCACAGGAGATGTGCTCACATGAGGCCCTGCTCCTCAGGAATTTCAGGCTCCTGCCTCCTTCCAATGCCCATCCTTCAAACTCCTATTTCCTCCCCATCTGTGTAAGTTGGTTCCCACTATCCTTCCCCACATGTCCACCCTTTCAGCCACCTGTAAGTTCAGTTCTTGTCTTTTACACACTCAGATTAATTAGTGTGATGGGTAAGCAGGAAGGGACACCAGAGAACCAACAGCCTGTACCACTGCAGGATGTCACTGCTTAGAACTTACTGGGAAAGCTCTGCTGTGCATACAAAAGTTTTCAACAATAACACCTACAAACAGAGAAGTCAGCTGATTTTTCAGACACTAAAGCATGCCCAGTTTTTGGACAGCTTTTCAAATGGCACCAAAATGCAAAAAGTTACCCCACATTCAAATCTTAAATTCCTTTTCCCAAAGAATGGTGGTGTTACAACTGCTAGAGGAAAATGTCAAGAATCATTTTTAAACATTTTTTTTATTTTGTCATGACCCTGAGGAGCCAGTGAACTACATTTTTTGAAATGTTATTCAGAGAATAAGTTGTAAAAGGCATTCACTCAATATGGACGATTTTGGCCCAAATAACTGCAGTTTAGCAAAGTTAGAAGTAAAATCATTGCCTTTAAACAGTCAGTGTCAGAACACTGGGAGAACACTACTCATCTGCCTACATGCAGGGAGAAACACACACTCTTAAAGTCAGGTAGTAACTGCCAAGCAATGCTTCAGTTCCTTGTAGGTGCTAAATTTTAACAGGATGCACTGAAGTTTTGTTATGTTACAGGTTATGCCTCAACATGAGTTTTTAAAGGAAACTGCCAGGAAGAACCAACCATTACTGAGCATGCTAGCAGAAGAAAATTCATCTTCCACTTTGGGGGGAAAAAAAAAAAAGGAAAATCCAGCATGCACACAGTAAAACATCTCCTTGTTTTAACTACAAATTCAAGAAACAACTCATCAAGCGGAATTTTAATTTTCCCTTCAGAAAAACAAAACAATAAAGTTTAAAAAAACAAAAATAATCAAATATTTCATATCTCCACAAAGCACTCCCCGTAAGCTCTCAGCACAGCCTCATTAGACTCTCCCAGCTTCAACATTACAAAAAGCAGGTTCCAGATTAATTTTTCTACAGTCATTAAGGTGGCTGCTGTACACATAATCTGAGGAAAGCCCTCTAAATTTTCCTTCCTATCCTTAATATCCAGTAAGCATATCTGAAGAGGAAGAGAAAGCAATACCTCCAAAGAGAAAACACTGTGCAGGACACAGGGACAGTCTCTATTAAGACCTAAGACTTGAAAACAAAATTTCAAGCACAAAGTATTTGCACCTCATCCTTTCTGAGTACCTGGTCAACAGAGTTTAGGAAAGACTTAGCTCAAACAAGAGAGACAGAGATTGCACTATGTTTGTATTCAAGGAAATTGAAACATTACATTGTATTAACAGAAAAAACTATAAAAAAGGTTAGTACTATGGAAACAAGCATTGAGGAATTAAGAAATGTCAGAATTATGATTGCTTATACCTATAACTTAGTCCCTATGCACTGTGATAGTCATTAAATGAGCATATACCACTTCTTGTTATTCACAGGAACACTCCCTCATATGTGGCACATGACAGGTATGTGATGAAACAAAGCAGGAGTTTCAGAGATCCCTTCCCTAGGAGAGATCATTTTCCTACTAAGGAATTTCAATAAAACATAGCTAATAAATCCAACTGATTAAAGAGTTTCATATTCAAGAGATCTTGCACTGAAAACTGACATAAAAATCAACTCATCTTAAAAAAAAACCCAAAAACCAACAAACTAACAAAACCTCCACAAACTTACTTTCACAGAAAAACCTCTTCACAAGCAAAGATTGAAACAAAAAAAAAAATAAGGCAAAGTGCTTCTTATTGTACCTGTTCCATAACATACTCACAGCCTCTGAGCCATGATGCCTCAAGCACATGATGTAAGAACCGTATGTGGAGAAAAAAAGGTTAAGAACTTCTCTGCCTGACACAGCTTAGACATTTGGGCCTGGACTTCCTGACACCCCCAGATCAACTTTCTGGCTGTGAGTGCAGTTAACACACCTCAGAACAGTCTCGCTGTCCTGAAGAGGCTCAGAGGAGCTGGGCAACACCCTGACAGCGCAGTGGAGCGGCCTGACCACTAGGTGCAGAGGTTTGCAGTTTTCATCAGCTGCTACGATTATCACGGTAAGAGGCAGAGTTTTATGCCAAGAGCCAAACCCCAAAGCTCAGGATAACTTCCAGCAGGAATGAGCAATCCTGGACAGTAATAGTACCATTCTGAATTTCTGTGTTCCACACTGCAGACAAGACATTTAATACTTGCTGGATTTATGACTTATGATACAGTTGTCTCTGCTCTCCCTGAAAAACAAAGAGATTTTGGTTTCTTCACGATATGGAGGATGATTCTTTTTTAGGTTTCCAGGGCAGGAGATCTATTCTTTTACAGTTGTTGGCATGATCAAGACAGTTGAAATTTAACAGATGTTTAAGGCCATCAGTAAAAACCCGTTCTATACTTCTTAGGGACTCAGGAGGAGAATCAGTGAGCCTAACATGTTGAAATGTAGTGTGCACACAACTACAAATAAAATCAAGAAAAACAATGTTATGAACTTCTAAGTGCTGTAAAGTAACTCTAAAAATCTAAATAAACCATGTCAAAATACACAAGCTTTATAAGCTTTTAAAAATCACTAATTTGATTCAGTTTCAGTTTTTCATCCATAAAATGGAAATAACATTTTTCAGATGTGCAAGAATAAAGCTCTGCAATGTTTGCAAAGTGCTTTATTTTGAGACAGCTCTACAAATTAAAATATGAAAACACTTCAGCCTCCATGAAACAATTGTGTGTACACACGATGCAGGAAGGCAGCGGGTGAATGACAGGCATACACGTTGTAACAGTGTCCCAGTCAGCTGGCATTTCCCAGGCACTGGGAGAGGCGCTGAACTGGCTGCAAGGGCAGGGTCGAACACAATGGGGCAGTTAAAGGCCCAGCTCCTCACTCTGCTGTTCCCTTGTCTGACTCCCTCACTCTGTGCCCTTGTGCTTTCTGCTCTAAAAGGCATGTCTATGTACACACACTGCTACCAAACACCAAGTGCTTGAACTCAAACCACACCAATAAACTGAAAAATTAAATTATCTAATCATATAAAGATTTCAGAGACCTCTGTTTGGAAAAACACTTAAAACTAACTGATAAAAACTCTAAAGGCCATAAAAAATAACTTATTTCTATTAAGAATGTTCTGACTTTAACATGAAAACTGGCATTTGATGTTTTTATTTTTTTAAAGTTAGTTGTGTAAATCAGGTAGCCACCTTTAAATACAGCATCAACAACCATGTTCAATCTGACTGGAATCCCTTTGAGTTTCCACAAAAAGTTGGGCCAAAATCCTTTCTTCCCTCCTTCCTGCAAGTGAGATTTTCCATAGCCAACAGTAGGCACAGGGAGTGTTACACAAACCACAGGTCCTGCACAATCTCCTCAAACACAATTTTACTCACTCCTGGGGTTTGCAGATGTCAACACAAAGCACTTCTCTCACTTCTTTCACTTTGGGGGTCAGGATCAGCTACTAAGAGGCATGTTTGTAATACAAAGAAAATAAAAACACAAATATAGACAAATTACATTGAAGATTTTTAGAAAACAAGCCTCTAACTATTGTAATTTCAAAACTATTTCCTTTTTGATTATTAAAATTATTGTACAGTTATTAGCAACAATACACAGGTATTGCCAATTTCAAGCCTATCTCTGTGGGTCTCCCCATGCCACGGAGTGTTCACTGTTGCTCATGGCTCCAAGTCAGAAGCCACCCTGACCTGAACCACCCCAATAAGGGCATGAGAAAAACAAGATAAAAACCAAGTGGAATGAATATTGAAATGTCCATTCTTTCGGAGGTTAAATATTTCTACTGAGTTGTTTTATCACACTTAGCAGCCACCCCAATGCTGCATGACCCACCTCATACCTACCAGACACCAAATTGTAAAGATATCGCTGCTCATGTTTTTCCACTTAAATATACCCATATTGTTGTCCAAGTTCATGAATAGTATAGACACACCTTAAAATCATTTCTAGAAATCATAAATTTGTGAATTTGAAGACTTGATTTCTTTCCTAGTTCTAGATATTCAGAAGTAATTTTTTTTCTCTCTAGTTACTGTTTTGTTGTCCTAAATTAAAATTTAAACATTTCAAATGTAAAAATAAATAAAATTATTCTACTGGTATCCCTGTCTCTACATTTTCCTTTTTGAAAAGTAAAAAACCAACTTTAATCAACAGCAACAGACTTCAGGAAAAGATTTTTGTTGGAGTAACTTCAGGTAAAATATTTAAGGAGTTGAGAGGGAAAAAAAAGAAAAATCAAACCTCTACACAGGAAACAACCCCAAATGTACAAGGTAGTCAAAAGTACAAAAAAAAAGACAGCAAGAAGCATTTTCATCTTTTTGTTAAATGAGTTGTTGCAATTAACATTCCGAGAATAATTAATTTTGTATTTCTAGAACATCAATTAAGTAGCTACATCCTCCTTAAGCAGCTAGCTGTTGTGATTAACAGTGGACCAGTATAAACTCCTAACATCAGAGAAAAAGTAGTATTGAAATGCCACAGGCCTGCTTCGCCCATACACGTTCTCTCTCTTAAATGTGCTAAAAATTCAATATAAAATAAGTCCTCTTATAAATATTTCAACATTAAATATTTCTGACAAAGCAACTAATTCAGAATTAAGCACATAGAGCTCTCAAGAACAAGCTCAAAAAACTCATTACAAATAAAAACATATTTTCCTTTACACATACACCTATTTTTCATTCCAGAAAACTGCATGCACCCTGATAAAAAAAAAAAAAAAAGAAAAAAAGAAGAAGGGTGCTGTAAACAGAACCACACAACCCTGGCAAGATAAACTTGACAGGAACTATGCAACTACAGCAGCTCATTTCCTGCTCATATCTGGTATATTTAAAGCAAACCTCCCCAAATGAAAAATTAGTCAGAAAAGTTCACTACTGTTATCTTAACAAACCCGTATTTTTTAGAACGGGAGCTGCCTGAAGCAGAGACAAGGAAACGCCAGAGCCAGCGTCGCTTCCTGATGATGAAAACTACCCAAGAACTACAACTACTTCTGCACAGTCCTTTCTTTCCTGTGCAGCGGAGTTACCCTCGGCCTCCACGCACGCCATGGGCCAAAACAGCAACTCCGCCGCCACACAGGGAGGTGGGGACAGCTGCGGAGGACTGGGGGCTCCCTCTTGCAATTCACGAAGTTGAAAAGTAAAAAGCTGCTTTTTCGAAGTGTAAATGGTTCCTCTCCACGCACGTAGGCCCGAGGCCCTGTTGCAAACAGTGTCTAACAGGACTAGGCAGCACAAAGACAGGAATGGGAGATTAGTGGGAGGAAGGGAGGCCGGGATTGGGGCTCAGCAGGATCTTCTGGCTTTTTAAAATTCAAACTGCTCCCTGACCAATACAAATCACGGACACGCTACTGACTACTACACGGATTTACAGCATTAAAAACACGCCTTCTACGTGACAGCTATATTAACTTGACCCTTCTAAACCTGTATCAGGACAGGCGGGAGGCACGATGGCACAATTTTGTTTATAAGACTCTTAACAAAATGCATCAGAAAGTTCCTCTATTAGATATAGTAGTCATGTATTATTACCAAAAATCTACCTGAACAACTAAAATCCAAAAAAATGGACAAATTAGGTAATGACGATACTCATTAGCCATTTACAAAAATTTCTTTCTACATGAAACATGAAAAATTTGTATCTTAAAATTTCCTGTAACTATATATTTTCTGTAGGATTACTTTTAACAGTTCACAGGGTGTTCGTTTTAAATCTAACTCAATTTTAAGTAACACTCTCAACTCTACCACTCATAAATCCAAGATTTACTTTACTGTAAATCAGCTACCATTAATTTATAAAGACCTGGCACTAATCAACACTCATTTTCAAAACACATTTGACCTATTAAAATGACACCTAATTACATATTCAAACATCATGGACACAAACAGCCAATAACAACCTTGAGATCTCAAAGTGATATGGACTGACAAGAAAGGATGACATTTTTTAAGTATTCCCCACTTTTCGCTTAATTTAATTTACGTTTGATTCTCAAGAAATTTAGGTAAGAGCTCATCTTCCCCTTGGTCCCTTAAATGTCATAAACGCAGCACTTTGCACATGATCCCTTGCCTGTTTTCTGTTTTTTAGAAGCAGAAAACAGTATTCCTTCTGAATTTAATACATATTCCTGTCATGTATACAGCACACAGCCACTGAGATTGTGCAAAGTACCCCATACAATATGCCTGCCTATCTGTATTTCCTGAGTCTGCAGGTGTCCGTGTTGTGTCAATCATCCCTGAAACACTATTTTATGCTATAAATATACTAAGTTATTAGCACACTAATCAATAATATTATTCCGATATTAAATGTCTGCACATTATAAAATCAAAAGCATTCAAACTTTTGAATGTTCAGAACGCAGCTGGTTAGAAGGATAAGGTAATAGCGAAGAGAGGTAACATTTTTGTTCCTGGGTATTTACATTGTCTCTCTTCCCCTATTCCTGCACTAAGTCCTGGCCCACTTCAGAGGGCTGTCTGCGCTGGGACCTTCCTTCCTTGCCCTACGTGAAGTTGTAAATATGGCAAAGCATCGGTGCACATTTGCGATTAATTGCATTGTTTCCTCCCGCTGCTGCTCTCGCGTTGAGGCCTGTCATGAGCAGCCGCTTCGCCTTTCTAATCCCCGAGCTGGAGTAAAGGCGCTGGCCGGCGGGCCTGCGCCCTCCGCCGGGCCTGGGCCTCCCGGCAGCCGGGCCGGAGCCAGCCTGCTCCGCCAGACCCGCGCAGGCAGCAAGGGGGGATGCCAAATAAACACCTCCGGTTGCCACTTACTCCCCTCTGCCCCGGATAGCAGCTAATCCCCTTTGCTCCCAGCAGTGCTGGGCCGCTGGGCTGGGAGGCCCGGCCCGCTGCTGGAGAGGGCAGGGAGGGGAAGGGGAGACAAGGAGGGGGGATTACCTGAGCAAATCGGCGTCTGAATCCAACGAGAATCCAAGAGAGGGGGAGAGAAATCCGCCCCCCTCCCTCCTCAGAGGAGCCGCCGCCGCCGCTGGGCCGCCGCCGCCGCCGCGGAGCAGGAGGAGGAGGGGAGATAATATAACAACAATAATCCGGGCCGGGAGGGGGGCTGGCTCCTCTTCCGTCTCCTCCTCAGTGCAGCGAACATGAAGAGCCGGGGGGTGTGCGGCCGAGGCAAATCCCTTCCCCCCGAGCCTCCTTCACAACATCAACACGGGCCGCGCCGCGCCGAACCGGTTCCGAGCCGCGCTCCGGGCCGGGGCCGCGGGGGGTGCCGCGGGCAGCGCTGCCGGGCCGCCGCCGCCGCCGCTCCCTCCGAGAGTGCGAGCGCAGGAGGGCGGGGAGGGGCGGCCTGGGCACGGTGAGTCGGTACCGAGCGGGGGGGCAGGGGGAGAGGAGGGCGAGGAGGAGGAGGGGAAGGATCCTGTGTGTGTCTCTCTCGCTCCCTCTCAGAACAAAATGCCGACCGGAAGTGCAGCGGCAGGAATGACTCCCTCCACCGGCGCCAAACACCAGCAGCCTCCCCCTTCCCTTTGCTTCCCTTCCCTTCCCTTCCCTTCCCTGCGCTGCCTCGTCCTCGCCGATCGCTCCTTCGCTCCACCAGCGCTGCTTCCGCCGCCGCAGCTGGAGCGGCTCCCTCGCCTCGCCCGGCACTGCTGCGTGGCTCCTCTCCCCTTCCACACCCCTCTGGCTGCCGCACGGCTTTCTCTTACTTTTTTTTTTCTTTTCTCTTTTGTTTTTTTCCTTCCCCCCTCCCCCCCACCTTTTCTCTTTTTCCCCTTCTCTTCTGATATGCGGAACGAGACCGAAGTTTATGCTTAAGCCTGCGCTGAGGACTTGTGAAGAAAGAACCGTCGGAAAAACCCCACACGTCTTGGTGTTTATTTTTTGTCTTGCCTAAGGGTGGTGGGGAGGAGGAGGAGGAAGAGGAGGAGGAGGAGGAGGAGGAGGAGGAGGAGGAGGAGAAGGACTGCAAAATGCCGCCTAGCAGGAGGCAGACCTGGAAAGGTGCCTTAAAATGAGCCCTCAAAGGCGGGAGCCCCAGCGGGTGCGACACTCGCTGGAGTTCTCTTTCCGCTCCTGTCCGTCCCTGTGGCTGGGAGAGGCCGCGCCGCAGGAACCGAAACACCCGCTGCTGAAAGCGTTGCCGGGGCGAGGGATTTCCAAGCGGACATTGCCAACGGGAGCGGCTTTCAAAACAACCTTTTTGGACCAGCATGGGGGACAATGCTGATATTCAGGTGAAATGTCCTTCGCTGGAGGCTGATGCTCCACTGCCATCAGATTTACTGGAAATATTTTAATTGTTTGTTGTGAAGGAGTGTTTTGAGATAGAGAATGTCCTAAACTGAAAGACTTTTGGGTGTTCCTCTGTACAGGTAAAAATGAATAATCACAGCACAGGATAATAATGAAGAAGCATTTATATCCGATAAATTAACCACGTTTTTTAGTACTCACTTAACGTCGTTTTGCTTCGCAGTACTTGAACAAAAATCTCTTCATTTCTGGAGAAAGCATTGCTTGTCTGTCGGATTCAGGATTCAGCTGGACACATCTGTACATACCTGTGACATAAAAACACACCGTTTCAGCGCTGGATGGATGTGATTTGCACAAAGGAATAATCTTTTACACCAATGCACTTGAACCATTCCAACGTTTAGGATTTTCTGAATAGCACTGTGGCTTTAGTACAGATTTAAAAGGCCTCTGAAGCTTAAACTGCTACTAAATTCGTAATTTTGAATGACTCAAAGTTCGTTTTACAAGTGTATGTGGGGTTTTTTTGAGAGTAGAGGAACGAAGATGGCACCAGAGAATATGGTAATCCAGTACTGGAAATACTGGTATCTAATAGCTCATATTAATGGAGACAGAATAAACTGAGCTCTGAAAAGAATATATTCCATGCCTTTGTTCCAGTAAATATAAATGGCATCAATCCTATAATCTTGAAGTTATCCATGTGACATAAAGGGAAATAGTTGGTATTGCACAGGAAGTGTGTGTGTTCCTAAGTCTTGGATCCTTCTTTACTGTGTTGCAACTCTGTAACTCAAGGGGGAAAATACTTACCTTCTCTAGGAAAAAAACCCTAATTTTAAAATTACAAAGTTAGCCCATGAATACTACATCAATCTACTTCTGATTGTTGCCAATTCATATTGATGGAGTCTTTCTGTGATATTAGTATTTTTTTCTTAATTAGTGAATTAATGTGTAAATAAGACAAAAATACTAAATTTTTAATTTTCAAATACCAAACATGGTTTAGACAGTACAAACATCATGGTAACTAAGACACAACACCTGTGTAACTATGGTTTCAGTGAGAGTGATGCTCAACCATTTTATGCTTTTCTAATACTGTTCAACTGAAAGAATTCATAGAAATGGCAATTTAACCTGCATAAGATGTTGCATTACCTGCACAGGAAAACAACTAATTCAAGCCAATAGTTCTTTCAGAAGGTCATGTGTAACACACATGGGCAAATCAGGATTGTTTTGTCCTCAAAGGAAATTAAATACTTTTTATTCTATTAGATATTATTGTAATGCACTTTTTAAAATGAAAGATCAAATTTTTTGACTGCATTTAGACAAGTGGTTCCCTGTATTTGTCTTCAAAAACCCACTCACAGCAATTTATTGCAGAATGGAGGCTCACTGTGTTCTAAAAATACTTTAGTATGGACAGCGCTCATCTTATTATGCCTGAATGGCCACAAAAAGTGATATATCAAGTACTTCAGGTTATCTGAAAACTACTGTAAAATCGTTTAAAACCTGATTTCTGTTGCAGGCCTTAGTCACGGGGTGGGGATAGCCCTGATCTGTGTGGGAGGAGCTCTGCAGCGCGCAGCCCTGACTGGCACCCTGAGGAGCGCACACTGCAGGAACAAAGCTGGTCGCAGTGTGAGGGAGGGCAGAGCTCCCCGGATTCCCCTGGCAAATCCACACCTATACAGTCCAGAAAAGGAACTGCAAGTTTCAGAGTAAAGCTTCAGAACTTAAATCCCACTCCTTTTGATGTCGAGGGAGAATGTCTTTTGCCCTAAACAAATTACTGGGTTCCCATAAATTTAAGTTGTTTACACAGTCTGTTATTGTGAGACTCATTTCTTGTTCTTCAAAGAGTATTCTAATTCAAAGGGCAAGAATTAAAAACTGTTTTAAAAACATATTTTTCAAGAAATTTTACAAAAATAAATGGTAAACTGGAGGTGTGTCTCTTGCTGCTGTTTACAACTGCATACTGAGATAAACTTTCTAGATACAAGGCAGTATTTGTGTGTACACTGTTGAAATTAGAGAAGAAACCTCTTTGCCCTCGTCACTCTGATGTTCACTCCCCTGACTGCTACAGGGTGTTGTTCAGCTTCATAAATTATGGACAGCATATAACACTGGAGTAAAAATACAACTGGCACCAGTGTTTTCTTAGATGTGATTTTTGACCTTTTTTTTTTCCTGTAAAATGCATTATGCTTTTCCATTTCTGTTTCTGTAAGGGCCATTATAACATTCAGGTACCTGTCATTTTAAGTTGTTAATGGGATGCTCAAATATTGTTAATGTTTATCTTCTAGTAATTTATAGGTAAGATGTATTTTGAGCTAGATTTTTAAAATAAATATGACATGTCAGTAAAATAATTTTAAAAAAAGATTGTATATTTTTATATTCTCTCAATAATTAAAAAGAACTTTTCTAGAAAAAGTGGGAGCTTGTTATCTGAAGGTAATATAATAATGCAGTCATTAGTGATCATCCTAAATTTAAGTATTCAAATTATTTAGAATCTGGTGTTGAGGTTGGACCACAACAGTGCATTGGAAGGATGTAATAACATATTCTGTGTGAGAAGTAATATAAAATTATGTTCTTTGCATTGACTTTAGTTCACAGGAGGAGATAATACCACGAGGTAACTGATTCACTGGGAAATATTCCTTGTGTGAAGTAAACAAGGCCTATGTATGAGGCCTTCAATGGTACAGGTTAAATAAAAAGCCAAGGGAGCCTGTAGACTGAGAAGTAAAATATCTGTATGGTTACTTGCTGTAAGCTTAAAGCCTGATAGGGACTACCAATTTACTTCTTTTTTCTGATAAGCCAGATGAAGGTAATATTTTTTTCCTTCTTCTAATTATTTAGCTTAATTTACTAAGAAGAATTTTATATGAAATTAGATAATACTTTTCAATTTTTTCTAAATTACAAACTTGCATTATCTCTACCACATTAAGAACGTGCTTCTGTTTGTATATGATATAAATTCTATGGCAGGTTTATCTATTAAAATGTATAGTTGTTTCTGTGGACAAGAAATGCCAGAAGACAAAACTCTTGTACTTTCATTTGAATGTTGAAATAAGCTCTTGATTATGCAAGGCACTAGGGATTCTGAATAAAGTTAAAATAATGTGAAACACTAATTCAAACTATAAAACCTACATAATAAATAAACCACATTATATAACAGAAAAAAAAGCTCAGAGATGGACTGGTGGACAAGTGGACTGTCCCAGTGTGGTTACATCAGGGCCATAAGAACAGATCTAATGACAGTTGATTTTTTTGGGAAGATAAATGATCACTCACACACTGTCACAGCAAGTAATCTGAAACCTGTAGGCTCTTTTCTGTAGATTCACCATTGCTGAACTTAAAAAGGAAGCAGGTATCATTCCAGTATTGCATGTTACCTACATGAGAAATCCTGTGCAATTTGAGGGGCACTGTGGATAATTTCAAGAGAGAAATATAAAAGCATTCAGGCTTTTATTTTTTTTTTAATCTCTCCACTTTTTAAGATGAAAGCCTAAATCAATACAAAGCTTCATGAGCCAGCATGTAAATGTGGACATTCCTCTTCCAGCAAAGGACAGAACAGAAGTTGACAATTAAGGACTGTTGTATTCAGTGCAAGCTGAAAGTCATCCTTGTATGGATTAAAGAACTATGAGACTACCATAACATACTTCAGATGCTTTGCCACTGCGTTTTTAATGAACCTGCCAGTAAAAAGAATATTTAAGACAGAGATATGCTCATGTGTATTTTGCATGTTAGAAAAGCTTCTTGGGCTGAGGCCTTTAAAAACTCCTTCTTTGGAGGACAGCAGAACTTTTCCATTCCTCAGACAAGGAAGTGTTAACTCTGTCAGCCAAAGGATTCAATGACTGCACACAAAAGAACAGGTTAAACGTGCCTGGGACTGTTCTCTGGCACTGGGGCTGGTAACCATATAATGCTTTAAGCTTGTATTATTAAACTCTTCTGTTCTTCAGAACAGGATAGTCCCATGCGTATATTGGGAACGGTTCCTGACTCACACAAACTCCTAAACTGTGCACAGGAATTGTTTGGGAAGTGCTAACTGGCACTGCTTTAAGCCTCTGCCAAGGTATGTTTGAACACCTTAATACCCAGTTTTTAATCAAATTATTTCCAATGTCCATGCATGTTTCATTTACATTGCATTTTAGAGAGACACCTAAGGCAATCTCCTCAAACTGATTAACCAAAAGAAAGGCAAGAAGAAGAAACTGTGGTCCCCCATCTAGAGATAAATCACATCCATGTTTCCAATTATTTCTTTATTGAAGCAATTAATCACCTGAATTTTTTATCCAGAAATCTGACAAAAGAAAGTTGATTGAAATTTGGCAATTGTTAGTTTGTGGAGCCATTTTAGCAAGTCCTACACAGTGGCTAGACCAGACCTCTAACTTGCAGCAGATGTCCCTCTCTGTTTTGTACATCCTGTGGCTCCTATGAAAGGATGTTACAGTGAGAACAGGAAGAGAAAACACACATTGTGCAAGAAATGAAATAAATGCAAGCAACTTTTGTACTCCTGGAGGTTATGGCCATAAACATCAATTTGTAATGAAAATTGATTTTAAGATAAGAATAGGAAAGGAGTAGGGATTAATGAAATATTGGTGATTTTCTGAGCTCTAAGTATTCCTCATAGAAGTTTCATTAAATATATTATTCCATCTTATAATTGGACATGTGTTGGAAATTTGCTTCTCAGCATGGCCACAGGGACAAATATCAGTGCATGTGCCTTGTCAGGACTTCAGAAGTCGTGTGGGTGCTTCATTAGTGAGCCAGAAAGCAGTGTAAACTTGTCACTGATTTAATTTCTCACAGACTTGCAATACTGTGCATTCTGAACACAAAGCCTTTTTTAAATTTTTGTTTAAACTTTTGACAGGGACAATAAGTGGTCCATAAC
>JAWWLZ010000094.1:59253541-59267661 GCA_035041345.1 Poliocrania exsul
ATTTTGTAAATTAAATGTTTTGCATTTAATAATGTTAATAAATTTAAACATGTCAGCATTTATAAGCAGCCTACCACGCCCATTAGCCCTCCACAAAGACAACATCTTAATATGCTGTACTCAGAACAGTTTGCAGTGACATTTCTGCTTTCAGACACTGCTGCCACCTCCAGACAATGGAATGTCACACTGCTGATCACCACTGACCAGCCCGGATATTTGCAAGTCATTTGTGACAGGACAGGAAGGCAGTTTCATCCCTAGAGTGAATAATGGAAGAGATAGAACATAATCTTGATAGATAATCCTGTTTAGAGGGAAATTGAAAGGCATTTAAACACCCTGGTTGATGCTAATAGGCTTTTCTACAGGATTATATAGATTAATACTCAGATTTTGGAGACAAAGTTTCCTCTGTACATTTACAGAGCCTTTTTTGCAGATAATATTTCACCCCCTCTCTGATTATCAGAGCAAAATCACATATGCTTCTACGGAAAAAAAAGGATTTTTAAAAGGAATGTTGAAAAACATTTTATTCTATTTCCTATTTAATTTTGAATGCATACTTGATTTTCTTTTAATAGTTGACCTAATTAAAGATTTTCTTGAGAGTCAAAAAATGACTCCAAGTTTTTTCTTTCTACAGGTTGTAATGAAGGCGAAGGGCATTTCCAGGGAACCAAATCCTCAGGTGCTTGCTTGAAGGCAGGTTCTTCTATACAGGTGAGCAGAGCAAAGAATGGTTCAGGAGTCCTCCATGCCTTGGACACCTCATGAAAATACCAAGCAGAATTGCAGCCTTTTTGTGAATGGGGCTGGAACGGGCTACTTTTAATTTCTGCTCTTTTCAGTGGAATGACACAGAAACCAGGTTTAAACAGATTAGCTCTCCGTGTTACCTTGGGACTATCTCAATACTTGATCTGTGCTAATAAAGAATTAGTAAGTATGTAGAAATTACATTCTTTTTCAGTACAATTCTTCATTGCTTCCTAGTATAATAAAGATTTCATGATTTGGTTAAATCTGAACAAGAGAATATGGTCTTTATATACTTGATACAGTTGATTGACATATAATTAAAGACACAGTTAAAAATAAATTGCTTTAGGACCAACAGGAAAAATCTGCTAGTTGTTTAAATCTGCTAGTTTTTGTGAGTCCTAATAAACAAAGTAATTTTCACATTTTTACATGTCTCTTTTAAATAGCTCAGGGCAAAATTGAAAAGTAGAGAATCATGAGAAAAAATATACTGCAAGAATGACACTACCAGTAATATGTATCACATTCTGTTATGGGAATCTGATAAACAGAATGTTGAAATATACACTTGAGAGTAGGGTCAGATTTTCAGAAGAACAGTCATGTGCAATTTGAGCATTTGAATTTTGGAGAAGAATAAAATTACCTATGTAATAATGTCTTGAGTATTAACACAATACTGCAAGATCTGATTCAGTGGAAACTGATGTACATATTTGAGTCCAGGTACTTTAACTTAATCATGACAGAATGTATTTATTTCATTTTGCTAAATTAAATCCTGTGCTACAAACCAAGGAGTCAGGAAAGGGTTTGCAGAGTCAGGTTCTTTGGAGTGTAAGAGTTTCCTGCAGCAAATGTGTAGAAAAAAGTGAGAGCTGTAGAAGGAAAGAGGGGAGTTGTTTTGAGTTTACAGCAAGTGTAATTCATGTCATGTCAATATCCAGCTTGGACAGGTATCAGCATTAGAAATGGAAAATGTTAAGGTACTGGAAATCAGAAACAAGTCTGGAACAGAAGATCAAAATATTAAGTGAAGCTACTTTATATGAGAAAACACTGTATAGATGGCAAGGTAATGGAAGAATAATTGAATTATAGATATTACTGCTTTTGTCTTGCATTCATAGTGAAAGAATTTTCTCCTCTTTTATTTTCTTCTATTCTTGTGTTCCTTCCTACTTTGCTTCTTTTTCTTCCTATTGAATGTAAAGATTATTTTCTAATGTGTGATTACTCTGCCATAGTGTGCTCCACATATTGTCTTATTAATATAGAAATAAAGATATTAATGTATTTACTGAAGCTTTATATGCATTTTTATTGCCAACAGAAGGAGTAAAAAATATGTATTGAGAGATATATAGGTATTTTGGAAATTAATGTGGGATTCAGAAATTATTAAACTCAGAAATTCATAGATGGAAAGAATGCTGCCAGCCTGCTGAGGAATACCTGGTATCCAGAGGGAAAATAGCTGTCGGTCCTGAAACCAGAGAGGTACTATAACCTTCCACTTCAGAATAGGATAGCCAATATAGGATGCTTTTAGGAGGTTAAGTGTTACATTTCCTGCAGACTTGAAACAGAGGCATACAGCTGAATGAAGAGACCAATTGCAGAGCTTCAAAGAGACAACACAGAGTGTCTTTTTCTGTGATTGCAGTTACCCTGCACTTTCAGACAGAAGGTTGCATGGAAGTGGCAGTGTTTTCTCTCCTAAAAGCCTGTTGCTTTTTGCAAACCAGAATAGAAATGGCTCTTTTCCTATCACTCTGCCTTCTCCATGGAAAGCAGGATTTTTCCAGGTACTTGTGGCAATAAGAGAACAATCACAGAATTCCAAAGCAGACAAAGAAGACATTGAAATGCTTCAATAATACTGAAAAATGAATGCAAATATGTTATATTGACCTGTAGTACAAAACAAAGTGATTCAGCCTCTTCTACAATGTATTTTTAATTTCTGAGTTGAAAAGAATGACTTTTTGATGGTTTTTACATGTATGACACAGAGCTACATGGACCAAAACAAAGCAGCCTGTGCAATATTGGTGTAAACATTGTGGTTAAAAGTTTTATTTCATTGTGAAATAACTCATTCCCAACGCTTGACTTAGGATAAGAACCTCCTCAGCGATGATTTGAGAAGATGCAATGCCTGCCAGCTTCACAAGCTGGTTTCAGTGTTCAGATGGAGATGTTGGCTGCACAAGGGAGCCGACACCCTCAGAAAGCAGACACAGATGCAAAGTGTAGGAGTCAGTAGGAGTCAGATCAGGTCTTGGTAATTATGTACTGAAGCAACACTCTGAATTCTTAGTGCTGAAGATTTCATACTAAACGAAGACAATGTGGTGATCAGTCCATGAGTTGTTCACAGGTGGGAACAGAGACCATGAGCGCAATTTCTAACAACACACACCCTTGGCAGCTGCAGTGCAAACAAAACACTCTGAAGATTGGTTGGAGACATCTTATTGTTATATTTTCCTTACAATCTCTTCTTAATTTCCTTGTCTTTCATTGTAGCTAGAATGAAGTTATTTTTCCAAAATGCGAGGATTATGGGCACCTTTATAATCTCATACAGATTGTTTGACAGCACAGTTGCAAAGGCAGCATGGAAATGTACATTCCTTTCCTCTAGAGTGATCAGGGAAGATAATCTAGGGCTGGCTAGTGAAATCAATGACTTTATAAAAAAAGCCTTGGCTCTTTTATACAGATACTGCCCAAGAGTCCGCAGTGTTGCTTAGTTGTTTGGTGTTGTTTGCTTTTGATGAGTGATACACAACATTTTCTCCCTTCCCTCAACCCCCAGGTGGTCAACACTAAACCTACACATCCCACCCATCCCCTGAAGGCAGAGACAGTGAGAGGTCAGGGCTGGGAGTCAGGACCTGACCAAGTGATTTTTTGATCATTTGCAAAGTGTTCCACAGTGTTACTCTTTTTTGGAGTTTCTTGGATCCTCTTTCATCATGCTCAAATTGAGGTAATGAAGCTCTGAGGAAAAGGTGACACTCATCAGCTTTTATGCATTTGTTTCAGTTGCTCTTCCTGTGGTTCTTTTTTTCCCCCCATTTAATAAGTTACACTAATAGAAGTATATCTCTGCATTAGTATATATATTCTATATCAAACATATGTCTATTTACTTAGTAGAATCAATTGTTAGGTGCTATTGTATTTTGCCTGACTTTGCTAAAAAATTCAGTAACTTGATATTAAACTGCTAATTTTAAATAGCTCAAGGAAAGTTTATCACTTATGATAGAGTACTAAGATATCGTGACAAAAAATTAAAAGCTGATAAGGATGCATTATATCCTATTGTTACCTCTGAGGCGTAAAAAATAGGGAGATACGAGGAATGCATAACTCTGAACTCAGTGTTATTTCCTCTTCCTTCTCTTCTGTCTCTCTCTTGCAGAAAAAGAAAAGGTTGAAAGAACCTGCTATAAAAATGCAAGTCACCTCAGTTAATAACATCTAAAGTTACAGCACAAGCTGGAAAAGACTTCAAATGAACTTCCTGTTCCACTGTTTTCTCCCAATTAAAGATAATTTTATTAGGATATATGACTCCAGTGGCATTCATGATGAAGAATGAAATAATCTGTATCTCATCTAGTTTCAAACCAAAGATAAAATAAAATTAGTTAATGTTGATGATATTATAGAGATTCTAAAACTTCTATTAGAGCATGTCTATTCCATCAATGTTTTTCAAGGGAGGTAAATAAAAGAAAATAAGCAGCAACTAATTCACTGAGACTATGGCTGAATGGAACATTTGTTGCTGTAAAATGAATTACTTGTGAGAAAGTTTCAGAAGTAGAGCTTGGGAATGGGCCTGTCTTCATATACTTGGTGTTTTAATTGAATGTCCAACTGACATTAGACCTTTGGAAAGAAAAGGGACTGTTTTTTCATTAACCATATTAGAATAAGAAATTATGAAAATACACATTTTGTTGTTTACTAATACTAGATTGACAGTACATGCATATTATACAGACGAAATAATCTGTATTTTTCAAGATGAGTCTTTGTGTTACCCTGAGCTCCAGATAGTCATTTGCACACAAACACTCCCCATTAGGGCTCTCTCTCCATTGGTTTGCTCATTTTAACTGGGGAAATCCATGCTGCTTCTTATGGCAGCTTGTACCAAAACTAACACAGGATGCTTTATGACTGAAGAGGTAATTCAGGTGCTTCTGGTATTTACATCAGGGTACAAACTTCAGACTGCCAGGAATGGTCAGTGGAACAGGTGGGTTTCTGTGTGCAGATGTCTGTCTTCTCCTTTTTGCCTTTCTGCTCAGTAGTAAAAATGCACAGGACTCCTTTTTGGTTAATTCTTATTGTTGTTTTAATTCAACAGTAAGTATGTGGAACAGGTACTAGCAATCCACAAAGGAATATCACACAAAGTGATAAAAGCAATAAAGTCTGCTGGAACAGATGCACACCAAAGCTTAATTGTCCCAGGGGATCCTAAAAGACATGATATTCAAGAAGTTTCCTCTATGTTAAAAAGTTATTCTCAGCCCCTAATTTGAAAATAATTTTCTTAATAGTTTCATATAATGTAAAGGGTTTTTTCTTTGTTTCAGAGAGGTGTACAGAAATTTAAATAAATCACATATACATTTACCCTTTTAAAGATCAAATTCCTGTCCCAGTATCTTCAAAAGATGACCTCCAGAGAAGTTTCTCACTGAGTTTAGATATCAACAAAACATGTAAGTCAATTCAGAAGAAGTTTATATTCTGTAAGTGGAGGTCTTTTGTGGCAGATAAATAAATAACAGCATCGTTTTGTGTCTGAATAGGAAATTAGGTACCTTTAGGTGCTATCTGACCTGAATTGTCATGTAGGTCAGTGACAGAAAGGTGATCCCTTTAGACTGCTCCTGAGGCTGTATAGACCAGAACTGCAGTGTGGAAGCAGAGAGGAAATCATTGTAGAAGACAACAGCTGAAAGACTGGTGTAATTTCTGCTCCTTATAAACACTCACCTAAGAAACATACAGTCCTGTGCCTTGTGGATTTCTCTCTTTAGTGTTTTAAATTGCATTTGATGACCTAAAGTCCAGACACCAGAGGCCTGGGTAACTAAGGGAGCCCTGTAAGCAGAGGAGAAGCCTACTAGAGATGATAAGAGATGTGGAAATAACTTACTCCACTTGTGATTTGAGAAATGGCTTACATCTAAAAGCATATTGTAGCTCAAAACAATTGGTAATGAGAACAGAAAGCTGTGCCTGTCAAATGAGGAATATTCTTCTGCAAACTGATGGCATCTCTATAGTCTGTTTGTCCTGTGCTTCATCGCTGTTGTGCCCCCTCATTCAGTCATGTTTAGCAAGAAGATTTTCAAATAATTACAGCCAGCCCCTGCACTTTCTGAGCAAAGCTAAGGGTCTGGGTTTCACTTGCCTTGCAACACAGCTGCTGGACTTTGATCTGCTGCAGTCTTCTTGTGGGCAGAGGTGATGCTCGAGCTGCCACACAGAGAACTGGCTCTGTGGAGGCACTCGATGGACAGAGGAGCGGTGCTGCTGGCTCGGGGTAGAAGGCAGACTGTCTCAGCAGCATAATGGGTGGGCTGTCCCTGGGGTGTAGGTAGAGAGGTCAGAAATGAACTTGTCCTGTCAAACCTGAGTTGTAGTCAAGTTTGGACTGAGATTTATGGTTTTTATTATTTAACTTGGTGATGAAAGCAACAGAAGAAAGGGAGGACATGCACATCACATCCAGAGAAAGAACATTAGGAACAGAGGAAAGGCATCTTGCTGCCTGGAAAACAGAACCTTGTCCTTTAAGCAAAAGCTTTATATTGCTTGCACCGCACCTGTTTATACAGTTACAACTGCATGTGCTGTGAAGACTATTTCTATAGTTACTGTCTTTGTGTGTGCACAAGGCCGTAAGAGCAACAGGGACAATTTTAAATGAGAACAAAAGTGAGCAATATGTTCAGAAAAGAATTAAAGGTTCTATAAAGCTAGTCAAAAATATACTAAACCGTCCATTTCTGAGAGTTCTGCTGTATGAAAAGGAAATGTAGAACCTTTTGATTTTTTCCTGAAGTTTGTTTTCCATTAATTCTAACCTCCTTCTGAAGTCCTTGTCTTACAATGCTACAGTATTGTAAATAACTTGGTAATTAGTTTAAAATGCTAATCCAGCCAACAGAATTCACATCAATGCCTTGGAAAAGTACTTTTTACATCCCTCTAAATAAAATATCTTCTGTTGAATTAATTTTTTGCACTTTGATAGTATGTTTTTACAACAAGCATTAGTTTCTTAACCCTCTGGATTTTCATAGTTAGTTTGCACTTGGACAAAGAGAGCAACATTCCTGCAGGAGCTGTACTTGGTCACCAGCATGGATAGGTATTATTGCAGCTCTATCATCTAGAGGACTGGGAGGGTAGAAAAGCAGGACTGCGAGACAAGCATAGAGAAGGTGGAGAAGTTATTGGACCTGCCAGTATCTAAGTGAATTAGGGAATCTGGGTAAGCAGGATCTTTTCAGTCATTGAAGGAAGAATATCTTGGTGAGATAATGTCCTTCACTAGGGAGGAGGTGCCACTTAAATAGTGAAGGCTGGGTAGTTCCACCACAGAAGCTGTGCCTGGGTAAAGAAAGATGAAAATTTCTTAGTACCTAGAAGATCTAAGTGTAAAGTAGTGTATTATTATCCTGGCCCCTTTGCAGGGCTTGATGTACTTCCAGCCATAGAGAAATTTCTGCTTTGGTCATGTGTATAGAGATGTGCCAGGAGAGGGAATCCAATGTGTCATTCACTGTGACATTTAGAAGTTCAGTGTCTGGACTTCTGTAAAACATAACTTGCCACTTAAAACATACTAAGATGAATGCAAACTTGTAGTATGTCAAATAGTTTATTTAGGCACTCATGGTGTCTAAAAAACATACTAAAATGTTAGTAAGATCTTAGCTACTTTCCAGTGTACTAGAAAAGAGCATTATAGAATTATTTTCATTAATAATGGTTGAGCAATGGCACAAAAAAGTAGTGGTAAAACAGGACATTCCAGGATGACATTGACAGGAAGGGATAATGCAAATATACTGCTACTAGGTATGTATAACATTTTAGAATTTTAATATAATACTGTAGGCTTCTTCTCAGCTCTGTAATCTACATCTAATTGTATTTTTTTTTTATTTACCATCTCTAGAAGTATTTTTATTCCTTGCTCACTCTTTTTTCTTCACTGTGGAATTTAAGCAAGCACAGGTGAAAATTAAGGCTGTTATTTACAACTGAAAAATGCATATGGCTCTTGTTGGCACTGTAGAATAACAGTCATCAAAATGTTCCTGAGTGCACAATAGAAAAACTGGGAAAATACATGCTGGTTGGGCAGCTGGAGCATTTTCAACATCTTTGTAATGGCTTAAAATCTCATTACTCTGAATGAGAAAATATCTGTATGAAGTCCAAGCATTTAAATTAGCATATGCCACAAGCAGCCTTGGCCATGTGGCTGAACCTGTTTAAAGCTCAACATCTCCTCCTTCTGGGTTCTGAATCCAAAGTCTATCAAAGGAACTGCCGTGTGCTGCCACACATCACACAAGTATACAAGCAGTGTTGGTCTCAGAATCTGTGGGACCTGGCAAATCTTTTCTGTACTTTTCATCTCTCACTTTCATTTACTCTCTGTATACTCTTTTCTGTTGCATTTACAGAAGTCTTTTTCCTAGTTAGAGCTATATATATTTCCTTTTTGCTATTAAAAGTAAGTCTCTTGCAACTGCAAAATACTTGCTGCCCTGTTACACAGTGAGAGGTCTTCATTCAGTCTTCCTGCAACACATTACCTTCGTGACAGGAGTTTTTCCAGTGTTCCTTAGGATGATGACCCAGATATTTTAAAACTTAAAGGGACCACAAGAGTGTGAATTTTTGATGCTAAGTAAAAGAAATATTTCCTTGGAACTAGTGGGTTGTTCCATAATGCCCAGCAGCAAAAGCAGTTTTGTAGCAAGTCCCAAGCAGTTCTCCAAGGTGGTGATCCAGATTTGTGCTCAGGTAGCTTTGAAGCTCACATAGCTTATGGATAGAATTAAGATACTTACAATTCAGTTGTCAAAGCACCAATCTTTGCTGTGGCATCAAAGATTTTCTGTTACCTGTCCATGAGAGGAAGCTGCAAACCCTTCTTCCCCTTGTAGAGAGGTTAACCAAATCACTCATTACTGTGTTTACATCTGTGTCACAGCCTGAGGCACATTGAAGATGAGTTTGTCTAAGGACTAATTAAGGGCTAAGCTGAGAAAACACTGTGATAACAGAAGGAGAATGAAGCAGGTATGCTAAACAGGAGGACCACATTTCTTGCCCACTTTACTCCAGACCAGCAAAAAGGTCTGTCTTATTGGTCACAACTACTCTCCTAGCTTTCAGCTTTCTTGCCACTGATTCTCTAGAGTTATTTTAGGTACAGATGAAAATTTAAAACTAGAAGATCCTTTAACTCTGTTACTTAACTGAATGAAGGGTTTATGTCTTGCTGCTTTTCTTCTGGATATATCTTAACTTCTCAGAAATTCTACACTTAAAAAGTACCGAGTACACGAGTAGCAAACTCTGCAGAGATTGTTCTTCTTTAGCACATGGTTATTCCATTTGAAAGAAAAACTACATCTTTGAAATGCTCTGGTAGATTTTGTGATATTAATTTTTATAAAACCCATAATCCACGATTCCATTTAGCTCAGCAGTTTCTCATTAAAAATATTAAATAATAAAGGGTTTGCAAAACTAGATTTGAGTGGGGAAATCTGATTGTTTGAACATCATTGCAGCCATGTAAATGTGCTGAAAACATTTATAAGAAAAGCTCCTGTGGTTGCATGCATTTAGAGAGCAATGTAACCTGAAATACCAAGTGCCAAGGCTTGCTCTCTTGTATGCCAATGAAAAGTAACAAACAGATATGCTATTACTCTGCACAGCTCAAAGCAATTTTGTCAGATAGATCAAATAGAAAATGTGTAGTTTAGAGGGAGCAGAATGAACTGGATCATTTTGTCCATTCCTCTACTCTTCCCTTTATGTGAAGTTCTGAACAGAGCTGTCTGTAGAACAGGCCTATGATGTTTCTGCTTAGAGGTCGTTGCATACCACTGCTTTCCTGTTCCCTTTCCAGTCAACTTGCTCACAAATATAACTCTGCATTGTGAAGTTCTAGGTCTGCAACTGCAACAGTGATTTGAGAAGAAGCAATAGGTACAGTCCTGTTGTCCAAGTTTAATTAAGCTAAATTGACACCTTGGGAGAGTCGTAGAAGTGCAGTTCTTAACCTCTTATGCAAATAGCCTTTAGGGTCAGTCTCTTGAGTCATATGGTCATTCTGCCAAGACCACGAGAAGCTACTGGGAAGTGTAAACAACACTAAGGGACTTAAACACCCAATGCTACTCCAAGCAAAGGAGTTCAAATTTGAGGTAGCTCATCTCCAGGGCTTCAGGTAGAATATTTTTGTAGTTTTAAAATACTAGTTTTGAACAGAAGAAGCTGGTAAGGGCTTCTAGTTTAGGATTGATTAATTTATTTATTATAAAAACCTGATTTCAGAGGTAGACATAAGTATTTTTAAGAATTAAGTTACTCAGTGAGAAAGAAGTTTAGATCTTGTGTATTCCTGGTCCTGCTATTTGTACTCCTGGTGCATTTATTGTAATTTTTCTTAATTTTCCTCTGAAATGTAGTCCAGAGAGTTACATAAACTCAATTCAGCTCCCTGAGCAGTTGTACAAGCTGTTGTGGGACATGCATATCTCACCTCAGGCCAGCACAGTTTATAGAATCATAAAATCAGCTGGGTTGGAAGAGACCTCTGAGATCATCAAGTCCAACCTTTAGATGACTCTTGATTCAGTGCCTGGGACATTGCTGAACTTGGAACTACACATGTACAATGTTTGTAGGTGGCTGTAAGTATGGGCTAATATTTTCCTTCTATCCCCACAATCTTTCTGTTCCTAGCATATAATCCATCTTGGTGGCACTCTCCTCTCTTCACATGGGTGATGTGACTCAAACTCTAATGCAAGACTGACTTTCTGGGAAGAACTGTTCTTATATGTGACAGGATCATGTGTGTATTTACAGCTAGTGAATCTCCAACCTTTCTGATTATATTTTCCATTCAGCTGAGGGGCTGTTTATGTGGACAGAACAGACAATGATGCAAGGTCCAGACCCCTTTTATGCATTAGTGATCCACCACGTGTGTCTTTACCTCGCTCTATGTGACCAGCCTATAGGAGACCTGACACATACTTCAGGAAAGTTGTGTGCTTCATGTTAAGAGACTGTAAATAGCATTACAGTTTTTCTTCCAGACTTGAAAAATAATAAAAAGCAGCTCCTGCCAAACTGAGTGTTACAAAATCCACAAAGCTTGGAGGAGACATCAGTTCGTCTCTATTGTGTTGTAAGGATTCCAATTTACTTTCACTGTCCAACTCTGCACCCCAGAGAGAAGAGTATTGCCAACTTTTTAACTTAAAAGAAACCAAAGCACATTGTTCCAGTGCACTCTTGGCCTTCAGTGCTCATTTTAAGGACCATCTAGGACAATTCTGACTATTCAAGATCCCTCTGTGTATTGCCATTAAATGTCCTGATTTGCAGTTGAGAATTACCCTAAACAGTGTGCTTTGTCCAGGACAAAGTAATTAGTTGCTACAAGTGCCATACCATTGCTAGTAAAACCATGACAGACTGGTGTCCAGCGATTAAAATTGAGAATGTCTTGGATGTGTCAGTAGTTTCCCATTGCAATGTGCCCTGAAGATGCATCTAAGGTCTATTTTAACACTGGCCTGAATACTCAAGCATCAGATGGTGGTGGAATTTCAGCTAAGCAATGTTTCTAAATTGCTTTCCTCTTTTCTCCCTGCCTCATCATGTACTCTTTCATGGCTGCTGAGTTACGCTGAAATCCAGAAGTATCCTGGGGACCAGAATGTAGGTCAGATTTGCCTCTCAGTTTCAGCAAGTTTGTGGTGTTTCTGTTCTTTGTGGTGCTGGGCTTAGCCACTCAGACACAGATGTGCTCTCCAGCGCAGCTGGCAAGCCTTGCTTGAATGTGGTAGTGTGTGCAAGCTCTGTCAAATCTGCTGGAGCTTAGGCAGTGACCCCTCTAGAGGCTGAATGCACCTGCGCTGCCCCCAGGAATGACTGGAATATACATATTGTGCGTATTATGACCAATGATGAGCATATATTACAACTAATGATGAAGCAGAAACCTCTGATGGATGTGAATTCAGCTTGTGCAAAAGTCAGCTTCAGATCACTCTCTGTAAAGGAGAGTTCTTTTAACAAAACAGGTAGCAAACACTCTTTGGGGAACTGATGAGGTGGCAGCAGATGAGGGTTTTTGTTCCTAAGTCTTTGATTCATGGTGTTGCCTTGTCTAAATCAGATCCTACTCCTTCATTTTTTCAGATGTTTTCTGATATTTTGGGTATGTTTTTTCTAGATTGAAGGTAGTATCTAAAAGCAAAACATCACCACTACTTCAATTATGTTTTCTATTAAGGTATTTTTCCTCTGATTCTTTCTGGTAAGTATATTTGCACTGCACAAATCTTGAAGTAATTATCATCATCTGTCTGTCTTTTTTTGCTGACAAGCCATTGTCTATAAAGTCCCATCTGTCTGTCTGTACAAATTAAGCATCTGCTATATATGGTGTTTTTAAAAGGTAGCTGATTTTACCAGGCTTTGGGAATCCTGCAAACCTGTAGAGAGAATGTGCCTTCCATAGTCTCTGATCACCTAGTATTCCTGTACCTTGCTGTCCATCTGATCCTGCATACCCACAAATTATGGTTTCTTCAGTCTCAGTGAGGGATCCCGTCAGGTCTTTGGGCCTTTTTAATTGCATTAGTATGAATGTTACTGTACTGAAGTCAGGGAGAGTGCAATTTCTGTAATAGTTTTCATGTGTGGAAAAGTAGTCAGTTCTTTTTAGAACTAAACGGTCTTAAACTTTGGAGAACTCTTAAGTGGGACTTTTTCTCATAAACTGGCAACCCTGTGGTTTCAGTGTTAGAAGCTGAGAATGTGCTGCTGTCATGGGTATTGAGATGAGTCTTTCCCTTTCCTCATTTGACCCAGGTGATCTTCAGTGGACATCAACACTGTCTAAAAACTGGATTTTCATAACCCCTTTTTTCTGGATTATGAAAATTCTGTCTTTTTCTAAAACATCCTCTTATAGGCATGTCTCCAAATGGCATTTCTTTGTAACTCAAGTCTGAGTTTTGTTTAAAACTTAATGTGGAAAGCAAATTACTCTACAAGCAAATGGCATGAAATGAAAAGTCTGGTCGCAATTCTGTAAGAATGAACATAATGTCTGAAATGTTCTAATATTTTTTGGCTGTCAAGTTCCCTGTGGTTCTCTCCCCCACTATTTTGATCAGTAACTCAATTAGTTATCTATCAGCTTCCTGAGATGTAGTTATAGATATAGATATAGATTAGATATGGATAGATACAGATATAGATATAGATAGATATAGATATGTGTGTATATGTATATGTGTATATATATGTATATGTGTATATATATGTATATGTATGTATATGTATGTATATATATGTGTGTCTATATATATGTGTGTGTATATATGTATACATATATACATCTACACACACACACATACATATATAACTGATAGTTTAACTGAATTGTCAGCTCTACTATAAACAGTCTCATTTTTTCCTGTAAGGCAGTACTTATATACATGATTGGAAGAGACTCTGATATAAATTTCTTGCCAGCAGTAGTAAAGGCATCACGTGCTGTTATACCTGATTGTCTGATTGTTGCTTGTAAACAGTTGTTTGAAATTATCTGAAGTTTGCCCTTGGTTACTGTCAAACACCATTCTCTGCCTGAAAAGTTACTGAATTATCATAGTTCTTTCTCCTTCTAGACCCCCAGAATCCCACACTACCCTCCAGTACAAATTCAGTGAGTTGGAACAGTTGTTCTCTTTTTTTGTAATTTTCTCCAGGATGCCTTCTTTCACGTTCTCTGGACTCCTCTTGGTGTTTTTCTTTTGGTATATTTATGTGCAGCACAGTTTATCGTTTTCTATGAAGATTAAAATGGTGAAAAAATTGAAGAAATGTCTTTTGATTTTTTAGAGGGTTTTTAATATGTAAAAAGACTTTTTTGGAGCTCACCTTTTCTTCCTAATACACATTGTACAATCGACCCTGCCATATTGCCCTCTGGTGGTATGGATTAGTAATTTAAAATATTTTTTATA